>CAXBTE010000246.1:0-34842 GCA_963978545.1 Linyphia triangularis | reverse complement strand
GCGCCCGATGATGCTTGACTTCGGTGATCGAACGAGAGCCGGTTTGTTCATCATGGTATGGCCGTTGACACAAATAAAGTACACGAGATTGATGACCTCTCGCTATAATGAAAGGTCACCCTCCCAATTACTGACCGTGCCCGATGATGCTTGACTTTGGTGACCCCTGTGGTGGCGTCCTCTATGATTTGGAAACTATATCATAAGATATAATGGTTTTCTTACACAGATAGATTTTGGAAAGGTGGTATTGATGGGGTTAATAATTTTGGAGGGGTGATATCGATGGGGAATTGGGGGTCCAGGATATATAAATATATTTAGATATGTGAATAAACAGGGAAAAAGGTACATTAAATTGTTTTATGTAATGATGGGGGGAAGGGGTTGCAACCCTGTCCCTGACAATTGGAGTTAAATCCCTAAAAATATTGATTAATAATTGGAAATAAATCCCTAAAAATATTGAGAGGAAGGAATAGTTGCATATCCTCTAAATACTTAAAATAGATGCATAGGAATAGGGTATTTAAATTGATCCAAACATTTTTTAGAACAAGCAACTCATGAAAAACTAAAACATTCAAAAAGATTATGAAATTAATGTCTGTGCCCCCTCCCTTGTAATAGCCTGTCCATGATTGAAGTCCTCCTCAACTGTAAAATGATATTGTGCAGGGAGTTATTTAAAAAAAAAAAGGTCAAGGGAAGATACACTTTTTGGCCCTGAAAAGGACCATTGTTTGGGTCCACAGACGATTGACAAAAACAATTGGAATAATACACATATGGAAACAACAATGTACAATGACATAACTGTGTGTGTCACAATAATGTAAACGAAGAAACACAGTAATGTAGTGTTTGTCTAAGCGAGTTACAGGGATAGCATTGAAGGAGTATCTACAAAAATCAAAAGAATGCCAACAGCACGCAACAGCAGCAAAAGAATGGTCACCCTCCCAAGTACTGACCGCGCCCGATGATGCTTGACTTCGGTGATCGAACGAGAGCCGGTTTGTTCATCATGGTATGGCCGTTGACACAAATAAAGTACACGAGATTGATGACCTCTCGCTATAATGAAAGGTCACCCTCCCAATTACTGACCGTGCCCGATGATGCTTGACTTTGGTGACCCCTGTGGTGGCGTCCTCTATGATTTGGAAACTATATCATAAGATATAATGGTTTTCTTACACAGATAGATTTTGGAAAGGTGGTATTGATGGGGTTAATAATTTTGGAGGGGTGATATCGATGGGGAATTGGGGGTCCAGGATATATAAATATATTTAGATATGTGAATAAACAGGGAAAAAGGTACATTAAATTGTTTTATGTAATGATGGGGGGAAGGGGTTGCAACCCTGTCCCTGACAATTGGAGTTAAATCCCTAAAAATATTGATTAATAATTGGAAATAAATCCCTAAAAATATTGAGAGGAAGGAATAGTTGCATATCCTCTAAATACTTAAAATAGATGCATAGGAATAGGGTATTTAAATTGATCCAAACATTTTTTAGAACAAGCAACTCATGAAAAACTAAAACATTCAAAAAGATTATGAAATTAATGTCTGTGCCCCCTCCCTTGTAATAGCCTGTCCATGATTGAAGTCCTCCTCAACTGTAAAATGATATTGTGCAGGGAGTTATTTAAAAAAAAAAAGGTCAAGGGAAGATACACTTTTTGGCCCTGAAAAGGACCATTGTTTGGGTCCACAGACGATTGACAAAAACAATTGGAATAATACACATATGGAAACAACAATGTACAATGACATAACTGTGTGTGTCACAATAATGTAAACGAAGAAACACAGTAATGTAGTGTTTGTCTAAGCGAGTTACAGGGATAGCATTGAAGGAGTATCTACAAAAATCAAAAGAATGCCAACAGCACGCAACAGCAGCAAAAGAATGGTCACCCTCCCAAGTACTGACCGCGCCCGATGATGCTTGACTTCGGTGATCGAACGAGAGCCGGTTTGTTCATCATGGTATGGCCGTTGACACAAATAAAGTACACGAGATTGATGACCTCTCGCTATAATGAAAGGTCACCCTCCCAATTACTGACCGTGCCCGATGATGCTTGACTTTGGTGACCCCTGTGGTGGCGTCCTCTATGATTTGGAAACTATATCATAAGATATAATGGTTTTCTTACACAGATAGATTTTGGAAAGGTGGTATTGATGGGGTTAATAATTTTGGAGGGGTGATATCGATGGGGAATTGGGGGTCCAGGATATATAAATATATTTAGATATGTGAATAAACAGGGAAAAAGGTACATTAAATTGTTTTATGTAATGATGGGGGGAAGGGGTTGCAACCCTGTCCCTGACAATTGGAGTTAAATCCCTAAAAATATTGATTAATAATTGGAAATAAATCCCTAAAAATATTGAGAGGAAGGAATAGTTGCATATCCTCTAAATACTTAAAATAGATGCATAGGAATAGGGTATTTAAATTGATCCAAACATTTTTTAGAACAAGCAACTCATGAAAAACTAAAACATTCAAAAAGATTATGAAATTAATGTCTGTGCCCCCTCCCTTGTAATAGCCTGTCCATGATTGAAGTCCTCCTCAACTGTAAAATGATATTGTGCAGGGAGTTATTTAAAAAAAAAAAGGTCAAGGGAAGATACACTTTTTGGCCCTGAAAAGGACCATTGTTTGGGTCCACAGACGATTGACAAAAACAATTGGAATAATACACATATGGAAACAACAATGTACAATGACATAACTGTGTGTGTCACAATAATGTAAACGAAGAAACACAGTAATGTAGTGTTTGTCTAAGCGAGTTACAGGGATAGCATTGAAGGAGTATCTACAAAAATCAAAAGAATGCCAACAGCACGCAACAGCAGCAAAAGAATGGTCACCCTCCCAAGTACTGACCGCGCCCGATGATGCTTGACTTCGGTGATCGAACGAGAGCCGGTTTGTTCATCATGGTATGGCCGTTGACACAAATAAAGTACACGAGATTGATGACCTCTCGCTATAATGAAAGGTCACCCTCCCAATTACTGACCGTGCCCGATGATGCTTGACTTTGGTGACCCCTGTGGTGGCGTCCTCTATGATTTGGAAACTATATCATAAGATATAATGGTTTTCTTACACAGATAGATTTTGGAAAGGTGGTATTGATGGGGTTAATAATTTTGGAGGGGTGATATCGATGGGGAATTGGGGGTCCAGGATATATAAATATATTTAGATATGTGAATAAACAGGGAAAAAGGTACATTAAATTGTTTTATGTAATGATGGGGGGAAGGGGTTGCAACCCTGTCCCTGACAATTGGAGTTAAATCCCTAAAAATATTGATTAATAATTGGAAATAAATCCCTAAAATATTGAGAGGAAGGAATAGTTGCATATCCTCTAAATACTTAAAATAGATGCATAGGAATAGGGTATTTAAATTGATCCAAACATTTTTTAGAACAAGCAACTCATGAAAAACTAAAACATTCAAAAAGATTATGAAATTAATGTCTGTGCCCCCTCCCTTGTAATAGCCTGTCCATGATTGAAGTCCTCCTCAACTGTAAAATGATATTGTGCAGGGAGTTATTTAAAAAAAAAAAGGTCAAGGGAAGATACACTTTTTGGCCCTGAAAAGGACCATTGTTTGGGTCCACAGACGATTGACAAAAACAATTGGAATAATACACATATGGAAACAACAATGTACAATGACATAACTGTGTGTGTCACAATAATGTAAACGAAGAAACACAGTAATGTAGTGTTTGTCTAAGCGAGTTACAGGGATAGCATTGAAGGAGTATCTACAAAAATCAAAAGAATGCCAACAGCACGCAACAGCAGCAAAAGAATGGTCACCCTCCCAAGTACTGACCGCGCCCGATGATGCTTGACTTCGGTGATCGAACGAGAGCCGGTTTGTTCATCATGGTATGGCCGTTGACACAAATAAAGTACACGAGATTGATGACCTCTCGCTATAATGAAAGGTCACCCTCCCAATTACTGACCGTGCCCGATGATGCTTGACTTTGGTGACCCCTGTGGTGGCGTCCTCTATGATTTGGAAACTATATCATAAGATATAATGGTTTTCTTACACAGATAGATTTTGGAAAGGTGGTATTGATGGGGTTAATAATTTTGGAGGGGTGATATCGATGGGGAATTGGGGGTCCAGGATATATAAATATATTTAGATATGTGAATAAACAGGGAAAAAGGTACATTAAATTGTTTTATGTAATGATGGGGGGAAGGGGTTGCAACCCTGTCCCTGACAATTGGAGTTAAATCCCTAAAAATATTGATTAATAATTGGAAATAAATCCCTAAAAATATTGAGAGGAAGGAATAGTTGCATATCCTCTAAATACTTAAAATAGATGCATAGGAATAGGGTATTTAAATTGATCCAAACATTTTTTAGAACAAGCAACTCATGAAAAACTAAAACATTCAAAAAGATTATGAAATTAATGTCTGTGCCCCCTCCCTTGTAATAGCCTGTCCATGATTGAAGTCCTCCTCAACTGTAAAATGATATTGTGCAGGGAGTTATTTAAAAAAAAAAAGGTCAAGGGAAGATACACTTTTTGGCCCTGAAAAGGACCATTGTTTGGGTCCACAGACGATTGACAAAAACAATTGGAATAATACACATATGGAAACAACAATGTACAATGACATAACTGTGTGTGTCACAATAATGTAAACGAAGAAACACAGTAATGTAGTGTTTGTCTAAGCGAGTTACAGGGATAGCATTGAAGGAGTATCTACAAAAATCAAAAGAATGCCAACAGCACGCAACAGCAGCAAAAGAATGGTCACCCTCCCAAGTACTGACCGCGCCCGATGATGCTTGACTTCGGTGATCGAACGAGAGCCGGTTTGTTCATCATGGTATGGCCGTTGACACAAATAAAGTACACGAGATTGATGACCTCTCGCTATAATGAAAGGTCACCCTCCCAATTACTGACCGTGCCCGATGATGCTTGACTTTGGTGACCCCTGTGGTGGCGTCCTCTATGATTTGGAAACTATATCATAAGATATAATGGTTTTCTTACACAGATAGATTTTGGAAAGGTGGTATTGATGGGGTTAATAATTTTGGAGGGGTGATATCGATGGGGAATTGGGGGTCCAGGATATATAAATATATTTAGATATGTGAATAAACAGGGAAAAAGGTACATTAAATTGTTTTATGTAATGATGGGGGGAAGGGGTTGCAACCCTGTCCCTGACAATTGGAGTTAAATCCCTAAAAATATTGATTAATAATTGGAAATAAATCCCTAAAAATATTGAGAGGAAGGAATAGTTGCATATCCTCTAAATACTTAAAATAGATGCATAGGAATAGGGTATTTAAATTGATCCAAACATTTTTTAGAACAAGCAACTCATGAAAAACTAAAACATTCAAAAAGATTATGAAATTAATGTCTGTGCCCCCTCCCTTGTAATAGCCTGTCCATGATTGAAGTCCTCCTCAACTGTAAAATGATATTGTGCAGGGAGTTATTTAAAAAAAAAAAGGTCAAGGGAAGATACACTTTTTGGCCCTGAAAAGGACCATTGTTTGGGTCCACAGACGATTGACAAAAACAATTGGAATAATACACATATGGAAACAACAATGTACAATGACATAACTGTGTGTGTCACAATAATGTAAACGAAGAAACACAGTAATGTAGTGTTTGTCTAAGCGAGTTACAGGGATAGCATTGAAGGAGTATCTACAAAAATCAAAAGAATGCCAACAGCACGCAACAGCAGCAAAAGAATGGTCACCCTCCCAAGTACTGACCGCGCCCGATGATGCTTGACTTCGGTGATCGAACGAGAGCCGGTTTGTTCATCATGGTATGGCCGTTGACACAAATAAAGTACACGAGATTGATGACCTCTCGCTATAATGAAAGGTCACCCTCCCAATTACTGACCGTGCCCGATGATGCTTGACTTTGGTGACCCCTGTGGTGGCGTCCTCTATGATTTGGAAACTATATCATAAGATATAATGGTTTTCTTACACAGATAGATTTTGGAAAGGTGGTATTGATGGGGTTAATAATTTTGGAGGGGTGATATCGATGGGGAATTGGGGGTCCAGGATATATAAATATATTTAGATATGTGAATAAACAGGGAAAAAGGTACATTAAATTGTTTTATGTAATGATGGGGGGAAGGGGTTGCAACCCTGTCCCTGACAATTGGAGTTAAATCCCTAAAAATATTGATTAATAATTGGAAATAAATCCCTAAAAATATTGAGAGGAAGGAATAGTTGCATATCCTCTAAATACTTAAAATAGATGCATAGGAATAGGGTATTTAAATTGATCCAAACATTTTTTAGAACAAGCAACTCATGAAAAACTAAAACATTCAAAAAGATTATGAAATTAATGTCTGTGCCCCCTCCCTTGTAATAGCCTGTCCATGATTGAAGTCCTCCTCAACTGTAAAATGATATTGTGCAGGGAGTTATTTAAAAAAAAAAAGGTCAAGGGAAGATACACTTTTTGGCCCTGAAAAGGACCATTGTTTGGGTCCACAGACGATTGACAAAAACAATTGGAATAATACACATATGGAAACAACAATGTACAATGACATAACTGTGTGTGTCACAATAATGTAAACGAAGAAACACAGTAATGTAGTGTTTGTCTAAGCGAGTTACAGGGATAGCATTGAAGGAGTATCTACAAAAATCAAAAGAATGCCAACAGCACGCAACAGCAGCAAAAGAATGGTCACCCTCCCAAGTACTGACCGCGCCCGATGATGCTTGACTTCGGTGATCGAACGAGAGCCGGTTTGTTCATCATGGTATGGCCGTTGACACAAATAAAGTACACGAGATTGATGACCTCTCGCTATAATGAAAGGTCACCCTCCCAATTACTGACCGTGCCCGATGATGCTTGACTTTGGTGACCCCTGTGGTGGCGTCCTCTATGATTTGGAAACTATATCATAAGATATAATGGTTTTCTTACACAGATAGATTTTGGAAAGGTGGTATTGATGGGGTTAATAATTTTGGAGGGGTGATATCGATGGGGAATTGGGGGTCCAGGATATATAAATATATTTAGATATGTGAATAAACAGGGAAAAAGGTACATTAAATTGTTTTATGTAATGATGGGGGGAAGGGGTTGCAACCCTGTCCCTGACAATTGGAGTTAAATCCCTAAAAATATTGATTAATAATTGGAAATAAATCCCTAAAAATATTGAGAGGAAGGAATAGTTGCATATCCTCTAAATACTTAAAATAGATGCATAGGAATAGGGTATTTAAATTGATCCAAACATTTTTTAGAACAAGCAACTCATGAAAAACTAAAACATTCAAAAAGATTATGAAATTAATGTCTGTGCCCCCTCCCTTGTAATAGCCTGTCCATGATTGAAGTCCTCCTCAACTGTAAAATGATATTGTGCAGGGAGTTATTTAAAAAAAAAAAGGTCAAGGGAAGATACACTTTTTGGCCCTGAAAAGGACCATTGTTTGGGTCCACAGACGATTGACAAAAACAATTGGAATAATACACATATGGAAACAACAATGTACAATGACATAACTGTGTGTGTCACAATAATGTAAACGAAGAAACACAGTAATGTAGTGTTTGTCTAAGCGAGTTACAGGGATAGCATTGAAGGAGTATCTACAAAAATCAAAAGAATGCCAACAGCACGCAACAGCAGCAAAAGAATGGTCACCCTCCCAAGTACTGACCGCGCCCGATGATGCTTGACTTCGGTGATCGAACGAGAGCCGGTTTGTTCATCATGGTATGGCCGTTGACACAAATAAAGTACACGAGATTGATGACCTCTCGCTATAATGAAAGGTCACCCTCCCAATTACTGACCGTGCCCGATGATGCTTGACTTTGGTGACCCCTGTGGTGGCGTCCTCTATGATTTGGAAACTATATCATAAGATATAATGGTTTTCTTACACAGATAGATTTTGGAAAGGTGGTATTGATGGGGTTAATAATTTTGGAGGGGTGATATCGATGGGGAATTGGGGGTCCAGGATATATAAATATATTTAGATATGTGAATAAACAGGGAAAAAGGTACATTAAATTGTTTTATGTAATGATGGGGGGAAGGGGTTGCAACCCTGTCCCTGACAATTGGAGTTAAATCCCTAAAAATATTGATTAATAATTGGAAATAAATCCCTAAAAATATTGAGAGGAAGGAATAGTTGCATATCCTCTAAATACTTAAAATAGATGCATAGGAATAGGGTATTTAAATTGATCCAAACATTTTTTAGAACAAGCAACTCATGAAAAACTAAAACATTCAAAAAGATTATGAAATTAATGTCTGTGCCCCCTCCCTTGTAATAGCCTGTCCATGATTGAAGTCCTCCTCAACTGTAAAATGATATTGTGCAGGGAGTTATTTAAAAAAAAAAAGGTCAAGGGAAGATACACTTTTTGGCCCTGAAAAGGACCATTGTTTGGGTCCACAGACGATTGACAAAAACAATTGGAATAATACACATATGGAAACAACAATGTACAATGACATAACTGTGTGTGTCACAATAATGTAAACGAAGAAACACAGTAATGTAGTGTTTGTCTAAGCGAGTTACAGGGATAGCATTGAAGGAGTATCTACAAAAATCAAAAGAATGCCAACAGCACGCAACAGCAGCAAAAGAATGGTCACCCTCCCAAGTACTGACCGCGCCCGATGATGCTTGACTTCGGTGATCGAACGAGAGCCGGTTTGTTCATCATGGTATGGCCGTTGACACAAATAAAGTACACGAGATTGATGACCTCTCGCTATAATGAAAGGTCACCCTCCCAATTACTGACCGTGCCCGATGATGCTTGACTTTGGTGACCCCTGTGGTGGCGTCCTCTATGATTTGGAAACTATATCATAAGATATAATGGTTTTCTTACACAGATAGATTTTGGAAAGGTGGTATTGATGGGGTTAATAATTTTGGAGGGGTGATATCGATGGGGAATTGGGGGTCCAGGATATATAAATATATTTAGATATGTGAATAAACAGGGAAAAAGGTACATTAAATTGTTTTATGTAATGATGGGGGGAAGGGGTTGCAACCCTGTCCCTGACAATTGGAGTTAAATCCCTAAAAATATTGATTAATAATTGGAAATAAATCCCTAAAAATATTGAGAGGAAGGAATAGTTGCATATCCTCTAAATACTTAAAATAGATGCATAGGAATAGGGTATTTAAATTGATCCAAACATTTTTTAGAACAAGCAACTCATGAAAAACTAAAACATTCAAAAAGATTATGAAATTAATGTCTGTGCCCCCTCCCTTGTAATAGCCTGTCCATGATTGAAGTCCTCCTCAACTGTAAAATGATATTGTGCAGGGAGTTATTTAAAAAAAAAAAGGTCAAGGGAAGATACACTTTTTGGCCCTGAAAAGGACCATTGTTTGGGTCCACAGACGATTGACAAAAACAATTGGAATAATACACATATGGAAACAACAATGTACAATGACATAACTGTGTGTGTCACAATAATGTAAACGAAGAAACACAGTAATGTAGTGTTTGTCTAAGCGAGTTACAGGGATAGCATTGAAGGAGTATCTACAAAAATCAAAAGAATGCCAACAGCACGCAACAGCAGCAAAAGAATGGTCACCCTCCCAAGTACTGACCGCGCCCGATGATGCTTGACTTCGGTGATCGAACGAGAGCCGGTTTGTTCATCATGGTATGGCCGTTGACACAAATAAAGTACACGAGATTGATGACCTCTCGCTATAATGAAAGGTCACCCTCCCAATTACTGACCGTGCCCGATGATGCTTGACTTTGGTGACCCCTGTGGTGGCGTCCTCTATGATTTGGAAACTATATCATAAGATATAATGGTTTTCTTACACAGATAGATTTTGGAAAGGTGGTATTGATGGGGTTAATAATTTTGGAGGGGTGATATCGATGGGGAATTGGGGGTCCAGGATATATAAATATATTTAGATATGTGAATAAACAGGGAAAAAGGTACATTAAATTGTTTTATGTAATGATGGGGGGAAGGGGTTGCAACCCTGTCCCTGACAATTGGAGTTAAATCCCTAAAAATATTGATTAATAATTGGAAATAAATCCCTAAAAATATTGAGAGGAAGGAATAGTTGCATATCCTCTAAATACTTAAAATAGATGCATAGGAATAGGGTATTTAAATTGATCCAAACATTTTTTAGAACAAGCAACTCATGAAAAACTAAAACATTCAAAAAGATTATGAAATTAATGTCTGTGCCCCCTCCCTTGTAATAGCCTGTCCATGATTGAAGTCCTCCTCAACTGTAAAATGATATTGTGCAGGGAGTTATTTAAAAAAAAAAAGGTCAAGGGAAGATACACTTTTTGGCCCTGAAAAGGACCATTGTTTGGGTCCACAGACGATTGACAAAAACAATTGGAATAATACACATATGGAAACAACAATGTACAATGACATAACTGTGTGTGTCACAATAATGTAAACGAAGAAACACAGTAATGTAGTGTTTGTCTAAGCGAGTTACAGGGATAGCATTGAAGGAGTATCTACAAAAATCAAAAGAATGCCAACAGCACGCAACAGCAGCAAAAGAATGGTCACCCTCCCAAGTACTGACCGCGCCCGATGATGCTTGACTTCGGTGATCGAACGAGAGCCGGTTTGTTCATCATGGTATGGCCGTTGACACAAATAAAGTACACGAGATTGATGACCTCTCGCTATAATGAAAGGTCACCCTCCCAATTACTGACCGTGCCCGATGATGCTTGACTTTGGTGACCCCTGTGGTGGCGTCCTCTATGATTTGGAAACTATATCATAAGATATAATGGTTTTCTTACACAGATAGATTTTGGAAAGGTGGTATTGATGGGGTTAATAATTTTGGAGGGGTGATATCGATGGGGAATTGGGGGTCCAGGATATATAAATATATTTAGATATGTGAATAAACAGGGAAAAAGGTACATTAAATTGTTTTATGTAATGATGGGGGGAAGGGGTTGCAACCCTGTCCCTGACAATTGGAGTTAAATCCCTAAAAATATTGATTAATAATTGGAAATAAATCCCTAAAAATATTGAGAGGAAGGAATAGTTGCATATCCTCTAAATACTTAAAATAGATGCATAGGAATAGGGTATTTAAATTGATCCAAACATTTTTTAGAACAAGCAACTCATGAAAAACTAAAACATTCAAAAAGATTATGAAATTAATGTCTGTGCCCCCTCCCTTGTAATAGCCTGTCCATGATTGAAGTCCTCCTCAACTGTAAAATGATATTGTGCAGGGAGTTATTTAAAAAAAAAAAGGTCAAGGGAAGATACACTTTTTGGCCCTGAAAAGGACCATTGTTTGGGTCCACAGACGATTGACAAAAACAATTGGAATAATACACATATGGAAACAACAATGTACAATGACATAACTGTGTGTGTCACAATAATGTAAACGAAGAAACACAGTAATGTAGTGTTTGTCTAAGCGAGTTACAGGGATAGCATTGAAGGAGTATCTACAAAAATCAAAAGAATGCCAACAGCACGCAACAGCAGCAAAAGAATGGTCACCCTCCCAAGTACTGACCGCGCCCGATGATGCTTGACTTCGGTGATCGAACGAGAGCCGGTTTGTTCATCATGGTATGGCCGTTGACACAAATAAAGTACACGAGATTGATGACCTCTCGCTATAATGAAAGGTCACCCTCCCAATTACTGACCGTGCCCGATGATGCTTGACTTTGGTGACCCCTGTGGTGGCGTCCTCTATGATTTGGAAACTATATCATAAGATATAATGGTTTTCTTACACAGATAGATTTTGGAAAGGTGGTATTGATGGGGTTAATAATTTTGGAGGGGTGATATCGATGGGGAATTGGGGGTCCAGGATATATAAATATATTTAGATATGTGAATAAACAGGGAAAAAGGTACATTAAATTGTTTTATGTAATGATGGGGGGAAGGGGTTGCAACCCTGTCCCTGACAATTGGAGTTAAATCCCTAAAAATATTGATTAATAATTGGAAATAAATCCCTAAAAATATTGAGAGGAAGGAATAGTTGCATATCCTCTAAATACTTAAAATAGATGCATAGGAATAGGGTATTTAAATTGATCCAAACATTTTTTAGAACAAGCAACTCATGAAAAACTAAAACATTCAAAAAGATTATGAAATTAATGTCTGTGCCCCCTCCCTTGTAATAGCCTGTCCATGATTGAAGTCCTCCTCAACTGTAAAATGATATTGTGCAGGGAGTTATTTAAAAAAAAAAAGGTCAAGGGAAGATACACTTTTTGGCCCTGAAAAGGACCATTGTTTGGGTCCACAGACGATTGACAAAAACAATTGGAATAATACACATATGGAAACAACAATGTACAATGACATAACTGTGTGTGTCACAATAATGTAAACGAAGAAACACAGTAATGTAGTGTTTGTCTAAGCGAGTTACAGGGATAGCATTGAAGGAGTATCTACAAAAATCAAAAGAATGCCAACAGCACGCAACAGCAGCAAAAGAATGGTCACCCTCCCAAGTACTGACCGCGCCCGATGATGCTTGACTTCGGTGATCGAACGAGAGCCGGTTTGTTCATCATGGTATGGCCGTTGACACAAATAAAGTACACGAGATTGATGACCTCTCGCTATAATGAAAGGTCACCCTCCCAATTACTGACCGTGCCCGATGATGCTTGACTTTGGTGACCCCTGTGGTGGCGTCCTCTATGATTTGGAAACTATATCATAAGATATAATGGTTTTCTTACACAGATAGATTTTGGAAAGGTGGTATTGATGGGGTTAATAATTTTGGAGGGGTGATATCGATGGGGAATTGGGGGTCCAGGATATATAAATATATTTAGATATGTGAATAAACAGGGAAAAAGGTACATTAAATTGTTTTATGTAATGATGGGGGGAAGGGGTTGCAACCCTGTCCCTGACAATTGGAGTTAAATCCCTAAAAATATTGATTAATAATTGGAAATAAATCCCTAAAAATATTGAGAGGAAGGAATAGTTGCATATCCTCTAAATACTTAAAATAGATGCATAGGAATAGGGTATTTAAATTGATCCAAACATTTTTTAGAACAAGCAACTCATGAAAAACTAAAACATTCAAAAAGATTATGAAATTAATGTCTGTGCCCCCTCCCTTGTAATAGCCTGTCCATGATTGAAGTCCTCCTCAACTGTAAAATGATATTGTGCAGGGAGTTATTTAAAAAAAAAAAGGTCAAGGGAAGATACACTTTTTGGCCCTGAAAAGGACCATTGTTTGGGTCCACAGACGATTGACAAAAACAATTGGAATAATACACATATGGAAACAACAATGTACAATGACATAACTGTGTGTGTCACAATAATGTAAACGAAGAAACACAGTAATGTAGTGTTTGTCTAAGCGAGTTACAGGGATAGCATTGAAGGAGTATCTACAAAAATCAAAAGAATGCCAACAGCACGCAACAGCAGCAAAAGAATGGTCACCCTCCCAAGTACTGACCGCGCCCGATGATGCTTGACTTCGGTGATCGAACGAGAGCCGGTTTGTTCATCATGGTATGGCCGTTGACACAAATAAAGTACACGAGATTGATGACCTCTCGCTATAATGAAAGGTCACCCTCCCAATTACTGACCGTGCCCGATGATGCTTGACTTTGGTGACCCCTGTGGTGGCGTCCTCTATGATTTGGAAACTATATCATAAGATATAATGGTTTTCTTACACAGATAGATTTTGGAAAGGTGGTATTGATGGGGTTAATAATTTTGGAGGGGTGATATCGATGGGGAATTGGGGGTCCAGGATATATAAATATATTTAGATATGTGAATAAACAGGGAAAAAGGTACATTAAATTGTTTTATGTAATGATGGGGGGAAGGGGTTGCAACCCTGTCCCTGACAATTGGAGTTAAATCCCTAAAAATATTGATTAATAATTGGAAATAAATCCCTAAAAATATTGAGAGGAAGGAATAGTTGCATATCCTCTAAATACTTAAAATAGATGCATAGGAATAGGGTATTTAAATTGATCCAAACATTTTTTAGAACAAGCAACTCATGAAAAACTAAAACATTCAAAAAGATTATGAAATTAATGTCTGTGCCCCCTCCCTTGTAATAGCCTGTCCATGATTGAAGTCCTCCTCAACTGTAAAATGATATTGTGCAGGGAGTTATTTAAAAAAAAAAAGGTCAAGGGAAGATACACTTTTTGGCCCTGAAAAGGACCATTGTTTGGGTCCACAGACGATTGACAAAAACAATTGGAATAATACACATATGGAAACAACAATGTACAATGACATAACTGTGTGTGTCACAATAATGTAAACGAAGAAACACAGTAATGTAGTGTTTGTCTAAGCGAGTTACAGGGATAGCATTGAAGGAGTATCTACAAAAATCAAAAGAATGCCAACAGCACGCAACAGCAGCAAAAGAATGGTCACCCTCCCAAGTACTGACCGCGTCCGATGATGCTTGACTTCGGTGATCGAACGAGAGCCGGTTTGTTCATCATGGTATGGCCGTTGACACAAATAAAGTACACGAGATTGATGACCTCTCGCTATAATGAAAGGTCACCCTCCCAATTA
The DNA here is from genome assembly GCA_963978545.1 of Linyphia triangularis. Taxonomy (NCBI): domain Eukaryota; kingdom Metazoa; phylum Arthropoda; class Arachnida; order Araneae; family Linyphiidae; genus Linyphia; species Linyphia triangularis. The sequence continues at coordinate 20,088 of CAXBTE010000246.1, read as the reverse complement.
CTGACCGTGCCCGATGATGCTTGACTTTGGTGACCCCTGTGGTGGCGTCCTCTATGATTTGGAAACTATATCATAAGATATAATGGTTTTCTTACACAGATAGATTTTGGAAAGGTGGTATTGATGGGGTTAATAATTTTGGAGGGGTGATATCGATGGGGAATTGGGGGTCCAGGATATATAAATATATTTAGATATGTGAATAAACAGGGAAAAAGGTACATTAAATTGTTTTATGTAATGATGGGGGGAAGGGGTTGCAACCCTGTCCCTGACAATTGGAGTTAAATCCCTAAAAATATTGATTAATAATTGGAAATAAATCCCTAAAAATATTGAGAGGAAGGAATAGTTGCATATCCTCTAAATACTTAAAATAGATGCATAGGAATAGGGTATTTAAATTGATCCAAACATTTTTTAGAACAAGCAACTCATGAAAAACTAAAACATTCAAAAAGATTATGAAATTAATGTCTGTGCCCCCTCCCTTGTAATAGCCTGTCCATGATTGAAGTCCTCCTCAACTGTAAAATGATATTGTGCAGGGAGTTATTTAAAAAAAAAAAGGTCAAGGGAAGATACACTTTTTGGCCCTGAAAAGGACCATTGTTTGGGTCCACAGACGATTGACAAAAACAATTGGAATAATACACATATGGAAACAACAATGTACAATGACATAACTGTGTGTGTCACAATAATGTAAACGAAGAAACACAGTAATGTAGTGTTTGTCTAAGCGAGTTACAGGGATAGCATTGAAGGAGTATCTACAAAAATCAAAAGAATGCCAACAGCACGCAACAGCAGCAAAAGAATGGTCACCCTCCCAAGTACTGACCGCGCCCGATGATGCTTGACTTCGGTGATCGAACGAGAGCCGGTTTGTTCATCATGGTATGGCCGTTGACACAAATAAAGTACACGAGATTGATGACCTCTCGCTATAATGAAAGGTCACCCTCCCAATTACTGACCGTGCCCGATGATGCTTGACTTTGGTGACCCCTGTGGTGGCGTCCTCTATGATTTGGAAACTATATCATAAGATATAATGGTTTTCTTACACAGATAGATTTTGGAAAGGTGGTATTGATGGGGTTAATAATTTTGGAGGGGTGATATCGATGGGGAATTGGGGGTCCAGGATATATAAATATATTTAGATATGTGAATAAACAGGGAAAAAGGTACATTAAATTGTTTTATGTAATGATGGGGGGAAGGGGTTGCAACCCTGTCCCTGACAATTGGAGTTAAATCCCTAAAAATATTGATTAATAATTGGAAATAAATCCCTAAAAATATTGAGAGGAAGGAATAGTTGCATATCCTCTAAATACTTAAAATAGATGCATAGGAATAGGGTATTTAAATTGATCCAAACATTTTTTAGAACAAGCAACTCATGAAAAACTAAAACATTCAAAAAGATTATGAAATTAATGTCTGTGCCCCCTCCCTTGTAATAGCCTGTCCATGATTGAAGTCCTCCTCAACTGTAAAATGATATTGTGCAGGGAGTTATTTAAAAAAAAAAAGGTCAAGGGAAGATACACTTTTTGGCCCTGAAAAGGACCATTGTTTGGGTCCACAGACGATTGACAAAAACAATTGGAATAATACACATATGGAAACAACAATGTACAATGACATAACTGTGTGTGTCACAATAATGTAAACGAAGAAACACAGTAATGTAGTGTTTGTCTAAGCGAGTTACAGGGATAGCATTGAAGGAGTATCTACAAAAATCAAAAGAATGCCAACAGCACGCAACAGCAGCAAAAGAATGGTCACCCTCCCAAGTACTGACCGCGCCCGATGATGCTTGACTTCGGTGATCGAACGAGAGCCGGTTTGTTCATCATGGTATGGCCGTTGACACAAATAAAGTACACGAGATTGATGACCTCTCGCTATAATGAAAGGTCACCCTCCCAATTACTGACCGTGCCCGATGATGCTTGACTTTGGTGACCCCTGTGGTGGCGTCCTCTATGATTTGGAAACTATATCATAAGATATAATGGTTTTCTTACACAGATAGATTTTGGAAAGGTGGTATTGATGGGGTTAATAATTTTGGAGGGGTGATATCGATGGGGAATTGGGGGTCCAGGATATATAAATATATTTAGATATGTGAATAAACAGGGAAAAAGGTACATTAAATTGTTTTATGTAATGATGGGGGGAAGGGGTTGCAACCCTGTCCCTGACAATTGGAGTTAAATCCCTAAAAATATTGATTAATAATTGGAAATAAATCCCTAAAAATATTGAGAGGAAGGAATAGTTGCATATCCTCTAAATACTTAAAATAGATGCATAGGAATAGGGTATTTAAATTGATCCAAACATTTTTTAGAACAAGCAACTCATGAAAAACTAAAACATTCAAAAAGATTATGAAATTAATGTCTGTGCCCCCTCCCTTGTAATAGCCTGTCCATGATTGAAGTCCTCCTCAACTGTAAAATGATATTGTGCAGGGAGTTATTTAAAAAAAAAAAGGTCAAGGGAAGATACACTTTTTGGCCCTGAAAAGGACCATTGTTTGGGTCCACAGACGATTGACAAAAACAATTGGAATAATACACATATGGAAACAACAATGTACAATGACATAACTGTGTGTGTCACAATAATGTAAACGAAGAAACACAGTAATGTAGTGTTTGTCTAAGCGAGTTACAGGGATAGCATTGAAGGAGTATCTACAAAAATCAAAAGAATGCCAACAGCACGCAACAGCAGCAAAAGAATGGTCACCCTCCCAAGTACTGACCGCGCCCGATGATGCTTGACTTCGGTGATCGAACGAGAGCCGGTTTGTTCATCATGGTATGGCCGTTGACACAAATAAAGTACACGAGATTGATGACCTCTCGCTATAATGAAAGGTCACCCTCCCAATTACTGACCGTGCCCGATGATGCTTGACTTTGGTGACCCCTGTGGTGGCGTCCTCTATGATTTGGAAACTATATCATAAGATATAATGGTTTTCTTACACAGATAGATTTTGGAAAGGTGGTATTGATGGGGTTAATAATTTTGGAGGGGTGATATCGATGGGGAATTGGGGGTCCAGGATATATAAATATATTTAGATATGTGAATAAACAGGGAAAAAGGTACATTAAATTGTTTTATGTAATGATGGGGGGAAGGGGTTGCAACCCTGTCCCTGACAATTGGAGTTAAATCCCTAAAAATATTGATTAATAATTGGAAATAAATCCCTAAAAATATTGAGAGGAAGGAATAGTTGCATATCCTCTAAATACTTAAAATAGATGCATAGGAATAGGGTATTTAAATTGATCCAAACATTTTTTAGAACAAGCAACTCATGAAAAACTAAAACATTCAAAAAGATTATGAAATTAATGTCTGTGCCCCCTCCCTTGTAATAGCCTGTCCATGATTGAAGTCCTCCTCAACTGTAAAATGATATTGTGCAGGGAGTTATTTAAAAAAAAAAAGGTCAAGGGAAGATACACTTTTTGGCCCTGAAAAGGACCATTGTTTGGGTCCACAGACGATTGACAAAAACAATTGGAATAATACACATATGGAAACAACAATGTACAATGACATAACTGTGTGTGTCACAATAATGTAAACGAAGAAACACAGTAATGTAGTGTTTGTCTAAGCGAGTTACAGGGATAGCATTGAAGGAGTATCTACAAAAATCAAAAGAATGCCAACAGCACGCAACAGCAGCAAAAGAATGGTCACCCTCCCAAGTACTGACCGCGCCCGATGATGCTTGACTTCGGTGATCGAACGAGAGCCGGTTTGTTCATCATGGTATGGCCGTTGACACAAATAAAGTACACGAGATTGATGACCTCTCGCTATAATGAAAGGTCACCCTCCCAATTACTGACCGTGCCCGATGATGCTTGACTTTGGTGACCCCTGTGGTGGCGTCCTCTATGATTTGGAAACTATATCATAAGATATAATGGTTTTCTTACACAGATAGATTTTGGAAAGGTGGTATTGATGGGGTTAATAATTTTGGAGGGGTGATATCGATGGGGAATTGGGGGTCCAGGATATATAAATATATTTAGATATGTGAATAAACAGGGAAAAAGGTACATTAAATTGTTTTATGTAATGATGGGGGGAAGGGGTTGCAACCCTGTCCCTGACAATTGGAGTTAAATCCCTAAAAATATTGATTAATAATTGGAAATAAATCCCTAAAAATATTGAGAGGAAGGAATAGTTGCATATCCTCTAAATACTTAAAATAGATGCATAGGACTAGGGTATTTAAAATTGATCCAAACATTTTTTAGAACAAGCAACTCATGAAAAACTAAAACATTCAAAAAGATTATGAAATTAATGTCTGTGCCCCCTCCCTTGTAATAGCCTGTCCATGATTGAAGTCCTCCTCAACTGTAAAATGATATTGTGCAGGGAGTTATTTAAAAAAAAAAAAGGTCAATGGAAGATACACTTTTTGGCCCTGAAAAGGACCATTGTTTGGGTCCACAGACGATTGACAAAAACAATTGGAATAATACACATATGGAAACAACAATGTACAATGACATAACTGTGTGTGTCACAATAATGTAAACGAAGAAACACAGTAATGTAGTGTTTGTCTAAGCGAGTTACAGGGATAGCATTGAAGGAGTATCTACAAAAATCAAAAGAATGCCAACAGCACGCAACAGCAGCAAAAGAATGGTCACCCTCCCAAGTACTGACCGCGCCCGATGATGCTTGACTTCGGTGATCGAACGAGAGCCGGTTTGTTCATCATGGTATGGCCGTTGACACAAATAAAGTACACGAGATTGATGACCTCTCGCTATAATGGAAAGGTCACCCTCCCCAATTACTGACCGTGCCCGATGATGCTTGACTTTGGTGACCCCTGTGGTGGCGTCCTCTATGATTTGGAAACTATATCATAAGATATAATGGTTTTCTTACACAGATAGATTTTGGAAAGGTGGTATTGATGGGGTTAATAATTTTGGAGGGGTGATATCGATGGGGAATTGGGGGTCCAGGATATATAAATATATTTAGATATGTGAATAAACAGGGAAAAAGGTACATTAAATTGTTTTATGTAATGATGGGGGGAAGGGGTTGCAACCCTGTCCCTGACAATTGGAGTTAAATCCCTAAAAATATTGATTAATAATTGGAAATAAATCCCTAAAAATATTGAGAGGAAGGAATAGTTGCATATCCTCTAAATACTTAAAATAGATGCATAGGAATAGGGTATTTAAATTGATCCAAACATTTTTAGAACAAGCAACTCATGAAAAACTAAAACATTCAAAAAGATTATGAAATTAATGTCTGTGCCCCCTCCCTTGTAATAGCCTGTCCATGATTGAAGTCCTCCTCAACTGTAAAATGATATTGTGCAGGGAGTTATTTAAAAAAAAAAAGGTCAAGGGAAGATACACTTTTTGGCCCTGAAAAGACCATTGTTTGGGTCCACAGACGATTGACAAAAACAATTGGAATAATACACATATGGAAACAACAATGTACAATGACATAACTGTGTGTGTCACAATAATGTAAACGAAGAAACACAGTAATGTAGTGTTTGTCTAAGCGAGTTACAGGGATAGCATTGAAGGAGTATCTACAAAAATCAAAAGAATGCCAACAGCACGCAACAGCAGCAAAAGAATGGTCACCCTCCCAAGTACTGACCGCGCCCGATGATGCTTGACTTCGGTGATCGAACGAGAGCCGGTTTGTTCATCCATGGTATGGCCGTTGACACAAATAAAGTACACGAGATTGATGACCTCTCGCTATAATGAAAGGTCACCCTCCCAATTACTGACCGTGCCCGATGATGCTTGACTTTGGTGACCCCTGTGGTGGCGTCCTCTATGATTTGGAAACTATATCATAAGATATAATGGTTTTCTTACACAGATAGATTTTGGAAAGGTGGTATTGATGGGGTTAATAATTTTGGAGGGGTGATATCGATGGGGAATTGGGGGTCCAGGATATATAAATATATTTAGATATGTGAATAAACAGGGAAAAAGGTACATTAAATTGTTTTATGTAATGATGGGGGGAAGGGGTTGCAACCCTGTCCCTGACAATTGGAGTTAAATCCCTAAAAATATTGATTAATAATTGGAAATAAATCCCTAAAAATATTGAGAGGAAGGAATAGTTGCATATCCTCTAAATACTTAAAATAGATGCATAGGAATAGGGTATTTAAATTGATCCAAACATTTTTTAGAACAAGCAACTCATGAAAAACTAAAACATTCAAAAAGATTATGAAATTAATGTCTGTGCCCCCTCCCTTGTAATAGCCTGTCCATGATTGAAGTCCTCCTCAACTGTAAAATGATATTGTGCAGGGAGTTATTTAAAAAAAAAAGGTCAAGGGAAGATACACTTTTTGGCCCTGAAAAGGACCATTGTTTGGGTCCACAGACGATTGACAAAAACAATTGGAATAATAACACATATGGAAACAACAATGTACAATGACATAACTGTGTGTGTCACAATAATGTAAACGAAGAAACACAGTAATGTAGTGTTTGTCTAAGCGAGTTACAGGGATAGCATTGAAGGAGTATCTACAAAAATCAAAAGAATGCCAACAGCACGCAACAGCAGCAAAAGAATGGTCACCCTCCCAAGTACTGACCGCGCCCGATGATGCTTGACTTCGGTGATCGAACGAGAGCCGGTTTGTTCATCATGGTATGGCCGTTGACACAAATAAAGTACACGAGATTGATGACCTCTCGCTATAATGAAAGGTCACCCTCCCAATTACTGACCGTGCCCGATGATGCTTGACTTTGGTGACCCCTGTGGTGGCGTCCTCTATGATTTGGAAACTATATCATAAGATATAATGGTTTTCTTACACAGATAGATTTTGGAAAGGTGGTATTGATGGGGTTAATAATTTTGGAGGGGTGATATCGATGGGGAATTGGGGGTCCAGGATATATAAATATATTTAGATATGTGAATAAACAGGGGAAAAAGGTACATTAAATTGTTTTTGTAATGATGGGGGGAAGGGGTTGCAACCCTGTCCCTGACAATTGGAGTTAAATCCCTAAAAATATTGATTAATAATTGGAAATAAATCCCTAAAAATATTGAGAGGAAGGAATAGTTGCATATCCTCTAAATACTTAAAATAGATGCATAGGAATAGGGTATTTAAATTGATCCAAACATTTTTTAGAACAAGCAACTCATGAAAAACTAAAACATTCAAAAAGATTATGAAATTAATGTCTGTGCCCCCTCCCTTGTAATAGCCTGTCCATGATTGAAGTCCTCCTCAACTGTAAAATGATATTGTGCAGGGAGTTATTTAAAAAAAAAAAGGTCAAGGGAAGATACACTTTTTGGCCCTGAAAAGGACCATTGTTTGGGTCCACAGACGATTGACAAAAACAATTGGAATAATACACATATGGAAACAACAATGTACAATGACATAACTGTGTGTGTCACAATAATGTAAACGAAGAAACACAGTAATGTAGTGTTTGTCTAAGCGAGTTACAGGGATAGCATTGAAGGAGTATCTACAAAAATCAAAAGAATGCCAACAGCACGCAACAGCAGCAAAAGAATGGTCACCCTCCCAAGTACTGACCGCGCCCGATGATGCTTGACTTCGGTGATCGAACGAGAGCCGGTTGTTCATCATGGTATGGCCGTTGACACAAATAAAGTACACGAGATTGATGACCTCTCGCTATAATGAAAGGTCACCCTCCCAATTACTGACCGTGCCCGATGATGCTTGACTTTGGTGACCCCTGTGGTGGCGTCCTCTATGATTTGGAAACTATATCATAAGATATAATGGTTTTCTTACACAGATAGATTTTGGAAAGGTGGTATTGATGGGGTTAATAATTTTGGAGGGGTGATATCGATGGGGAATTGGGGGTCCAGGATATATAAATATATTTAGATATGTGAATAAACAGGGAAAAAGGTACATTAAATTGTTTTATGTAATGATGGGGGGAAGGGGTTGCAACCTGTCCCTGACAATTGGAGTTAAATCCCTAAAAATATTGATTAATAATTGGAAATAAATCCCTAAAAATATTGAGAGGAAGGAATAGTTGCATATCCTCTAAATACTTAAAATAGATGCATAGGAATAGGGTATTTAAATTGATCCAAACATTTTTTAGAACAAGCAACTCATGAAAAACTAAAACATTCAAAAAGATTATGAAATTAATGTCTGTGCCCCCTCCCTTGTAATAGCCTGTCCATGATTGAAGTCCTCCTCAACTGTAAAATGATATTGTGCAGGGAGTTATTTAAAAAAAAAAAGGTCAAGGGAAGATACACTTTTTGGCCCTGAAAAGGACCATTGTTTGGGTCCACAGACGATTGACAAAAACAATTGGAATAATACACATATGGAAACAACAATGTACAATGACATAACTGTGTGTGTCACAATAATGTAAACGAAGAAACACAGTAATGTAGTGTTTGTCTAAGCGAGTTACAGGGATAGCATTGAAGGAGTATCTACAAAAATCAAAAGAATGCCAACAGCACGCAACAGCAGCAAAAGAATGGTCACCCTCCCAAGTACTGACCGCGCCCGATGATGCTTGACTTCGGTGATCGAACGAGAGCCGGTTTGTTCATCATGGTATGGCCGTTGACACAAATAAAGTACACGAGATTGATGACCTCTCGCTATAATGAAAGGTCACCCTCCCAATTACTGACCGTGCCCGATGATGCTTGACTTTGGTGACCCCTGTGGTGGCGTCCTCTATGATTTGGAAACTATATCATAAGATATAATGGTTTTCTTACACAGATAGATTTTGGAAAGGTGGTATTGATGGGGTTAATAATTTTGGAGGGGTGATATCGATGGGGAATTGGGGGTCCAGGATATATAAATATATTTAGATATGTGAATAAACAGGGAAAAAGGTACATTAAATTGTTTTATGTAATGATGGGGGGAAGGGGTTGCAACCCTGTCCCTGACAATTGGAGTTAAATCCCTAAAAATATTGATTAATAATTGGAAATAAAATCCCTAAAAATATTGAGAGGAAGGAATAGTTGCATATCCTCTAAATACTTAAAATAGATGCATAGGAATAGGGTATTTAAATTGATCCAAACATTTTTTAGAACAAGCAACTCATGAAAAACTAAAACATTCAAAAAGATTATGAAATTAATGTCTGTGCCCCCTCCCTTGTAATAGCCTGTCCATGATTGAAGTCCTCCTCAACTGTAAAATGATATTGTGCAGGGAGTTATTTAAAAAAAAAAAGGTCAAGGGAAGATACACTTTTTGGCCCTGAAAAGGACCATTGTTTGGGTCCACAGACGATTGACAAAAACAATTGGAATAATACACATATGGAAACAACAATGTACAATGACATAACTGTGTGTGTCACAATAATGTAAACGAAGAAACACAGTAATGTAGTGTTTGTCTAAGCGAGTTACAGGGATAGCATTGAAGGAGTATCTACAAAAATCAAAAGAATGCCAACAGCACGCAACAGCAGCAAAAGAATGGTCACCCTCCCAAGTACTGACCGCGCCCGATGATGCTTGACTTCGGTGATCGAACGAGAGCCGGTTTGTTCATCATGGTATGGCCGTTGACACAAATAAAGTACACGAGATTGATGACCTCTCGCTATAATGAAAGGTCACCCTCCCAATTACTGACCGTGCCCGATGATGCTTGACTTTGGTGACCCCTGTGGTGGCGTCCTCTATGATTTGGAAACTATATCATAAGATATAATGGTTTTCTTACACAGATAGATTTTGGAAAGGTGGTATTGATGGGGTTAATAATTTTGGAGGGGTGATATCGATGGGGAATTGGGGGTCCAGGATATATAAATATATTTAGATATGTGAATAAACAGGGAAAAAGGTACATTAAATTGTTTTATGTAATGATGGGGGGAAGGGGTTGCAACCCTGTCCCTGACAATTGGAGTTAAATCCCTAAAAATATTGATTAATAATTGGAAATAAATCCCTAAAAATATTGAGAGGAAGGAATAGTTGCATATCCTCTAAATACTTAAAATAGATGCATAGGAATAGGGTATTTAAATTGATCCAAACATTTTTTAGAACAAGCAACTCATGAAAAACTAAAACATTCAAAAAGATTATGAAATTAATGTCTGTGCCCCCTCCCTTGTAATAGCCTGTCCATGATTGAAGTCCTCCTCAACTGTAAAATGATATTGTGCAGGGAGTTATTTAAAAAAAAAAGGTCAAGGGAAGATACACTTTTTGGCCCTGAAAAGGACCATTGTTTGGGTCCACAGACGATTGACAAAAACAATTGGAATAATACACATATGGAAACAACAATGTACAATGACATAACTGTGTGTGTCACAATAATGTAAACGAAGAAACACAGTAATGTAGTGTTTGTCTAAGCGAGTTACAGGGATAGCATTGAAGGAGTATCTACAAAAATCAAAAGAATGCCAACAGCACGCAACAGCAGCAAAAGAATGGTCACCCTCCCAAGTACTGACCGCGCCCGATGATTGCTTGACTTCGGTGATCGAACGAGAGCCGGTTTGTTCATCATGGTATGGCCGTTGACACAAATAAAGTACACGAGATTGATGACCTCTCGCTATAATGAAAGGTCACCCTCCCAATACTGACCGTGCCCGATGATGCTTGACTTTGGTGACCCTGTGGTGGCGTCCTCTATGATTTGGAAACTATATCATAAGATATAATGGTTTTCTTACACAGATAGATTTTGGAAAGGTGGTATTGATGGGGTTAATAATTTTGGAGGGGTGATATCGATGGGGAATTGGGGGTCCAGGATATATAAATATATTTAGATATGTGAATAAACAGGGAAAAAAGGTACATTAAATTGTTTTATGTAATGATGGGGGGAAGGGTTGCAACCCTGTCCCTGACAATTGGAGTTAAATCCCTAAAAATATTGATTAATAATTGGAAATAAATCCCTAAAAATATTGAGAGGAAGGAATAGTTGCATATCCTCTAAATACTTAAAATAGATGCATAGGAATAGGGTATTTAAATTGATCCAAACATTTTTTAGAACAAGCAACTCATGAAAAACTAAAACATTCAAAAAGATTATGAAATTAATGTCTGTGCCCCCTCCCTTGTAATAGCCTGTCCATGGATTGAAGTCCTCCTCAACTGTAAAATGATATTGTGCAGGAGTTATTTAAAAAAAAAAAGGTCAAGGGAAGATACACTTTTTGGCCCTGAAAAGGACCATTGTTTGGGTCCACAGAACGATTGACAAAAACAATTGGAATAATACACATATGGAAACAACAATGTACAATGACATAACTGTGTGTGTCACAATAATGTAAACGAAGAAACACAGTAATGTAGTGTTTGTCTAAGCGAGTTACAGGGATAGCATTGAAGGAGTATCTACAAAAATCAAAAGAATGCCAACAGCACGCAACAGCAGCAAAAGAATGGTCACCCTCCCAAGTACTGACCGCGCCCGATGATGCTTGACTTCGGTGATCGAACGAGAGCCGGTTTGTTCATCATGGTATGGCCGTTGACACAAATAAAGTACACGAGATTGATGACCTCTCGCTATAATGAAAGGTCACCCTCCCAATTACTGACCGTGCCCGATGATGCTTGACTTTGGTGACCCCTGTGGTGGCGTCCTCTATGATTTGGAAACTATATCATAAGATATAATGGTTTTCTTACACAGATAGATTTTGGAAAGGTGGTATTGATGGGGTTAATAATTTTGGAGGGGTGATATCGATGGGAATTGGGGGTCCAGGATATATAAATATATTTAGATATGTGAATAAACAGGGAAAAAGGTACATTAAATTGTTTTATGTAATGATGGGGGGAAGGGGTTGCAACCCTGTCCCTGACAATTGGAGTTAAATCCCTAAAAATATTGATTAATAATTGGAAATAAATCCCTAAAAATATTGAGAGGAAGGAATAGTTGCATATCCTCTAAATACTTAAAATAGATGCATAGGAATAGGGTATTTAAATTGATCCAAACATTTTTTAGAACAAGCAACTCATGAAAAACTAAAACATTCAAAAAGATTATGAAATTAATGTCTGTGCCCCCTCCCTTGTAATAGCCTGTCCATGATTGAAGTCCTCCTCAACTGTAAAATGATATTGTGCAGGGAGTTATTTAAAAAAAAAAAGGTCAAGGGAAGATACACTTTTTGGCCCTGAAAAGGACCATTGTTTGGGTCCACAGACGATTGACAAAAACAATTGGAATAATACACATATGGAAACAACAATGTACAATGACATAACTGTGTGTGTCACAATAATGTAAACGAAGAAACACAGTAATGTAGTGTTTGTCTAAGCGAGTTACAGGGATAGCATTGAAGGAGTATCTACAAAAATCAAAAGAATGCCAACAGCACGCAACAGCAGCAAAAGAATGGTCACCCTCCCAAGTACTGACCGCGCCCGATGATGCTTGACTTCGGTGATCGAACGAGAGCCGGTTTGTTCATCATGGTATGGCCGTTGACACAAATAAAGTACACGAGATTGATGACCTCTCGCTATAATGAAAGGTCACCCTCCCAATTACTGACCGTGCCCGATGATGCTTGACTTTGGTGACCCCTGTGGTGGCGTCCTCTATGATTTGGAAACTATATCATAAGATATAATGGTTTTCTTACACAGATAGATTTTGGAAAGGTGGTATTGATGGGGTTAATAATTTTGGAGGGGTGATATCGATGGGGAATTGGGGGTCCAGGATATATAAATATATTTAGATATGTGAATAAACAGGGAAAAAGGTACATTAAATTGTTTTATGTAATGATGGGGGGAAGGGGTTGCAACCCTGTCCCTGACAATTGGAGTTAAATCCCTAAAAATATTGATTAATAATTGGAAATAAATCCCTAAAAATATTGAGAGGAAGGAATAGTTGCATATCCTCTAAATACTTAAAATAGATGCATAGGAATAGGGTATTTAAATTGATCCAAACATTTTTTAGAACAAGCAACTCATGAAAAACTAAAACATTCAAAAAGATTATGAAATTAATGTCTGTGCCCCCTCCCTTGTAATAGCCTGTCCATGATTGAAGTCCTCCTCAACTGTAAAATGATATTGTGCAGGGAGTTATTTAAAAAAAAAAGGTCAAGGGAAGATACACTTTTTGGCCCTGAAAAGGACCATTGTTTGGGTCCACAGACGATTGACAAAAACAATTGGAATAATACACATATGGAAACAACAATGTACAATGACATAACTGTGTGTGTCACAATAATGTAAACGAAGAAACACAGTAATGTAGTGTTTGTCTAAGCGAGTTACAGGGATAGGCATTGAAGGAGTATCTACAAAAATCAAAAGAATGCCAACAGCACGCAACAGCAGCAAAAGAATGGTCACCCTCCCAAGTACTGACCGCGCCCGATGATGCTTGACTTCGGTGATCGAACGAGAGCCGGTTTGTTCATCATGGTATGGCCGTTGACACAAATAAAGTACACGAGATTGATGACCTCTCGCTATAATGAAAGGTCACCCTCCCAATTACTGACCGTGCCCGATGATGCTTGACTTTGGTGACCCCTGTGGTGGCGTCCTCTATGATTTGGAAACTATATCATAAGATATAATGGTTTTCTTACACAGATAGATTTTGGAAAGGTGGTATTGATGGGGTTAATAATTTTGGAGGGGTGATATCGATGGGAATTGGGGGTCCAGGATATATAAATATATTTAGATATGTGAATAAACAGGGAAAAAGGTACATTAAATTGTTTTATGTAATGATGGGGGGAAGGGGTTGCAACCCTGTCCCTGACAATTGGAGTTAAATCCCTAAAAATATTGATTAATAATTGGAAATAAATCCCTAAAAATATTGAGAGGAAGGAATAGTTGCATATCCTCTAAATACTTAAAATAGATGCATAGGAATAGGGTATTTAAATTGATCCAAACATTTTTTAGAACAAGCAACTCATGAAAAACTAAAACATTCAAAAAGATTATGAAATTAATGTCTGTGCCCCCTCCCTTGTAATAGCCTGTCCATGATTGAAGTCCTCCTCAACTGTAAAATGATATTGTGCAGGGAGTTATTTAAAAAAAAAAAGGTCAAGGGAAGATACACTTTTTGGCCCTGAAAAGGACCATTGTTTGGGTCCACAGACGATTGACAAAAACAATTGGAATAATACACATATGGAAACAACAATGTACAATGACATAACTGTGTGTGTCACAATAATGTAAACGAAGAAACACAGTAATGTAGTGTTTGTCTAAGCGAGTTACAGGGATAGCATTGAAGGGAGTATCTACAAAAATCAAAAGAATGCCAACAGCACGCAACAGCAGCAAAAGAATGGTCACCCTCCCAAGTACTGACCGCGCCCGATGATGCTTGACTTCGGTGATCGAACGAGAGCCGGTTTGTTCATCATGGTATGGCCGTTGACACAAATAAAGTACACGAGATTGATGACCTCTCGCTATAATGAAAGGTCACCCTCCCAATTACTGACCGTGCCCGATGATGCTTGACTTTGGTGACCCCTGTGGTGGCGTCCTCTATGATTTGGAAACTATATCATAAGATATAATGGTTTTCTTACACAGATAGATTTTGGAAAGGTGGTATTGATGGGGTTAATAATTTTGGAGGGGTGATATCGATGGGGAATTGGGGGTCCAGGATATATAAATATATTTAGATATGTGAATAAACAGGGAAAAAGGTACATTAAATTGTTTTATGTAATGATGGGGGAAGGGGTTGCACCCTGTCCCTGACAATTGGAGTTAAATCCCTAAAAATATTGATTAATAATTGGAAATAAATCCCTAAAAATATTGAGAGGAAGGAATAGTTGCATATCCTCTAAATACTTAAAATAGATGCATAGGAATAGGGTATTTAAATTGATCCAAACATTTTTTAGAACAAGCAACTCATGAAAAACTAAAACATTCAAAAAGATTATGAAATTAATGTCTGTGCCCCCTCCCTTGTAATAGCCTGTCCATGATTGAAGTCCTCCTCAACTGTAAAATGATATTGTGCAGGGAGTTATTTAAAAAAAAAAAGGTCAAGGGAAGATACACTTTTTGGCCCTGAAAAGGGACCATTGTTTGGGTCCACAGACGATTGACAAAAACAATTGGAATAATACACATATGGAAACAACAATGTACAATGACATAACTGTGTGTGTCACAATAATGTAAACGAAGAAACACAGTAATGTAGTGTTTGTCTAAGCGAGTTACAGGGATAGCATTGAAGGAGTATCTACAAAAATCAAAAGAATGCCAACAGCACGCAACAGCAGCAAAAGAATGGTCACCCTCCCAAGTACTGACCGCGCCCGATGATGCTTGACTTCGGTGATCGAACGAGAGCCGGTTTGTTCATCATGGTATGGCCGTTGACACAAATAAAGTACACGAGATTGATGACCTCTCGCTATAATGAAAGGTCACCCTCCCAATTACTGACCGTGCCCGATGATGCTTGACTTTGGTGACCCCTGTGGTGGCGTCCTCTATGATTTGGAAACTATATCATAAGATATAATGGTTTTCTTACACAGATAGATTTTGGAAAGGTGGTATTGATGGGGTTAATAATTTTGGAGGGGTGATATCGATGGGGAATTGGGGGTCCAGGATATATAAATATATTTAGATATGTGAATAAACAGGGAAAAAGGTACATTAAATTGTTTTATGTAATGATGGGGGGAAGGGGTTGCAACCCTGTCCCTGACAATTGGAGTTAAATCCCTAAAAATATTGATTAATAATTGGAAATAAATCCCTAAAAATATTGAGAGGAAGGAATAGTTGCATATCCTCTAAATACTTAAAATAGATGCATAGGAATAGGGTATTTAAATTGATCCAAACATTTTTTAGAACAAGCAACTCATGAAAAACTAAAACATTCAAAAAGATTATGAAATTAATGTCTGTGCCCCCTCCCTTGTAATAGCCTGTCCATGATTGAAGTCCTCCTCAACTGTAAAATGATATTGTGCAGGGAGTTATTTAAAAAAAAAAGGTCAAGGGAAGATACACTTTTTGGCCCTGAAAAGGACCATTGTTTGGGTCCACAGACGATTGACAAAAACAATTGGAATAATACACATATGGAAACAACAATGTACAATGACATAACTGTGTGTGTCACAATAATGTAAACGAAGAAACACAGTAATGTAGTGTTTGTCTAAGCGAGTTACAGGGATAGCATTGAAGGAGTATCTACAAAAATCAAAAGAATGCCAACAGCACGCAACAGCAGCAAAAGAATGGTCACCCTCCCAAGTACTGACCGCGCCCGATGATGCTTGACTTCGGTGATCGAACGAGAGCCGGTTTGTTCATCATGGTATGGCCGTTGACACAAATAAAGTACACGAGATTGATGACCTCTCGCTATAATGAAAGGTCACCCTCCCAATTACTGACCGTGCCCGATGATGCTTGACTTTGGTGACCCCTGTGGTGGCGTCCTCTATGATTTGGAAACTATATCATAAGATATAATGGTTTTCTTACACAGATAGATTTTGGAAAGGTGGTATTGATGGGGTTAATAATTTTGGAGGGGTGATATCGATGGGGAATTGGGGGTCCAGGATATATAAATATATTTAGATATGTGAATAAACAGGGAAAAAGGTACATTAAATTGTTTTATGTAATGATGGGGGGAAGGGGTTGCAACCCTGTCCCTGACAATTGGAGTTAAATCCCTAAAAATATTGATTAATAATTGGAAATAAATCCCTAAAAATATTGAGAGGAAGGAATAGTTGCATATCCTCTAAATACTTAAAATAGATGCATAGGAATAGGGTATTTAAATTGATCCAAACATTTTTTAGAACAAGCAACTCATGAAAAACTAAAACATTCAAAAAGATTATGAAATTAATGTCTGTGCCCCTCCCTTGTAATAGCCTGTCCATGATTGAAGTCCTCCTCAACTGTAAAATGATATTGTGCAGGGAGTTATTTAAAAAAAAAAGGTCAAGGGAAGATACACTTTTTGGCCCTGAAAAGGACCATTGTTTGGGTCCACAGACGATTGACAAAAACAATTGGAATAATACACATATGGAAACAACAATGTACAATGACATAACTGTGTGTGTCACAATAATGTAAACGAAGAAACACAGTAATGTAGTGTTTGTCTAAGCGAGTTACAGGGATAGCATTGAAGGAGTATCTACAAAAATCAAAAGAATGCCAACAGCACGCAACAGCAGCAAAAGAATGGTCACCCTCCCAAGTACTGACCGCGCCCGATGATGCTTGACTTCGGTGATCGAACGAGAGCCGGTTTGTTCATCATGGTATGGCCGTTGACACAAATAAAGTACACGAGATTGATGACCTCTCGCTATAATGAAAGGTCACCCTCCCAATTACTGACCGTGCCCGATGATGCTTGACTTTGGTGACCCCTGTGGTGGCGTCCTCTATGATTTGGAACTATATCATAAGATATAATGGTTTTCTTACACAGATAGATTTTGGAAAGGTGGTATTGATGGGGTTAATAATTTTGGAGGGGTGATATCGATGGGGAATTGGGGGTCCAGGATATATAAATATATTTAGATATGTGAATAAACAGGGAAAAAGGTACATTAAATTGTTTTATGTAATGATGGGGGGAAGGGGTTGCAACCCTGTCCCTGACAATTGGAGTTAAATCCCTAAAAATATTGATTAATAATTGGAAATAAATCCCTAAAAATATTGAGAGGAAGGAATAGTTGCATATCCTCTAAATACTTAAAATAGATGCATAGGAATAGGGTATTTAAATTGATCCAAACATTTTTTAGAACAAGCAACTCATGAAAAACTAAAACATTCAAAAAGATTATGAAATTAATGTCTGTGCCCCCTCCCTTGTAATAGCCTGTCCATGATTGAAGTCCTCCTCAACTGTAAAATGATATTGTGCAGGGAGTTATTTAAAAAAAAAAAGGTCAAGGGAAGATACACTTTTTGGCCCTGAAAAGGACCATTGTTTGGGTCCACAGACGATTGACAAAAACAATTGGAATAATACACATATGGAAACAACAATGTACAATGACATAACTGTGTGTGTCACAATAATGTAAACGAAGAAACACAGTAATGTAGTGTTTGTCTAAGCGAGTTACAGGGATAGCATTGAAGGAGTATCTACAAAAATCAAAAGAATGCCAACAGCACGCAACAGCAGCAAAAGAATGGTCACCCTCCCAAGTACTGACCGCGCCCGATGATGCTTGACTTCGGTGATCGAACGAGAGCCGGTTTGTTCATCATGGTATGGCCGTTGACACAAATAAAGTACACGAGATTGATGACCTCTCGCTATAATGAAAGGTCACCCTCCCAATTACTGACCGTGCCCGATGATGCTTGACTTTGGTGACCCCTGTGGTGGCGTCCTCTATGATTTGGAAACTATATCATAAGATATAATGGTTTTCTTACACAGATAGATTTTGGAAAGGTGGTATTGATGGGGTTAATAATTTTGGAGGGGTGATATCGATGGGGAATTGGGGGTCCAGGATATATAAATATATTTAGATATGTGAATAAACAGGGAAAAAGGTACATTAAATTGTTTTATGTAATGATGGGGGGAAGGGGTTGCAACCCTGTCCCTGACAATTGGAGTTAAATCCCTAAAAATATTGATTAATAATTGGAAATAAATCCCTAAAAATATTGAGAGGAAGGAATAGTTGCATATCCTCTAAATACTTAAAATAGATGCATAGGAATAGGGTATTTAAATTGATCCAAACATTTTTTAGAACAAGCAACTCATGAAAAACTAAAACATTCAAAAAGATTATGAAATTAATGTCTGTGCCCCCTCCCTTGTAATAGCCTGTCCATGATTGAAGTCCTCCTCAACTGTAAAATGATATTGTGCAGGGAGTTATTAAAAAAAAAAAGGTCAAGGGAAGATACACTTTTTGGCCCTGAAAAGGACCATTGTTTGGGTCCACAGACGATTGACAAAAACAATTGGAATAATACACATATGGAAACAACAATGTACAATGACATAACTGTGTGTGTCACAATAATGTAAACGAAGAAACACAGTAATGTAGTGTTTGTCTAAGCGAGTTACAGGGATAGCATTGAAGGAGTATCTACAAAAAATCAAAAGAATGCCAACAGCACGCAACAGCAGCAAAAGAATGGTCACCCTCCCAAGTACTGACCGCGCCCGATGATGCTTGACTTCGGTGATCGAACGAGAGCCGGTTTGTTCATCATGGTATGGCCGTTGACACAAATAAAGTACACGAGATTGATGACCTCTCGCTATAATGAAAGGTCACCCTCCCAATTACTGACCGTGCCCGATGATGCTTGACTTTGGTGACCCCTGTGGTGGCGTCCTCTATGATTTGGAAACTATATCATAAGATATAATGGTTTTCTTACACAGATAGATTTTGGAAAGGTGGTATTGATGGGGTTAATAATTTTGGAGGGGTGATATCGATGGGGAATTGGGGGTCCAGGATATATAAATATATTTAGATATGTGAATAAACAGGGAAAAAGGTACATTAAATTGTTTTATGTAATGATGGGGGGAAGGGGTTGCAACCCTGTCCCTGACAATTGGAGTTAAATCCCTAAAAATATTGATTAATAATTGGAAATAAATCCCTAAAAATATTGAGAGGAAGGAATAGTTGCATATCCTCTAAATACTTAAAATAGATGCATAGGAATAGGGTATTTAAATTGATCCAAACATTTTTTAGAACAAGCAACTCATGAAAAACTAAAACATTCAAAAAGATTATGAAATTAATGTCTGTGCCCCCTCCCTTGTAATAGCCTGTCCATGATTGAAGTCCTCCTCAACTGTAAAATGATATTGTGCAGGGAGTTATTTAAAAAAAAAAAAGGTCAAGGGAAGATACACTTTTT
>CAXBTE010000245.1:40000-49771 GCA_963978545.1 Linyphia triangularis | reverse complement strand
GTGGGTGTATGTTTCCAAGTTGGAATTTGGAATTGCTGTGATTTACGGATTTTGATTTTTTTTATTATTATTTCCGAGTACCATAGTTTGTTTGTCAGTCTGTATGTTATGTACCAGGGTTCCCACGGTCATAGAGAGTCATTAAGAGTTCTTTTATTTGGAACTTGTTTTCTATTCCTTAAAAGTCCTTGAAAATGCTTAGAGGTCCTTAAAAGTCCTTAATTTTTACAGATGTTGTCCAGCTGCAGAATTTATAAAAATACAACTCGGACTTGCTATCCCCGCGTGACCACCACGTATCTGCACCGTATCAAAATTTTCCGACGTATTTGCGAATCCACCAACTTTAACTTTTTTGATAGAATATACTTTAATAAAAATTTAAATACAGATATGATGCTTGAAAATAAAAACATTATTTAGGTCCTTAAAAGTCATTAATTTTCATTCTGTGATTTGAGTGGGAACCCTGTGTACAAGTTTCCGTGTTTGTACCTTGTTTGACCTAAGAAAAGATTGGATGTACATGCTTTCTGTTCCATTTTTAAGTCGCTTATTTTGTGTCGTCTTATTTTCTCTCTCCCACTTTTGAAGAAGCGGGTTTTACTATTCCGTTTTTGAATTTTTCTAATGTTGTAGTCTACGGTTGACGCGTGTTTTTTTTAACGATTTGTTAGTGAATTGTTTACTTCTTAACAGGTTAATTGCAACACCTACCATATGTTCTTCGCCTACCATACAGACGCTGTGTCATTCGTTCGAAAAAATTTTCAAATTTCTTTCAAATCACTGAATCCATTTAGTTTTATGCTAATTGATGCTGTGTCATTCGTTCGAAAAAACTGTGTCATTAGTTCGAAAAAAACCATCCCACAAGCCCCCACCCATCCACCCAGGCAGAGTAATAGTTATGTTTGTACGGGATTTCAATTTTTAGTGGTGACGATTACTAAATGATTTCCCGGTCGTTGAATTTGAACGAACCCTTTGAAAAATCAATATTTTGCATAACTTAAACTAATATTTTATTGTTGATTTAAAGGCCAGACTGTAGCAAACTACGCTCGCTGCGCCATTGCTTTGCAGCGGTCGGGCAACGCAACAGCCTAACTACGCTCGCAGCGCCATTGCTTTGCAGCGGTCAGGCAACGCAACGGGTTTGTCCCACGACAAATTATGAAATGTAATGCTTGCTGTCAAGCAGTCATTTTTTTTTTTTTTCTTTTCCTTTTTTAAAGGACTATAGTAATTGTTAACTAAAATTTCTCCCGATGTGCAGTGCCGCTCGAGAAATATCTTTTTACATGTAAATTTATATTTTAACCACCAGGTGGTGGAGCTTTGTAATTGTTTAAAAGACTTATATTTTTATGCTGGAGGAGACGATAATAAATATTTGGGCTATAATGAATGTCTCATTTGATAAAAGTTATATGACGAGCGTTGTAATGACTGATGTTTGTATATTTTTCAGGTTTTCCCTGGATGAAGAAGGAAAAACTTCAGCTGTTTCTGTGAATTTGTGTTTCATCTTGATTTTTCTGCGAAATGAGTAATTTTGTTTTTGGATCGAGGTTATACTACGTAATAAATGCAATAAATTAAATATATATGAATACTATAGGCATATACAAATGTAATCTGATTTTGTAAACCAATCAATCAATAATCTTCCATGTAATATGTAGTAAACAATGAATGGGAAAGGATTTTTAAAGAAAACTGTGATTAATGCAACGATCATTTTTAAAAAAATTAATTTGAATGAATATTTATATACAACTGAAGTAAATTTAGTTTTACGTTAATGCACAACAATGGTAATTGTAATTTGAGTTTGAATATCTATCGCTGCCTTTTGTTAATGTTAGCAAAAATGTCCAAACATACATCTGCCATTTCGCTTCTTTCTCCTAAAACTAACTAGAAAACCAAACACTTGTCCTCACTATTTAAAAGTACTATCTCGTGCAATTGTGTTTAACAAATTGTAAAAGCAGTTTGTTAAATTTCCCGTGACTAATATCTACCACATTAGAGAAATGTAAGTGCGTTATTAATTCGGAAACAAACGGCTAGTTTCGAAAGATAGTTTGTAGCCAAAGCAGATTAAAAACTTGGAAGAGATTTATTTCGATGCATGACTCGGTGCAGATTCTGTTCTTCCTGTTGTAATGCACTCGATACAGTTCTTTACACAACAATGTATCGCAAACAGCAGTTAAAAACTAGAACGCTAAAGATTCAATGCTCGATGACTGGCAACAAAGTACAAACTCGATCACCCGCTCTATTGGCCTTCCTTTGTGAATCTTCCGTAGATAGTAATTAGGAGAATTCTCCACATTGCATTCGAAAAGCCAGAAGTACATGTACCTGGAGTGTACACCGAAAGTGTCGCCAAATTTGGCGATTAAGATGAGTTACCATTTTGACCGCAATGTTTAATGGCCTTCTTGTACAACACGTACTCAAGCATTCGTAGATGCATTGCGGGAATGAAATTCTTGCACTGCCTCTATGTACATACTTAACTTTTGTTTTTACATAAGTAATACTAACAAATATTTAGAAATATAAAGTAAATGCTAATTCATTGTTCTGTTGTACTGCAAGTCCACCTGATGGCTGTGTGGTTAGCGCTCTGGAACATGCCAAAAGTGCCGGGTTTAAATCCCGAAGATTTGGACGTGGATGTTTTTGGTGGTTCGGAATCCACGTTAAGCTGTAGGTCCCTGTCTGATTATTCAATGAAGATGGCCGCCTGAAGTTTTTATTCCATGTATTCATTTGTCAATCCTTTGATTTTGTTAATGAATTTTGTAAAAAAGTACATTTTCGACTTTCAGCATTTATATTTTTAAGTTAGGTTGCATGTGAATATGATGTCCCATCCATCCTTGACAGAAATGAAAAGAATAAAACCCGCAAGTATCAAATTAATTCTTAAAGTGTATAATGGAAATGGGTAAACATAGGATAATGAATTTGCTTATATATGCATAAATAAAATGCGTATTGTGCGCATTGTCAGTATGCGATAATTGAATAGTGTGGAACGGTCTGTAGTTGTAGTACGAATTGTGTTATTTTCCCGTTTGAAATTGGTATTATAATGAAATGGGATTTCAGGGTGACCACGTACCTGGAATTGTCAGGGAAAAAGAATGTATCTCTGATGAATTTATGTTCGTGGATTTCCGCTTTTTTTTATTTATTAATTGATGAAAATGCGTATTAAGATCTTGTAATTTTTTTTTTTTATTCTGTAGAATCCTTGTTTAAAATTAAAATTTTAACTGTTTACTTCGAATTGAAATGAAACCTGGAAATTTAATTAAAATGCCTGGAAAAGTTGAGGAACCCTGTGAATTGTTATGGGACACCCTCTTATTGTGTTACAAGCGCTTTTGTAATTAAAATCAATTGATATTCAGAGGTTTGTGACACATGTGTAGCATTATGTATGAACGTTGCAATGAAAGTTACTGGAATATTTGATTGTTTATACAGTAATTATGCTTCAAGTAGCCTATGCTGAAGTCGTTTTAGAAACGAACAAAGTAAGGAAAGCTGATACTTTAAATTTGAATGCCATTCTTAATGTCTTGTCATTGAACTATGAAATTCAATACCAATCAAATTAGTACTTAATCAAAGGATTATTTTGGGATTGGCCAAACTTGATTTTTTATTAAATTATAAGTATACTAGGGGGCTCTGCCCCCTGCTCACTGACGCTCGCCAACCCCCTGGATTGCTATGCAATCCCCTTGGCTAGCTTTGCTCGTCTTAAAGAGAAGCAATTAAAATATGCCCTAGCATAAAGCTATTTCAGCTGCATAATGCCATGAAACTGAACCTTTTATTATTTATGAAGAGTCGGAATACTTGCCACGTCATTATTCTGTTGCTGTCGAGACGCGTTAAGCAGGGACATTGTGGCAACGTAGTAGAAAGTTCTTGGAAAACAACCAAAGTAAACAGTTGTGTACATATATTTAAAAAAGATCGGTTATTTTATTGAACAAATAAAATTAACGGGCTGGTTTTGTACAAAGCGCCAAAATAATTAAAGTTGCTTATCGAAATTTCTTAACGAAGCAATCATATGTTCACTTAATCTTTTTTGTGATACTTGGAAAATAAAATGAAATCAACCGGAATTTTTTGAAAATCAAATTTGGCGAGAAAATTATCCATATTTCGCCAAAAGTTGTGTTTTAAAATTTTATATGAGATTTTGAATGGTTGAAATTTTATTCGTTATTTTGATAGTTTTTTCGTATTGTGATTGTTAATTCGTATTAGCTGGAAAGTTTTCAATTCGTATTAGCTATTGATTAAAGATGAGTATAGGTTCAGATTTACTGCACAACGCCTCTTAGCGATTTTTTTAAAATTGGCGATTTAGCACTGAATGCAACCCGGCGACCTCCGGAACATGTTCCAGCAGATAAATTTTCCGAAAAGTCTGATTTATCCGGAATTCTAATCCAAAAGAAATGTACACATCTTGGATCTATTTATTCTTGCATCATCATAACTATTAAATCAATACGTTTTAAATAGGCAATAATTTATATCTGTAGATTGTAATAATAAAAACAAAATATAGCGAATCCCAAGTTGTTGCCAGATGTATTTGTCAAATTTCAAAAGAAATATTGTGATTGGCTGGCTGGAATTTCTTGCATAAAGTGCATTTAGAAGATTGGTGATTGAAGTCGTTGTCATTCTGTTCACAGAAATGAAGCCAAATTTTGATGTTTCGCAAGAGAATTATATATATAGAAGGAATACATTGGAAAAATTGCAAATGTTTCTTATTCAGTTTAATAATGATGGGATGTAATAAAAAAAGCTTACAATGGAGGGCTGCAGCAACCTCTACATTTTTTTGAAATTGCCCAACAAAACATGGCAGCAAAACTGAATAGGCTACATTTTTGCGTAAACCCACCGAAACTTCATAAAAAAAATTGCAATGCCTGTACATTTTGAGGAAATCCGAGGTAGTGAGATGTAGCCAATATTATATAGATGAATTTTGTAACAATTTCGAATGTACCGAAAATTGCATTTCCTCCAATCGTGAATGAAATATAAAAGGATTCAAACGCGATGCAAATTTGTAACATGGCGTAACTATGTGTGTTGAGTATCATTTGACATTATAAATGAATTGATAAACTAGTAACAGTCTCAATAAAGCCAATGGCATTGCAATGTATTGAAAGCTACTTAAAATGGAGATTTAGAATTGTAATTTTCAACAAAAGGAACTTGTCAAACCACAAATGACGGGTCTCCGCAACGCTGTGCCACGCAAGTGCATCTAACCGTTTCTCGGTCTCGTCTTGGTTAGTGAACCAGGTACAGTATCGTTTCAGTTTCATTAATTTGTAATTTCCATCAAGTTTGTCTTGATACGCTAATTAAATATGTGGTTTCAAATGATATGAAGGGTGCAGATGCATTATGAGCACCTTATGTTTATTTCTGATGAATATTGTTGGGATTATATTAATAATAAACCTTCCTAATATTAATATTAAACATTCAATTTGAATTTAGAAAAGGCAAGCAACGTTTATTGTTTTGAAACGGAATGTTGGGAACGAAAGCGTCGTTATCTCGATCAGGCAATGCATAAGACACCATTGCTGGATAGTTATGAATATTGTGTGCTTTACAATAACAGATTTTTAAAAGTAAGCATCGTATCATTAATTTAATATGAATAGGTTCCTTATTTATGCAAGATAACGTGAATATAGATATCCAAATTGGAGTGTTTATCCATTTAAAATCTGCATTGCGGACCAGTGGCCTTAAAGAAAGTTGACAGCGTATGTAGTATACTTTTGTCGAGTTTTAAGTAATTAGGTGTAGGTTTGATAAGGGAATTGTTATGCCATATTGTGCACAGGATATCAATAATACTTGAGCACGATTAGCGAAGTTAATGAAGCGTCGCAAACGTTTTTTATTCCAATTTGATGACATCGACATCGCTGCTTACCTTAACGACGTGGTCATGGTTTACACACTCTTATATCTCCTTTGCATTTCCAAATAAATCCTCGCGGATTGTTGCCTTTTGTAGCGCAACTTTCGTACTTTTTGAATATAAATTGCAACAGTTTGGCTTTGTAGGAGGAACGTGGCAAAAGCGATGCGAGTTGTTGTAAATATCCACTTGTTGTCCGTATGCAGTGCTTGCGTAGAGGCTTGTTTCGTGCTTTTCTTGCGTCTTGCACGTTGCACTATTTATGGATCCGATTGAAGAATTTTGAAGCCCGTTTATTCCTCTTCCGATTGGTACTATGTAGAAAGGTGAGAGAAGCGTCGTTTATTTGCAAGTTCCAAATCAATGCTTCGATGTGTTTCTCCGATCTCGATCCGTTGTGCTTGTTCTGGATCCGTTGTGAAGTATTTCATTAATTTGAATTAATTCGAAGTCGAGATTTATTTCTAAGTTTTGATATGTTTCTAAGTGGAAAATTATTTCTAAGTCGAAAAATATTTCAAAGTCGTAACAAATTTCAAAGTTCAAAAATGAAAATAGTTCTAAGTGGAGAATTATTTCTAAGTGGGAAACGCTTTTAGATTCTATGTCCCGCTGATGCGGCGTAAGTACGCAAGTCGCGTCGAGTGAACCGGCGGCGAAAGACACTTTGTGCGGCATGACGAAATCGCGTCCAGCATGCAAGCAAGATTGCGTGTCGGAAACTACTGCAGTTCCGACAAAATAGGCCGAAGTGGTGGTAGTTGGTAAAAAATCGGGAAAAGCTGTGGATATGCTGCGCCTTATATATGTGGACACCTGTGTCTGCTAGGCGAGCCGATCGAACACGTTCTGTGTTGGAGACTCTCGCCGCTTCCAAATTGTCTCGGCCTCTGTGCGAGCCTCTCGACCTCCGCGTCGAGCAGGTGTAACGCAGTCGCAATGAACGAAGAAAAGGGTTCTCTGCCATTGTGCCCTACGCACCGAAAAAGCTCGACGCCTCCGAAAACTCGCCCCGCTGCGAAAGAAGCAGTCGGGGACGTCGTGAGTACCGAACCGTCTAGAGAATGACATGTTAAAAATTCGATTCGAGAAGTGACGCGGGGCCCATCTCGGGCCCCCCGCGGCCTGCCGACACGTGGGCCGCGACTCGAAGAATTGGATTCGGCGGAGAAATCCCCGAACGAAAAGTTTCCACCCTCGAAAGCGGGTCGGTTACGAAAGATACCTGGTTGATCCTGCCAGTAGTCATATGCTTGTCTCAAAGATTAAGCCATGCATGTCTAAGTACATGCCGTATTAAGGCGAAACCGCGAATGGCTCATTAAATCAGTTATGGTTCCTTGGATCGTACTTTACTACTTGGATAACTGTGGCAATTCTAGAGCTAATACATGCAGCAGAGCTCCGACCTTCGGGGACGAGCGCTTTTATTAGACCAAAACCAATCGGGCCTCGTGTCCGTGAACTGTGGTGACTCTGTATAACTTTGGGCTGATCGCACGGGCTCGTCCCGGCGACGTATCTTTCAAGTGTCTGCCTTATCAACTGTCGATGGTAGGTTACGCGCCTACCATGGTTGTAACGGGTGACGGGGAATCAGGGTTCGATTCCGGAGAGGGAGCCTGAGAAACGGCTACCACATCCAAGGAAGGCAGCAGGCGCGCAAATTACCCACTCCCGGAACGGGGAGGTAGTGACGAAAAATAACAATACGGGACTCTTTTGAGACCCCGTAATTGGAATGAGTACACTCTAAATCCTTTAACGATTATCCATTGGAGGGCAAGTCTAGTGCCAGCAGCCGCGGTAATTCTAGCTCCAATAGCGTATATTAAAGTTGTTGCGGTTAAAAAGCTCGTAGTTGGATCTCAGTTCCAGACGGATGGTCCGCCTACCGGCGGTCACTGTCCGTTCTGAACAGGCCAGCCGGTTTCCCCTGATGATCTTCACCGGTTGTCTCGGGTGACCGGCAAGTTTACTTTGAAAAAATTAGAGTGCTCAAAGCAGGCGCGACGCCTGGATAATGGTGCATGGAATAATGGAATAGGACCTCGGTTCTATTTTGTTGGTTTTCGGAACGCGAGGTAATGATTAAGAGGGACAGACGGGGGCATCCGTACTGCGACGCTAGAGGTGAAATTCTTGGACCGTCGCAAGACGAACTACTGCGAAAGCATTTGCCAAGAATGTTTCCATTAATCAAGAACGAAAGTTAGAGGCTCGAAGGCGATCAGATACCGCCCTAGTTCTAACCATAAACGATGCCAGCCAGCGATCCGGCTGTGTTCCTCAAATGACACGCCGGGCAGCTTCCGGGAAACCAAAGCTTTTGGGTTCCGGGGGAAGTATGGTTGCAAAGCTGAAACTTAAAGGAATTGACGGAAGGCCACACAAGGTGTGGAGCCTGCGGCTTAATTTGACTCAACACGCGAAAACTCACCTGGCCCGGACACAGGAAGGATTGACAGATTGAGAGCTCTTTCTTGATTCTGTGGGTGGTGGTGCATGGCCGCTCTTAGTTGGTGGAGCGATTTGTCTGGTTAATTCCGTTAACGAACGAGACTCTAGCCTGCTAAATAGACGTTCCGATCCTCCGAGTCGGACGTTCTTCTTAGAGGGACGGGCGGCGTTTAGCCGCACGAAACAGAGCAATAGCAGGTCTGTGATGCCCTTTGATGTCCGGGGCCGCACGCGCGCTACATTGAAGGAACCAGCGTGTGCTTTCCCTGTCCGACAGGACTGGGTAACCCGTTGAACCTCCTTCGTGCTGGGGATAGCAAATTGTAATTGTTTTGCTTGAACGAGGAACACCTAGTAAGCGTGAGTCATCAGCTCATGTTGATTATGTCCCTGGCCTTTGTTCACACCGCCCGTCGCTACTACCGATTGAATGATTTAGTGAGGTCTTCGGACTGGCGCTCGGATTGGCTTTCGGGTCGAGCCGACGTGCCGGAAAGATGACCAAACTTGATCATTTAGAGGAAGTAAAAGTCGTAACAAGGTTTCCGTAGGTGAACCTGCGGAAGGATCATTATCGAAATCGATTCCCCTCTTGGGAGTTGTTTTGAAAAACTCTCCTCTCTCTCCCCTCCCCGGGAGTCCGAGGAAAGGAGCCTGCACCCGTCGGACGGCGGTGGAGAGGTCTCCGTTCGAACGCACCGCGACGCCTTGCCGAGGGTGTGCCTACTTTGTTCCCGGCCGCGTTTTCGGCAGGAGGGAGGTCTTCTCTTCTCTATTGCAGAGGGGGAGGCTAGGCTTGAAGAGCTGCGTCGCAGAACGCACCGCACCGAAGGCGTCCTCTTCCGACTCCGGTCGGAAGTGTCTCTTTAAATTGAAAAATTCGAACGCACTACGACGAGCTCTTTAGGGAGCGAGTCATAAAAAAAAAAAATTACAACTCTGAACAGTGGATCACTCGGCTCACGGGTCGATGAAGAACGCAGCCAGCTGCGAGATTTGGTGTGAATTGCAGGACACATTGAGCACTGATTTTTCGAACGCACATTGCGGCCTCGGGTCCTACCCGGGGCCTCGCCTGTCTGAGGGTCGGATAAGACTTGCCTAGGAAATTCGTTTCCAATTGGCCGCACCGGAAGACTCGTTTTCCGCCGGCTCAAGTAAGTAGAAACGGAATCCTCACCGGTCGAAAGAAGCGTCGCCGATGTGCACGCCCGTCGGCTGGAGAAGACGAGTGCTTTCTCCGCCTTGACGGGCCTTCGGTTCGATGCTGGCACGACCGCCTTTCCGTCCTTCCTCCG
>CAXBTE010000245.1:25000-35000 GCA_963978545.1 Linyphia triangularis | reverse complement strand
TGCTGTATAGTTAACGTCTTCAGAAATGGGAGAGACAAAATAAGACAACACAAAATAAGTGACTTAATATTGGAACAGAAAGCATGTACATCTTATCATTTCTTAGGTCATGCAAGGTACATGATTATGTCCCGAAACAACCAACATCCCTCAACAACATAATTGAAACACGGAAACTTATACGTAACATGCAGACTGACTGACAAACAAACTTGAACTTGGAATTAAGTAAAAAAACACAGCATGTAACCCTGTCCATTCTTTTTACACTTAAGTGAAATGCCCCACTTCAAAAACCCGCTACGCTACCCCGAATTGTATGGACGGTACCAATTTTCAGCTCAAACGGGGCGATTGATTCGTACATTTTTCATGCACAAAATGAAACTGAAGTGAATAAAATAGACTCAAGCGATCGATATTGCATCGTTTAATGTGTACAAACAATTGCCCCGACGTATTTTCTATAAAGTTAGAAATCCCTTTTTTTTAGTTGAAAATGTAATTTCTTAAATTTAATCACTATTCTAGGAATTGAGCATTTGTATTTTTAATTTTTTCAAAAATAAACAAATACCTCCAGTACGTTTGTACATGGTTTTTGTTTTTGATGCTTTTGTGGAGATTTCTCGGTTGTATTATTTTGAATACATTGTTAGAATAGTTTTTTTGTACTACATTTCCAGCAAAGTTGTTTTCCTCGTTCCGTGTGTCCTGGTGAGTGGGTGTAGTTGGAATTTGGAATTGCTGTGATTTACGGATTTTGATTTTTTTTATTATTATTTCCGAGTACCATAGTTTGTTTGTCAGTCTGTATGTTATGTACCAGGGTTCCCACGGTCATAGAGAGTCATTAAGAGTTCTTTTATTTGGAACTTGTTTTCTATTCCTTAAAAGTCCTTGAAAATGCTTAGAGGTCCTTAAAAGTCCTTAATTTTTACAGATGTTGTCCAGCTGCAGAATTTATAAAAATACAACTCGGACTTGCTATCCCCGCGTGACCACCACGTATCTGCACCGTATCAAAATTTTCCGACGTATTTGCGAATCCACCAACTTTAACTTTTTTGATAGAATATACTTTAATAAAAATTTAAATACAGATATGATGCTTGAAAATAAAAACATTATTTAGGTCCTTAAAAGTCATTAATTTTCATTCTGTGATTTGAGTGGGAACCCTGTGTACAAGTTTCCGTGTTTGTACCTTGTTTGACCTAAGAAAAGATTGGATGTACATGCTTTCTGTTCCATTTTTAAGTCGCTTATTTTGTGTCGTCTTATTTTCTCTCTCCCACTTTTGAAGAAGCGGGTTTTACTATTCCGTTTTTGAATTTTTCTAATGTTGTAGTCTACGGTTGACGCGTGTTTTTTTTAACGATTTGTTAGTGAATTGTTTACTTCTTAACAGGTTAATTGCAACACCTACCATATGTTCTTCGCCTACCATACAGACGCTGTGTCATTCGTTCGAAAAAATTTTCAAATTTCTTTCAAATCACTGAATCCATTTAGTTTTATGCTAATTGATGCTGTGTCATTCGTTCGAAAAAACTGTGTCATTAGTTCGAAAAAAACCATCCCACAAGCCCCCACCCATCCACCCAGGCAGAGTAATAGTTATGTTTGTACGGGATTTCAATTTTTAGTGGTGACGATTACTAAATGATTTCCCGGTCGTTGAATTTGAACGAACCCTTTGAAAAATCAATATTTTGCATAACTTAAACTAATATTTTATTGTTGATTTAAAGGCCAGACTGTAGCAAACTACGCTCGCTGCGCCATTGCTTTGCAGCGGTCGGGCAACGCAACAGCCTAACTACGCTCGCAGCGCCATTGCTTTGCAGCGGTCAGGCAACGCAACGGGTTTGTCCCACGACAAATTATGAAATGTAATGCTTGCTGTCAAGCAGTCATTTTTTTTTTTTTTCTTTTCCTTTTTTAAAGGACTATAGTAATTGTTAACTAAAATTTCTCCCGATGTGCAGTGCCGCTCGAGAAATATCTTTTTACATGTAAATTTATATTTTAACCACCAGGTGGTGGAGCTTTGTAATTGTTTAAAAGACTTATATTTTTATGCTGGAGGAGACGATAATAAATATTTGGGCTATAATGAATGTCTCATTTGATAAAAGTTATATGACGAGCGTTGTAATGACTGATGTTTGTATATTTTTCAGGTTTTCCCTGGATGAAGAAGGAAAAACTTCAGCTGTTTCTGTGAATTTGTGTTTCATCTTGATTTTTCTGCGAAATGAGTAATTTTGTTTTTGGATCGAGGTTATACTACGTAATAAATGCAATAAATTAAATATATATGAATACTATAGGCATATACAAATGTAATCTGATTTTGTAAACCAATCAATCAATAATCTTCCATGTAATATGTAGTAAACAATGAATGGGAAAGGATTTTTAAAGAAAACTGTGATTAATGCAACGATCATTTTTAAAAAAATTAATTTGAATGAATATTTATATACAACTGAAGTAAATTTAGTTTTACGTTAATGCACAACAATGGTAATTGTAATTTGAGTTTGAATATCTATCGCTGCCTTTTGTTAATGTTAGCAAAAATGTCCAAACATACATCTGCCATTTCGCTTCTTTCTCCTAAAACTAACTAGAAAACCAAACACTTGTCCTCACTATTTAAAAGTACTATCTCGTGCAATTGTGTTTAACAAATTGTAAAAGCAGTTTGTTAAATTTCCCGTGACTAATATCTACCACATTAGAGAAATGTAAGTGCGTTATTAATTCGGAAACAAACGGCTAGTTTCGAAAGATAGTTTGTAGCCAAAGCAGATTAAAAACTTGGAAGAGATTTATTTCGATGCATGACTCGGTGCAGATTCTGTTCTTCCTGTTGTAATGCACTCGATACAGTTCTTTACACAACAATGTATCGCAAACAGCAGTTAAAAACTAGAACGCTAAAGATTCAATGCTCGATGACTGGCAACAAAGTACAAACTCGATCACCCGCTCTATTGGCCTTCCTTTGTGAATCTTCCGTAGATAGTAATTAGGAGAATTCTCCACATTGCATTCGAAAAGCCAGAAGTACATGTACCTGGAGTGTACACCGAAAGTGTCGCCAAATTTGGCGATTAAGATGAGTTACCATTTTGACCGCAATGTTTAATGGCCTTCTTGTACAACACGTACTCAAGCATTCGTAGATGCATTGCGGGAATGAAATTCTTGCACTGCCTCTATGTACATACTTAACTTTTGTTTTTACATAAGTAATACTAACAAATATTTAGAAATATAAAGTAAATGCTAATTCATTGTTCTGTTGTACTGCAAGTCCACCTGATGGCTGTGTGGTTAGCGCTCTGGAACATGCCAAAAGTGCCGGGTTTAAATCCCGAAGATTTGGACGTGGATGTTTTTGGTGGTTCGGAATCCACGTTAAGCTGTAGGTCCCTGTCTGATTATTCAATGAAGATGGCCGCCTGAAGTTTTTATTCCATGTATTCATTTGTCAATCCTTTGATTTTGTTAATGAATTTTGTAAAAAAGTACATTTTCGACTTTCAGCATTTATATTTTTAAGTTAGGTTGCATGTGAATATGATGTCCCATCCATCCTTGACAGAAATGAAAAGAATAAAACCCGCAAGTATCAAATTAATTCTTAAAGTGTATAATGGAAATGGGTAAACATAGGATAATGAATTTGCTTATATATGCATAAATAAAATGCGTATTGTGCGCATTGTCAGTATGCGATAATTGAATAGTGTGGAACGGTCTGTAGTTGTAGTACGAATTGTGTTATTTTCCCGTTTGAAATTGGTATTATAATGAAATGGGATTTCAGGGTGACCACGTACCTGGAATTGTCAGGGAAAAAGAATGTATCTCTGATGAATTTATGTTCGTGGATTTCCGCTTTTTTTTATTTATTAATTGATGAAAATGCGTATTAAGATCTTGTAATTTTTTTTTTTTATTCTGTAGAATCCTTGTTTAAAATTAAAATTTTAACTGTTTACTTCGAATTGAAATGAAACCTGGAAATTTAATTAAAATGCCTGGAAAAGTTGAGGAACCCTGTGAATTGTTATGGGACACCCTCTTATTGTGTTACAAGCGCTTTTGTAATTAAAATCAATTGATATTCAGAGGTTTGTGACACATGTGTAGCATTATGTATGAACGTTGCAATGAAAGTTACTGGAATATTTGATTGTTTATACAGTAATTATGCTTCAAGTAGCCTATGCTGAAGTCGTTTTAGAAACGAACAAAGTAAGGAAAGCTGATACTTTAAATTTGAATGCCATTCTTAATGTCTTGTCATTGAACTATGAAATTCAATACCAATCAAATTAGTACTTAATCAAAGGATTATTTTGGGATTGGCCAAACTTGATTTTTTATTAAATTATAAGTATACTAGGGGGCTCTGCCCCCTGCTCACTGACGCTCGCCAACCCCCTGGATTGCTATGCAATCCCCTTGGCTAGCTTTGCTCGTCTTAAAGAGAAGCAATTAAAATATGCCCTAGCATAAAGCTATTTCAGCTGCATAATGCCATGAAACTGAACCTTTTATTATTTATGAAGAGTCGGAATACTTGCCACGTCATTATTCTGTTGCTGTCGAGACGCGTTAAGCAGGGACATTGTGGCAACGTAGTAGAAAGTTCTTGGAAAACAACCAAAGTAAACAGTTGTGTACATATATTTAAAAAAGATCGGTTATTTTATTGAACAAATAAAATTAACGGGCTGGTTTTGTACAAAGCGCCAAAATAATTAAAGTTGCTTATCGAAATTTCTTAACGAAGCAATCATATGTTCACTTAATCTTTTTTGTGATACTTGGAAAATAAAATGAAATCAACCGGAATTTTTTGAAAATCAAATTTGGCGAGAAAATTATCCATATTTCGCCAAAAGTTGTGTTTTAAAATTTTATATGAGATTTTGAATGGTTGAAATTTTATTCGTTATTTTGATAGTTTTTTCGTATTGTGATTGTTAATTCGTATTAGCTGGAAAGTTTTCAATTCGTATTAGCTATTGATTAAAGATGAGTATAGGTTCAGATTTACTGCACAACGCCTCTTAGCGATTTTTTTAAAATTGGCGATTTAGCACTGAATGCAACCCGGCGACCTCCGGAACATGTTCCAGCAGATAAATTTTCCGAAAAGTCTGATTTATCCGGAATTCTAATCCAAAAGAAATGTACACATCTTGGATCTATTTATTCTTGCATCATCATAACTATTAAATCAATACGTTTTAAATAGGCAATAATTTATATCTGTAGATTGTAATAATAAAAACAAAATATAGCGAATCCCAAGTTGTTGCCAGATGTATTTGTCAAATTTCAAAAGAAATATTGTGATTGGCTGGCTGGAATTTCTTGCATAAAGTGCATTTAGAAGATTGGTGATTGAAGTCGTTGTCATTCTGTTCACAGAAATGAAGCCAAATTTTGATGTTTCGCAAGAGAATTATATATATAGAAGGAATACATTGGAAAAATTGCAAATGTTTCTTATTCAGTTTAATAATGATGGGATGTAATAAAAAAAGCTTACAATGGAGGGCTGCAGCAACCTCTACATTTTTTTGAAATTGCCCAACAAAACATGGCAGCAAAACTGAATAGGCTACATTTTTGCGTAAACCCACCGAAACTTCATAAAAAAAATTGCAATGCCTGTACATTTTGAGGAAATCCGAGGTAGTGAGATGTAGCCAATATTATATAGATGAATTTTGTAACAATTTCGAATGTACCGAAAATTGCATTTCCTCCAATCGTGAATGAAATATAAAAGGATTCAAACGCGATGCAAATTTGTAACATGGCGTAACTATGTGTGTTGAGTATCATTTGACATTATAAATGAATTGATAAACTAGTAACAGTCTCAATAAAGCCAATGGCATTGCAATGTATTGAAAGCTACTTAAAATGGAGATTTAGAATTGTAATTTTCAACAAAAGGAACTTGTCAAACCACAAATGACGGGTCTCCGCAACGCTGTGCCACGCAAGTGCATCTAACCGTTTCTCGGTCTCGTCTTGGTTAGTGAACCAGGTACAGTATCGTTTCAGTTTCATTAATTTGTAATTTCCATCAAGTTTGTCTTGATACGCTAATTAAATATGTGGTTTCAAATGATATGAAGGGTGCAGATGCATTATGAGCACCTTATGTTTATTTCTGATGAATATTGTTGGGATTATATTAATAATAAACCTTCCTAATATTAATATTAAACATTCAATTTGAATTTAGAAAAGGCAAGCAACGTTTATTGTTTTGAAACGGAATGTTGGGAACGAAAGCGTCGTTATCTCGATCAGGCAATGCATAAGACACCATTGCTGGATAGTTATGAATATTGTGTGCTTTACAATAACAGATTTTTAAAAGTAAGCATCGTATCATTAATTTAATATGAATAGGTTCCTTATTTATGCAAGATAACGTGAATATAGATATCCAAATTGGAGTGTTTATCCATTTAAAATCTGCATTGCGGACCAGTGGCCTTAAAGAAAGTTGACAGCGTATGTAGTATACTTTTGTCGAGTTTTAAGTAATTAGGTGTAGGTTTGATAAGGGAATTGTTATGCCATATTGTGCACAGGATATCAATAATACTTGAGCACGATTAGCGAAGTTAATGAAGCGTCGCAAACGTTTTTTATTCCAATTTGATGACATCGACATCGCTGCTTACCTTAACGACGTGGTCATGGTTTACACACTCTTATATCTCCTTTGCATTTCCAAATAAATCCTCGCGGATTGTTGCCTTTTGTAGCGCAACTTTCGTACTTTTTGAATATAAATTGCAACAGTTTGGCTTTGTAGGAGGAACGTGGCAAAAGCGATGCGAGTTGTTGTAAATATCCACTTGTTGTCCGTATGCAGTGCTTGCGTAGAGGCTTGTTTCGTGCTTTTCTTGCGTCTTGCACGTTGCACTATTTATGGATCCGATTGAAGAATTTTGAAGCCCGTTTATTCCTCTTCCGATTGGTACTATGTAGAAAGGTGAGAGAAGCGTCGTTTATTTGCAAGTTCCAAATTCAATGCTTCGATGTGTTTCTCCGATCTCGATCCGTTGTGCTTGTTCTGGATCCGTTGTGAAGTATTTCATTAATTTGAATTAATTCGAAGTCGAGATTTATTTCTAAGTTTTGATATGTTTCTAAGTGGAAAATTATTTCTAAGTCGAAAAATATTTCAAAGTCGTAACAAATTTCAAAGTTCAAAAATGAAAATAGTTCTAAGTGGAGAATTATTTCTAAGTGGGAAACGCTTTTAGATTCTATGTCCCGCTGATGCGGCGTAAGTACGCAAGTCGCGTCGAGTGAACCGGCGGCGAAAGACACTTTGTGCGGCATGACGAAATCGCGTCCAGCATGCAAGCAAGATTGCGTGTCGGAAACTACTGCAGTTCCGACAAAATAGGCCGAAGTGGTGGTAGTTGGTAAAAAATCGGGAAAAGCTGTGGATATGCTGCGCCTTATATATGTGGACACCTGTGTCTGCTAGGCGAGCCGATCGAACACGTTCTGTGTTGGAGACTCTCGCCGCTTCCAAATTGTCTCGGCCTCTGTGCGAGCCTCTCGACCTCCGCGTCGAGCAGGTGTAACGCAGTCGCAATGAACGAAGAAAAGGGTTCTCTGCCATTGTGCCCTACGCACCGAAAAAGCTCGACGCCTCCGAAAACTCGCCCCGCTGCGAAAGAAGCAGTCGGGGACGTCGTGAGTACCGAACCGTCTAGAGAATGACATGTTAAAAATTCGATTCGAGAAGTGACGCGGGGCCCATCTCGGGCCCCCCGCGGCCTGCCGACACGTGGGCCGCGACTCGAAGAATTGGATTCGGCGGAGAAATCCCCGAACGAAAAGTTTCCACCCTCGAAAGCGGGTCGGTTACGAAAGATACCTGGTTGATCCTGCCAGTAGTCATATGCTTGTCTCAAAGATTAAGCCATGCATGTCTAAGTACATGCCGTATTAAGGCGAAACCGCGAATGGCTCATTAAATCAGTTATGGTTCCTTGGATCGTACTTTACTACTTGGATAACTGTGGCAATTCTAGAGCTAATACATGCAGCAGAGCTCCGACCTTCGGGGACGAGCGCTTTTATTAGACCAAAACCAATCGGGCCTCGTGTCCGTGAACTGTGGTGACTCTGTATAACTTTGGGCTGATCGCACGGGCTCGTCCCGGCGACGTATCTTTCAAGTGTCTGCCTTATCAACTGTCGATGGTAGGTTACGCGCCTACCATGGTTGTAACGGGTGACGGGGAATCAGGGTTCGATTCCGGAGAGGGAGCCTGAGAAACGGCTACCACATCCAAGGAAGGCAGCAGGCGCGCAAATTACCCACTCCCGGAACGGGGAGGTAGTGACGAAAAATAACAATACGGGACTCTTTTGAGACCCCGTAATTGGAATGAGTACACTCTAAATCCTTTAACGATTATCCATTGGAGGGCAAGTCTAGTGCCAGCAGCCGCGGTAATTCTAGCTCCAATAGCGTATATTAAAGTTGTTGCGGTTAAAAAGCTCGTAGTTGGATCTCAGTTCCAGACGGATGGTCCGCCTACCGGCGGTCACTGTCCGTTCTGAACAGGCCAGCCGGTTTCCCCTGATGATCTTCACCGGTTGTCTCGGGTGACCGGCAAGTTTACTTTGAAAAAATTAGAGTGCTCAAAGCAGGCGCGACGCCTGGATAATGGTGCATGGAATAATGGAATAGGACCTCGGTTCTATTTTGTTGGTTTTCGGAACGCGAGGTAATGATTAAGAGGGACAGACGGGGGCATCCGTACTGCGACGCTAGAGGTGAAATTCTTGGACCGTCGCAAGACGAACTACTGCGAAAGCATTTGCCAAGAATGTTTCCATTAATCAAGAACGAAAGTTAGAGGCTCGAAGGCGATCAGATACCGCCCTAGTTCTAACCATAAACGATGCCAGCCAGCGATCCGGCTGTGTTCCTCAAATGACACGCCGGGCAGCTTCCGGGAAACCAAAGCTTTTGGGTTCCGGGGGAAGTATGGTTGCAAAGCTGAAACTTAAAGGAATTGACGGAAGGCCACACAAGGTGTGGAGCCTGCGGCTTAATTTGACTCAACACGCGAAAACTCACCTGGCCCGGACACAGGAAGGATTGACAGATTGAGAGCTCTTTCTTGATTCTGTGGGTGGTGGTGCATGGCCGCTCTTAGTTGGTGGAGCGATTTGTCTGGTTAATTCCGTTAACGAACGAGACTCTAGCCTGCTAAATAGACGTTCCGATCCTCCGAGTCGGACGTTCTTCTTAGAGGGACGGGCGGCGTTTAGCCGCACGAAACAGAGCAATAGCAGGTCTGTGATGCCCTTTGATGTCCGGGGCCGCACGCGCGCTACATTGAAGGAACCAGCGTGTGCTTTCCCTGTCCGACAGGACTGGGTA
This sequence comes from Linyphia triangularis, assembly GCA_963978545.1. Lineage (NCBI taxonomy): Eukaryota > Metazoa > Arthropoda > Arachnida > Araneae > Linyphiidae > Linyphia > Linyphia triangularis. The sequence continues at coordinate 25,528 of CAXBTE010000245.1, read as the reverse complement.
ACCCGTTGAACCTCCTTCGTGCTGGGGATAGCAAATTGTAATTGTTTTGCTTGAACGAGGAACACCTAGTAAGCGTGAGTCATCAGCTCATGTTGATTATGTCCCTGGCCTTTGTTCACACCGCCCGTCGCTACTACCGATTGAATGATTTAGTGAGGTCTTCGGACTGGCGCTCGGATTGGCTTTCGGGTCGAGCCGACGTGCCGGAAAGATGACCAAACTTGATCATTTAGAGGAAGTAAAAGTCGTAACAAGGTTTCCGTAGGTGAACCTGCGGAAGGATCATTATCGAAATCGATTCCCCTCTTGGGAGTTGTTTTTTGAAAAACTCTCCTCTCTCTCCCCTCCCCGGGAGTCCGAGGAAAGGAGCCTGCACCCGTCGGACGGCGGTGGAGAGGTCTCCGTTCGAACGCACCGCGACGCCTTGCCGAGGGTGTGCCTACTTTGTTCCCGGCCGCGTTTTCGGCAGGAGGGAGGTCTTCTCTTCTCTATTGCAGAGGGGGAGGCTAGGCTTGAAGAGCTGCGTCG
>CAXBTE010000245.1:10000-17500 GCA_963978545.1 Linyphia triangularis | reverse complement strand
ATCTTTTTACATGTAAATTTATATTTTAACCACCAGGTGGTGGAGCTTTGTAATTGTTTAAAAGACTTATATTTTTATGCTGGAGGAGACGATAATAAATATTTGGGCTATAATGAATGTCTCATTTGATAAAAGTTATATGACGAGCGTTGTAATGACTGATGTTTGTATATTTTTCAGGTTTTCCCTGGATGAAGAAGGAAAAACTTCAGCTGTTTCTGTGAATTTGTGTTTCATCTTGATTTTTCTGCGAAATGAGTAATTTTGTTTTTGGATCGAGGTTATACTACGTAATAAATGCAATAAATTAAATATATATGAATACTATAGGCATATACAAATGTAATCTGATTTTGTAAACCAATCAATCAATAATCTTCCATGTAATATGTAGTAAACAATGAATGGGAAAGGATTTTTAAAGAAAACTGTGATTAATGCAACGATCATTTTTAAAAAAATTAATTTGAATGAATATTTATATACAACTGAAGTAAATTTAGTTTTACGTTAATGCACAACAATGGTAATTGTAATTTGAGTTTGAATATCTATCGCTGCCTTTTGTTAATGTTAGCAAAAATGTCCAAACATACATCTGCCATTTCGCTTCTTTCTCCTAAAACTAACTAGAAAACCAAACACTTGTCCTCACTATTTAAAAGTACTATCTCGTGCAATTGTGTTTAACAAATTGTAAAAGCAGTTTGTTAAATTTCCCGTGACTAATATCTACCACATTAGAGAAATGTAAGTGCGTTATTAATTCGGAAACAAACGGCTAGTTTCGAAAGATAGTTTGTAGCCAAAGCAGATTAAAAACTTGGAAGAGATTTATTTCGATGCATGACTCGGTGCAGATTCTGTTCTTCCTGTTGTAATGCACTCGATACAGTTCTTTACACAACAATGTATCGCAAACAGCAGTTAAAAACTAGAACGCTAAAGATTCAATGCTCGATGACTGGCAACAAAGTACAAACTCGATCACCCGCTCTATTGGCCTTCCTTTGTGAATCTTCCGTAGATAGTAATTAGGAGAATTCTCCACATTGCATTCGAAAAGCCAGAAGTACATGTACCTGGAGTGTACACCGAAAGTGTCGCCAAATTTGGCGATTAAGATGAGTTACCATTTTGACCGCAATGTTTAATGGCCTTCTTGTACAACACGTACTCAAGCATTCGTAGATGCATTGCGGGAATGAAATTCTTGCACTGCCTCTATGTACATACTTAACTTTTGTTTTTACATAAGTAATACTAACAAATATTTAGAAATATAAAGTAAATGCTAATTCATTGTTCTGTTGTACTGCAAGTCCACCTGATGGCTGTGTGGTTAGCGCTCTGGAACATGCCAAAAGTGCCGGGTTTAAATCCCGAAGATTTGGACGTGGATGTTTTTGGTGGTTCGGAATCCACGTTAAGCTGTAGGTCCCTGTCTGATTATTCAATGAAGATGGCCGCCTGAAGTTTTTATTCCATGTATTCATTTGTCAATCCTTTGATTTTGTTAATGAATTTTGTAAAAAAGTACATTTTCGACTTTCAGCATTTATATTTTTAAGTTAGGTTGCATGTGAATATGATGTCCCATCCATCCTTGACAGAAATGAAAAGAATAAAACCCGCAAGTATCAAATTAATTCTTAAAGTGTATAATGGAAATGGGTAAACATAGGATAATGAATTTGCTTATATATGCATAAATAAAATGCGTATTGTGCGCATTGTCAGTATGCGATAATTGAATAGTGTGGAACGGTCTGTAGTTGTAGTACGAATTGTGTTATTTTCCCGTTTGAAATTGGTATTATAATGAAATGGGATTTCAGGGTGACCACGTACCTGGAATTGTCAGGGAAAAAGAATGTATCTCTGATGAATTTATGTTCGTGGATTTCCGCTTTTTTTTATTTATTAATTGATGAAAATGCGTATTAAGATCTTGTAATTTTTTTTTTTTATTCTGTAGAATCCTTGTTTAAAATTAAAATTTTAACTGTTTACTTCGAATTGAAATGAAACCTGGAAATTTAATTAAAATGCCTGGAAAAGTTGAGGAACCCTGTGAATTGTTATGGGACACCCTCTTATTGTGTTACAAGCGCTTTTGTAATTAAAATCAATTGATATTCAGAGGTTTGTGACACATGTGTAGCATTATGTATGAACGTTGCAATGAAAGTTACTGGAATATTTGATTGTTTATACAGTAATTATGCTTCAAGTAGCCTATGCTGAAGTCGTTTTAGAAACGAACAAAGTAAGGAAAGCTGATACTTTAAATTTGAATGCCATTCTTAATGTCTTGTCATTGAACTATGAAATTCAATACCAATCAAATTAGTACTTAATCAAAGGATTATTTTGGGATTGGCCAAACTTGATTTTTTATTAAATTATAAGTATACTAGGGGGCTCTGCCCCCTGCTCACTGACGCTCGCCAACCCCCTGGATTGCTATGCAATCCCCTTGGCTAGCTTTGCTCGTCTTAAAGAGAAGCAATTAAAATATGCCCTAGCATAAAGCTATTTCAGCTGCATAATGCCATGAAACTGAACCTTTTATTATTTATGAAGAGTCGGAATACTTGCCACGTCATTATTCTGTTGCTGTCGAGACGCGTTAAGCAGGGACATTGTGGCAACGTAGTAGAAAGTTCTTGGAAAACAACCAAAGTAAACAGTTGTGTACATATATTTAAAAAAGATCGGTTATTTTATTGAACAAATAAAATTAACGGGCTGGTTTTGTACAAAGCGCCAAAATAATTAAAGTTGCTTATCGAAATTTCTTAACGAAGCAATCATATGTTCACTTAATCTTTTTTGTGATACTTGGAAAATAAAATGAAATCAACCGGAATTTTTTGAAAATCAAATTTGGCGAGAAAATTATCCATATTTCGCCAAAAGTTGTGTTTTAAAATTTTATATGAGATTTTGAATGGTTGAAATTTTATTCGTTATTTTGATAGTTTTTTCGTATTGTGATTGTTAATTCGTATTAGCTGGAAAGTTTTCAATTCGTATTAGCTATTGATTAAAGATGAGTATAGGTTCAGATTTACTGCACAACGCCTCTTAGCGATTTTTTTAAAATTGGCGATTTAGCACTGAATGCAACCCGGCGACCTCCGGAACATGTTCCAGCAGATAAATTTTCCGAAAAGTCTGATTTATCCGGAATTCTAATCCAAAAGAAATGTACACATCTTGGATCTATTTATTCTTGCATCATCATAACTATTAAATCAATACGTTTTAAATAGGCAATAATTTATATCTGTAGATTGTAATAATAAAAACAAAATATAGCGAATCCCAAGTTGTTGCCAGATGTATTTGTCAAATTTCAAAAGAAATATTGTGATTGGCTGGCTGGAATTTCTTGCATAAAGTGCATTTAGAAGATTGGTGATTGAAGTCGTTGTCATTCTGTTCACAGAAATGAAGCCAAATTTTGATGTTTCGCAAGAGAATTATATATATAGAAGGAATACATTGGAAAAATTGCAAATGTTTCTTATTCAGTTTAATAATGATGGGATGTAATAAAAAAAGCTTACAATGGAGGGCTGCAGCAACCTCTACATTTTTTTGAAATTGCCCAACAAAACATGGCAGCAAAACTGAATAGGCTACATTTTTGCGTAAACCCACCGAAACTTCATAAAAAAAATTGCAATGCCTGTACATTTTGAGGAAATCCGAGGTAGTGAGATGTAGCCAATATTATATAGATGAATTTTGTAACAATTTCGAATGTACCGAAAATTGCATTTCCTCCAATCGTGAATGAAATATAAAAGGATTCAAACGCGATGCAAATTTGTAACATGGCGTAACTATGTGTGTTGAGTATCATTTGACATTATAAATGAATTGATAAACTAGTAACAGTCTCAATAAAGCCAATGGCATTGCAATGTATTGAAAGCTACTTAAAATGGAGATTTAGAATTGTAATTTTCAACAAAAGGAACTTGTCAAACCACAAATGACGGGTCTCCGCAACGCTGTGCCACGCAAGTGCATCTAACCGTTTCTCGGTCTCGTCTTGGTTAGTGAACCAGGTACAGTATCGTTTCAGTTTCATTAATTTGTAATTTCCATCAAGTTTGTCTTGATACGCTAATTAAATATGTGGTTTCAAATGATATGAAGGGTGCAGATGCATTATGAGCACCTTATGTTTATTTCTGATGAATATTGTTGGGATTATATTAATAATAAACCTTCCTAATATTAATATTAAACATTCAATTTGAATTTAGAAAAGGCAAGCAACGTTTATTGTTTTGAAACGGAATGTTGGGAACGAAAGCGTCGTTATCTCGATCAGGCAATGCATAAGACACCATTGCTGGATAGTTATGAATATTGTGTGCTTTACAATAACAGATTTTTAAAAGTAAGCATCGTATCATTAATTTAATATGAATAGGTTCCTTATTTATGCAAGATAACGTGAATATAGATATCCAAATTGGAGTGTTTATCCATTTAAAATCTGCATTGCGGACCAGTGGCCTTAAAGAAAGTTGACAGCGTATGTAGTATACTTTTGTCGAGTTTTAAGTAATTAGGTGTAGGTTTGATAAGGGAATTGTTATGCCATATTGTGCACAGGATATCAATAATACTTGAGCACGATTAGCGAAGTTAATGAAGCGTCGCAAACGTTTTTTATTCCAATTTGATGACATCGACATCGCTGCTTACCTTAACGACGTGGTCATGGTTTACACACTCTTATATCTCCTTTGCATTTCCAAATAAATCCTCGCGGATTGTTGCCTTTTGTAGCGCAACTTTCGTACTTTTTGAATATAAATTGCAACAGTTTGGCTTTGTAGGAGGAACGTGGCAAAAGCGATGCGAGTTGTTGTAAATATCCACTTGTTGTCCGTATGCAGTGCTTGCGTAGAGGCTTGTTTCGTGCTTTTCTTGCGTCTTGCACGTTGCACTATTTATGGATCCGATTGAAGAATTTTGAAGCCCGTTTATTCCTCTTCCGATTGGTACTATGTAGAAAGGTGAGAGAAGCGTCGTTTATTTGCAAGTTCCAAATCAATGCTTCGATGTGTTTCTCCGATCTCGATCCGTTGTGCTTGTTCTGGATCCGTTGTGAAGTATTTCATTAATTTGAATTAATTCGAAGTCGAGATTTATTTCTAAGTTTTGATATGTTTCTAAGTGGAAAATTATTTCTAAGTCGAAAAATATTTCAAAGTCGTAACAAATTTCAAAGTTCAAAAATGAAAATAGTTCTAAGTGGAGAATTATTTCTAAGTGGGAAACGCTTTTAGATTCTATGTCCCGCTGATGCGGCGTAAGTACGCAAGTCGCGTCGAGTGAACCGGCGGCGAAAGACACTTTGTGCGGCATGACGAAATCGCGTCCAGCATGCAAGCAAGATTGCGTGTCGGAAACTACTGCAGTTCCGACAAAATAGGCCGAAGTGGTGGTAGTTGGTAAAAAATCGGGAAAAGCTGTGGATATGCTGCGCCTTATATATGTGGACACCTGTGTCTGCTAGGCGAGCCGATCGAACACGTTCTGTGTTGGAGACTCTCGCCGCTTCCAAATTGTCTCGGCCTCTGTGCGAGCCTCTCGACCTCCGCGTCGAGCAGGTGTAACGCAGTCGCAATGAACGAAGAAAAGGGTTCTCTGCCATTGTGCCCTACGCACCGAAAAAGCTCGACGCCTCCGAAAACTCGCCCCGCTGCGAAAGAAGCAGTCGGGGACGTCGTGAGTACCGAACCGTCTAGAGAATGACATGTTAAAAATTCGATTCGAGAAGTGACGCGGGGCCCATCTCGGGCCCCCCGCGGCCTGCCGACACGTGGGCCGCGACTCGAAGAATTGGATTCGGCGGAGAAATCCCCGAACGAAAAGTTTCCACCCTCGAAAGCGGGTCGGTTACGAAAGATACCTGGTTGATCCTGCCAGTAGTCATATGCTTGTCTCAAAGATTAAGCCATGCATGTCTAAGTACATGCCGTATTAAGGCGAAACCGCGAATGGCTCATTAAATCAGTTATGGTTCCTTGGATCGTACTTTACTACTTGGATAACTGTGGCAATTCTAGAGCTAATACATGCAGCAGAGCTCCGACCTTCGGGGACGAGCGCTTTTATTAGACCAAAACCAATCGGGCCTCGTGTCCGTGAACTGTGGTGACTCTGTATAACTTTGGGCTGATCGCACGGGCTCGTCCCGGCGACGTATCTTTCAAGTGTCTGCCTTATCAACTGTCGATGGTAGGTTACGCGCCTACCATGGTTGTAACGGGTGACGGGGAATCAGGGTTCGATTCCGGAGAGGGAGCCTGAGAAACGGCTACCACATCCAAGGAAGGCAGCAGGCGCGCAAATTACCCACTCCCGGAACGGGGAGGTAGTGACGAAAAATAACAATACGGGACTCTTTTGAGACCCCGTAATTGGAATGAGTACACTCTAAATCCTTTAACGATTATCCATTGGAGGGCAAGTCTAGTGCCAGCAGCCGCGGTAATTCTAGCTCCAATAGCGTATATTAAAGTTGTTGCGGTTAAAAAGCTCGTAGTTGGATCTCAGTTCCAGACGGATGGTCCGCCTACCGGCGGTCACTGTCCGTTCTGAACAGGCCAGCCGGTTTCCCCTGATGATCTTCACCGGTTGTCTCGGGTGACCGGCAAGTTTACTTTGAAAAAATTAGAGTGCTCAAAGCAGGCGCGACGCCTGGATAATGGTGCATGGAATAATGGAATAGGACCTCGGTTCTATTTTGTTGGTTTTCGGAACGCGAGGTAATGATTAAGAGGGACAGACGGGGGCATCCGTACTGCGACGCTAGAGGTGAAATTCTTGGACCGTCGCAAGACGAACTACTGCGAAAGCATTTGCCAAGAATGTTTCCATTAATCAAGAACGAAAGTTAGAGGCTCGAAGGCGATCAGATACCGCCCTAGTTCTAACCATAAACGATGCCAGCCAGCGATCCGGCTGTGTTCCTCAAATGACACGCCGGGCAGCTTCCGGGAAACCAAAGCTTTTGGGTTCCGGGGGAAGTATGGTTGCAAAGCTGAAACTTAAAGGAATTGACGGAAGGCCACACAAGGTGTGGAGCCTGCGGCTTAATTTGACTCAACACGCGAAAACTCACCTGGCCCGGACACAGGAAGGATTGACAGATTGAGAGCTCTTTCTTGATTCTGTGGGTGGTGGTGCATGGCCGCTCTTAGTTGGTGGAGCGATTTGTCTGGTTAATTCCGTTAACGAACGAGACTCTAGCCTGCTAAATAGACGTTCCGATCCTCCGAGTCGGACGTTCTTCTTAGAGGGACGGGCGGCGTTTAGCCGCACGAAACAGAGCAATAGCAGGTCTGTGATGCCCTTTGATGTCCGGGGCCGCACGCGCGCTACATTGAAGGAACCAGCGTGTGCTTTCCCTGTCCGACAGGACTGGGTAACCCGTTGAACCTCCTTCGTGCTGGGGATAGCAAA
>CAXBTE010000245.1:0-2500 GCA_963978545.1 Linyphia triangularis | reverse complement strand
TTTTATGCTAATTGATGCTGTGTCATTCGTTCGAAAAAACTGTGTCATTAGTTCGAAAAAAACCATCCCACAAGCCCCCACCCATCCACCCAGGCAGAGTAATAGTTATGTTTGTACGGGATTTCAATTTTTAGTGGTGACGATTACTAAATGATTTCCCGGTCGTTGAATTTGAACGAACCCTTTGAAAAATCAATATTTTGCATAACTTAAACTAATATTTTATTGTTGATTTAAAGGCCAGACTGTAGCAAACTACGCTCGCTGCGCCATTGCTTTGCAGCGGTCGGGCAACGCAACAGCCTAACTACGCTCGCAGCGCCATTGCTTTGCAGCGGTCAGGCAACGCAACGGGTTTGTCCCACGACAAATTATGAAATGTAATGCTTGCTGTCAAGCAGTCATTTTTTTTTTTTTTCTTTTCCTTTTTTAAAGGACTATAGTAATTGTTAACTAAAATTTCTCCCGATGTGCAGTGCCGCTCGAGAAATATCTTTTTACATGTAAATTTATATTTTAACCACCAGGTGGTGGAGCTTTGTAATTGTTTAAAAGACTTATATTTTTATGCTGGAGGAGACGATAATAAATATTTGGGCTATAATGAATGTCTCATTTGATAAAAGTTATATGACGAGCGTTGTAATGACTGATGTTTGTATATTTTTCAGGTTTTCCCTGGATGAAGAAGGAAAAACTTCAGCTGTTTCTGTGAATTTGTGTTTCATCTTGATTTTTCTGCGAAATGAGTAATTTTGTTTTTGGATCGAGGTTATACTACGTAATAAATGCAATAAATTAAATATATATGAATACTATAGGCATATACAAATGTAATCTGATTTTGTAAACCAATCAATCAATAATCTTCCATGTAATATGTAGTAAACAATGAATGGGAAAGGATTTTTAAAGAAAACTGTGATTAATGCAACGATCATTTTTAAAAAAATTAATTTGAATGAATATTTATATACAACTGAAGTAAATTTAGTTTTACGTTAATGCACAACAATGGTAATTGTAATTTGAGTTTGAATATCTATCGCTGCCTTTTGTTAATGTTAGCAAAAATGTCCAAACATACATCTGCCATTTCGCTTCTTTCTCCTAAAACTAACTAGAAAACCAAACACTTGTCCTCACTATTTAAAAGTACTATCTCGTGCAATTGTGTTTAACAAATTGTAAAAGCAGTTTGTTAAATTTCCCGTGACTAATATCTACCACATTAGAGAAATGTAAGTGCGTTATTAATTCGGAAACAAACGGCTAGTTTCGAAAGATAGTTTGTAGCCAAAGCAGATTAAAAACTTGGAAGAGATTTATTTCGATGCATGACTCGGTGCAGATTCTGTTCTTCCTGTTGTAATGCACTCGATACAGTTCTTTACACAACAATGTATCGCAAACAGCAGTTAAAAACTAGAACGCTAAAGATTCAATGCTCGATGACTGGCAACAAAGTACAAACTCGATCACCCGCTCTATTGGCCTTCCTTTGTGAATCTTCCGTAGATAGTAATTAGGAGAATTCTCCACATTGCATTCGAAAAGCCAGAAGTACATGTACCTGGAGTGTACACCGAAAGTGTCGCCAAATTTGGCGATTAAGATGAGTTACCATTTTGACCGCAATGTTTAATGGCCTTCTTGTACAACACGTACTCAAGCATTCGTAGATGCATTGCGGGAATGAAATTCTTGCACTGCCTCTATGTACATACTTAACTTTTGTTTTTACATAAGTAATACTAACAAATATTTAGAAATATAAAGTAAATGCTAATTCATTGTTCTGTTGTACTGCAAGTCCACCTGATGGCTGTGTGGTTAGCGCTCTGGAACATGCCAAAAGTGCCGGGTTTAAATCCCGAAGATTTGGACGTGGATGTTTTTGGTGGTTCGGAATCCACGTTAAGCTGTAGGTCCCTGTCTGATTATTCAATGAAGATGGCCGCCTGAAGTTTTTATTCCATGTATTCATTTGTCAATCCTTTGATTTTGTTAATGAATTTTGTAAAAAAGTACATTTTCGACTTTCAGCATTTATATTTTTAAGTTAGGTTGCATGTGAATATGATGTCCCATCCATCCTTGACAGAAATGAAAAGAATAAAACCCGCAAGTATCAAATTAATTCTTAAAGTGTATAATGGAAATGGGTAAACATAGGATAATGAATTTGCTTATATATGCATAAATAAAATGCGTATTGTGCGCATTGTCAGTATGCGATAATTGAATAGTGTGGAACGGTCTGTAGTTGTAGTACGAATTGTGTTATTTTCCCGTTTGAAATTGGTATTATAATGAAATGGGATTTCAGGGTGACCACGTACCTGGAATTGTCAGGGAAAAAGAATGTATCTCTGATGAATTTATGTTCGTGGATTTCCGCTTTTTTTTATTTATTAATTGATGAAAATGCGTATTAAGATCTTGTAATTTTTTTTTTTTATTCTGTAGAATCCTTGTTTAAAATTAAAATTTTAACTGT
>CAXBTE010000244.1:42500-48134 GCA_963978545.1 Linyphia triangularis | reverse complement strand
ATTGCTATGCAATCCCCTTGGCTAGCTTTGATCGTCCTTAAAGAGAAGCATTAAAATATGCCCTAGCATAAAGCTATTTCAGCTGCATAATGCCATGAAACTGAACCTTTTATTATTTATTATACTTGCCACGTCATTATTCTGTTGCTGTCGAGACGCGTTAAGCAGGGACATTGTGGCAACGTAGTAGAAAGTTGTTGGAAAACAACCAAAGTAAGCAGTTGTGTACATATATTTAAAAAAGATCGGTTATTTAATTGAACAATTAAAATTACGGGCTGGTTTTGTACGAAGCGCCAAAATGATTAAAGTTGCTTATCGAAATTTCTTAACGAAGCAATCATATGTTCACTTAATCTTTTTTGTGATACTTGGAAAATAAAATGAAAGAGTGAAAGGCCAATTATCCAGCATTTAATCAACCGGAATTTTTTGAAAATCAAATTTGGCGAGAAAATTAGCCATATTTCGCCAAAAGTTGTTTTTTAAATTTTCATATGAGATTGTGAATTTGAATGGGTTGAAATTTTATTCGTTATTTTGATAGTTTTTAATTCGTAATAGCTGAATTTGCACTGATTAAAGATGAGTATAGGTTCAGATTTACTGAACAACGCCTCTCAGCGATTTTTTTTTTAATTGGCGATTTAGCGCTGAATGCAACCCGGCGACCTCCAGAACATGTTCCAGCAGATAACTCTTCCGAAAAGTCTGATTTATCCGGAATTCTAATCTAAAAGAAATGTACATATCTTGGATCTATTTATTCTTGCAATCATCGTAACTATTAAATCAATACGTTTTAAATAGGCAATAATTTATATCTGTAAATTGTAATAAGAAAAACAAAATATAGCGAATCCAAGTTGTTGCTGTTGCCAGATGTATTAGTCAAATTTCAAAAGATATATTGTGATTGGCTGGAAATTCGTGCATTTAGAAGATTGGTGATTGAAGTCGTTGTCATAAGACACAGAAATGAAGCCAAATTATTATATATATAGAAGGAATACATTGGAAAAACTACAAATGTTTGTTATTCAGTTACAATAATGATGGGATGTAATAAAAAAAAGCTTACAATGGAGGGCTGCAGCAACCTCTACATTTTTTTGAAATTGCCCAACAAAACATGGCAGCAAAACTGAATAGGCTACATTTTTGCGTAAACCCACCAAAACTTCATAAAAAAAATTGCAATGCCTGTACATTTTGAGGAAAACCGAGGTAGTGAGATGTAGCCAATATTATATAGATGAATTTTGTAACAATTTCGAATGTACCGAAAATTGCATTTCCACCAATCGTGAATGAAATATAAAAGGATTCAAACGCGATGCAAATTTGTAACATGGCGTAACTATGTGTGTTGAGTATCATTTGACATTATAAATGAATTGATAAAGTTTTAACAGTCTTAATAAAGCAAATGGCATTGCAATGTATTGAAAGCTACTTAAAATGGAGATTTAGAATTGTAATTTTCAACAAAAGGAACTTGTCAAACCACAAATGACGGGTCTCCGCAACGCTGTGCCACGCAAGTGCATTTAAACGTTTCTTGGTTAGTGAACCAGGTACAGTATCATTTCAGTTTCATTAATTTGTAATTTCCATCAAGTTTGTCTTGATACGCTAATTAAATATGTGGTTTCAAATGATATGAAGGGTGCAGATGCATTATGAGCACCTTATGCTTATTTCTGATGAATATTGTTGGGATTATATTAATAATAAACCTTCCTAATATTAATATTAAACATTCAATTTGAATTTTGAAAAGGCAACCAACGGTTATTGTTTTGAAACGGAATGTTGGGAAAGAAAGCGTCGTTATCTCGATCAGGCAATGCATAAGACGCCATTGCTGGATAGTTATGAATATTGTGTGCTATACAATAACAGATTCTTAAAAGTAAGCATCGTATCGTTAATTTAATATGAATAGGTTCCTTATTTATGCAAGATAACGTGAATATAGATATCCAAATTGGAGTGTTTATCCATTTGAAAATCTTCATTGCGGACCAGTGGCCTTAAAGAAAGTTGACAGCGTATGGGCATACTTTTGTCGAGTTTTAAGTAATTAGGTGTAGGTTTGATAAGGAAATTGTTATGCCATATTGTGCAATGGATATCAATAATACTTGAGCACGATTAGCGGAGTTAATGAAGCGTCGCAAACGTTTTTTATTCGAATTTGATGACATCGACATCGCTGCTTACCTTAACGACGTGGTCATGGTTTACACACTCTTATATCTCTTTTGCATTTCAAAAGAAATCCTCGCGGATTGTTGCCTTTTGTAGCGCAACTTTTGTACTTTTTGAATATAACTTGCAACAGTTTGGCTTCGTAGGAGGAACGTGGCAAAAGCGATGCGAGTTGTTGTCAATATCCACTCGTTGTCCGTATGGAGTGCTTGCGTAGAGGCTTGTTTCGTGCTTTTCTTGCGTCTTGCACGTTGCACTATTTATGGATCCGATTGAAGAATTTTGAAGCCCGTTTATTCCTCTTCCGATTGGTACTATGTAGAAAGGTGAGAGAAGCGTCGTTTATTTGCAAGTTCCAAATCAATGCTTCGATGTGTTTCTCCGATCTCGATCCGTTGTGCTTGTTCTGGATCCGTTGTGAAGTATTTCATCTCGATCCGTTGTGCTTTGATTGAGATTTGAATTAATTCGAAGTCGAGATTTATTTCTAAGTTTTGATATGTTTCTAAGTGGAAAATTATTTCTAAGTCGAAAAATATTTCAAAGTCGTAACAAATTTCAAAGTTCAAAAATGAAAATAGTTCTAAGTGGAGAATTATTTCTAAGTGGGAAACGCTTTTGGATTCTATGTCCCGCTGATGCGGCGTAAGTACGCATGTCGCGTCGAGTGAACCGGCGGCGAAAGACACTTTGTGCGGCATGACGAAATCGCGTCCAGCATGCAAGCAAGATCGCGTGTCGGAAACGACTGCAGTTCCGACAAAATAGGCCGAAGTGGTGGTAGTTGGTAAAAAATCGGAAAAAGCTGTGGATATGCTGCGCCTTATATATGTGGACACCTGTGTCTGCTAGGCGAGCCGATCGAACACGTTCTGTGTTGGAGACTCTCGCCGCTTCCAAATTGTCTCGGCCTCTGTGCGAGCCTCTCGACCTCCGCGTCGAGCAGGTGTAACGCAGTCGCAATGAACGAAGAAAAGGGTTCTCTGCCATTGTGCCCTACGCACCGAAAAAGCTCGACGCCTCCGAAAACTCGCCCCGCTGCGAAAGAAGCAGTCGGGGACGTCGTGAGTACCGAACCGTCTAGAGAATGACATGTTAAAAATTCGATTCGAGAAGTGACGCGGGGCCCATCTCGGGCCCCCCGCGGCCTGCCGACACGTGGGCCGCGACTCGAAGAATTGGATTCGGCGGAGAAATCCCCGAACGAAAAGTTTCCACCCTCGAAAGCGGGTCGGTTACGAAAGATACCTGGTTGATCCTGCCAGTAGTCATATGCTTGTCTCAAAGATTAAGCCATGCATGTCTAAGTACATGCCGTATTAAGGCGAAACCGCGAATGGCTCATTAAATCAGTTATGGTTCCTTGGATCGTACTTTACTACTTGGATAACTGTGGCAATTCTAGAGCTAATACATGCAGCAGAGCTCCGACCTTCGGGGACGAGCGCTTTTATTAGACCAAAACCAATCGGGCCTCGTGTCCGTGAACTGTGGTGACTCTGTATAACTTTGGGCTGATCGCACGGGCTCGTCCCGGCGACGTATCTTTCAAGTGTCTGCCTTATCAACTGTCGATGGTAGGTTACGCGCCTACCATGGTTGTAACGGGTGACGGGGAATCAGGGTTCGATTCCGGAGAGGGAGCCTGAGAAACGGCTACCACATCCAAGGAAGGCAGCAGGCGCGCAAATTACCCACTCCCGGAACGGGGAGGTAGTGACGAAAAATAACAATACGGGACTCTTTTGAGACCCCGTAATTGGAATGAGTACACTCTAAATCCTTTAACGATTATCCATTGGAGGGCAAGTCTAGTGCCAGCAGCCGCGGTAATTCTAGCTCCAATAGCGTATATTAAAGTTGTTGCGGTTAAAAAGCTCGTAGTTGGATCTCAGTTCCAGACGGATGGTCCGCCTACCGGCGGTCACTGTCCGTTCTGAACAGGCCAGCCGGTTTCCCCTGATGATCTTCACCGGTTGTCTCGGGTGACCGGCAAGTTTACTTTGAAAAAATTAGAGTGCTCAAAGCAGGCGCGACGCCTGGATAATGGTGCATGGAATAATGGAATAGGACCTCGGTTCTATTTTGTTGGTTTTCGGAACGCGAGGTAATGATTAAGAGGGACAGACGGGGGCATCCGTACTGCGACGCTAGAGGTGAAATTCTTGGACCGTCGCAAGACGAACTACTGCGAAAGCATTTGCCAAGAATGTTTCCATTAATCAAGAACGAAAGTTAGAGGCTCGAAGGCGATCAGATACCGCCCTAGTTCTAACCATAAACGATGCCAGCCAGCGATCCGGCTGTGTTCCTCAAATGACACGCCGGGCAGCTTCCGGGAAACCAAAGCTTTTGGGTTCCGGGGGAAGTATGGTTGCAAAGCTGAAACTTAAAGGAATTGACGGAAGGCCACACAAGGTGTGGAGCCTGCGGCTTAATTTGACTCAACACGCGAAAACTCACCTGGCCCGGACACAGGAAGGATTGACAGATTGAGAGCTCTTTCTTGATTCTGTGGGTGGTGGTGCATGGCCGCTCTTAGTTGGTGGAGCGATTTGTCTGGTTAATTCCGTTAACGAACGAGACTCTAGCCTGCTAAATAGACGTTCCGATCCTCCGAGTCGGACGTTCTTCTTAGAGGGACGGGCGGCGTTTAGCCGCACGAAACAGAGCAATAGCAGGTCTGTGATGCCCTTTGATGTCCGGGGCCGCACGCGCGCTACATTGAAGGAACCAGCGTGTGCTTTCCCTGTCCGACAGGACTGGGTAACCCGTTGAACCTCCTTCGTGCTGGGGATAGCAAATTGTAATTGTTTTGCTTGAACGAGGAACACCTAGTAAGCGTGAGTCATCAGCTCATGTTGATTATGTCCCTGGCCTTTGTTCACACCGCCCGTCGCTACTACCGATTGAATGATTTAGTGAGGTCTTCGGACTGGCGCTCGGATTGGCTTTCGGGTCGAGCCGACGTGCCGGAAAGATGACCAAACTTGATCATTTAGAGGAAGTAAAAGTCGTAACAAGGTTTCCGTAGGTGAACCTGCGGAAGGATCATTATCGAAATCGATTCCCCTCTTGGGAGTTGTTTTGAAAAACTCTCCTCTCTCTCCCCTCCCCGGGAGTCCGAGGAAAGGAGCCTGCACCCGTCGGACGGCGGTGGAGAGGTCTCCGTTCGAACGCACCGCGACGCCTTGCCGAGGGTGTGCCTACTTTGTTCCCGGCCGCGTTTTCGGCAGGAGGGAGGTCTTCTCTTCTCTATTGCAGAGGGGGAGGCTAGGCTTGAAGAGCTGCGTCGCAGAACGCACCGCACCGAAGGCGTCCTCTTCCGACTCCGGTCGGAAGTGTCTCTTTAAATTGAAAAATTCGAACGCACTACGACGAGCTCTTTAGGGAGCGAGTCATAAAAAAAAAAAATTACAA
>CAXBTE010000244.1:27500-37500 GCA_963978545.1 Linyphia triangularis | reverse complement strand
GGGACAGTTGGGAATCTGGTGAATCCATCTTCCTCTCCTTCATTGACGCGAACGTTGGAAATTGTCTAGTGCGCGTCTTGTCTGTCCACTCGCTCCGTCTATCCCTGCTGAGTGCTTTTTTTTTTCTTTTTTTTATTCCTTTCTTTTTTTCTTCCCTTTTTTTTTCTTCTTTTTTTTCTACATTACACAGCAATAAAAATCCGTATGGTCGGCGAAGAACATAAGGTAAGCTTTCTAATTAAACTAGGTAAATTAAGTAATTATAAGTAAACAATTCAATAAAAACCGTAAAAAAAAATGAACTCTAATCGGTCAACCGTGGACTACAACATTAGAAAAAAATCAAAAACGGAATAGAAAACACCACAAATTATATACACCACAAAATATAAATACAATTAACGTCTTCAGAAATGGGAGAGACAAAATAAGACAACACAAAATAAGTTACTTAATATTGGAACAGAAAGCATGTACATCTTATCATTTCTTAGGTCATGCAAGGTACATGATTATGTCCCGAAACAACCAACATCCCTCAACAACATAATTAAAACACGGAAACTTATACGTAACATGCAGACTGACTGACAAACAAACTTGAACTTGGAATTAAGTAAAAAAACACAGCATGTAACCCTGTCCATTCTTTTTACACTTAAGTGAAATGCCCCACTTCAAAAACCCGCTACGCTACCCCGAATTGTATGGACGGTACCAATTTTCAGCTCAAACGGGGCGATTGATTCGTACATTTTTCATGCACAAAATGAAACTGAAGTGAATAAAATAGACTCAAGCGATCGATATTGCATCGTTTAATGTGTACAAACAATTGCCCCGACGTATTTTCTATAAAGTTAGAAATCCCTTTTTTTTAGTTGAAAATGTAATTTCTTAAATTTAATCACTATTCTAGGAATTGAGCATTTGTATTTTTAATTTTTCAAAAATAAACAAATACCTCCAGTACGTTTGTACATGGTTTTTGTTTTTGATGCTTTTGTGGAGATTTCTCGGTTGTATTATTTTGAATACATTGTTAGAATAGTTTTTTGTACTACATTTCCAGCAAAGTTCTTTTCCTCGTTCCGTGTGTCCTGGTGAGTGGGTGTATGTTTCCAAGTTGGAATTTGGAATTGCTGTGATTTACGGATTTTGATTTTTTTTATTATTATTTCCGAGTACCATAGTTTGTTTGTCAGTCTGTATGTTATGTACCAGGGTTCCCACGGTCATAGAGGTCATTAAGAGTTCTTTTATTTGGAACTTGTTTTCTATTCCTTAAAAGTCCTTGCTTAGAGGTCCTTAAAAGTCCTTAATTTTTACAGATGTTGTCCAGCTGCAGAATTTATAAAAATACAACTCGGACTTGCTATCCCCGCGTGACCACCACGTATCTGCACCGTATCAAAATTTTCCGACGTATTTGCGAATCCACCAACTTTAACTTTTTTGATAGAATATACTTTAATAAAAATTTAAATACAGATATGATGCTTGAAAATAAAAACATTATTTAGGTCCTTAAAAGTCATTAATTTTCATTCTGTGATTTGAGTGGGAACCCTGTGTACAAGTTTCCGTGTTTGTACCTTGTTTGACCTAAGAAAAGATTGGATGTACATGCTTTCTGTTCCATTTTTAAGTCGCTTATTTTGTGTCGTCTTATTTTCTCTCCCACTTTTGAAGAAGCGGGTTTTACTATTCCGTTTTTGAATTTTTCTAATGTTGTAGTCTACGGTTGTCGCGTGTTTTTTTTAACGATTTGTTAGTGAATTGTTTACTTCTTAACAGGTTAATTGCAACACCTACCATATGTTCTTCGTCTACCATACAGACGCTGTGTCATTCGTTCGAAAATTTTTTCAAATTTCTTTCAAATCACTCAATCCATTTAGTTTTATGCTAATTGATGCTGTGTCATTCGTTCGAAAAAACTGTGTCATTAGTTCGAAAAAAACCATCCCACAAGCCCCCACCCATCCACCCAGGCAGAGTAATAGTTATGTTTGTACGGGATTTTCAATTTTTAGTGGTGACGATTACTAAATGATTTCCCGGTCGTTGAATTTGAACGAACCCTTTGAAAAATGAATATTTTGCATTACTTAAACTAATATTTTATTGTTGATTTAAAGGCCAGACTGTAGCAAAGCAAATTTCTTTCAAATCACTCAATCCATTTAGTTTTATGCTAATTGATCCCTGCTTATTCAAACTCGCCTAACTACGCTCGCTGCGCCATTGCTTTGCAGCGGTCGGGCAACGCAACAGCCTAACTACGCTCGCAGCGCCATTGCTTTACAGCGGTCAGGCAACGCAACGAGTTTGTCCCACGACAAATTATGAAATGTAATGCTTGCTGTCAAGCAGTCATTTTTTTTTATTTTTTATTTTCCTTTTTTAAAGGACTATAGTAATTGTTAACTAAAATTTCTCCCGATGTGCAGTGCCGCTCGAGAAATATCTTTTTACATGTAAATTTATATTTTAACCACCAGGTGGTGGAGCTTTGTAATTGTTTAAAAGACTTATATTTTTATGCTGGAGGAGACGATAATAAATATTTGGGCTATAATGAATGTCTCATTTGATAAAAGTTATATGACGAGCGTTGTAATGACTGATGTTTGTATATTTTTCAGGTTTTCCCTGGATGAAGAAAGAAAAACTTAAGCTGTTTCTGTGAATTTGTGTTTCATCTTGATTTTTCTGCGAAATGAGTAATTTTGTTTTTGGATCGAGGTTATACTACGTAATAAATGCAATAAATTAAATATATATGAATACTATAGGCATATACAAATGTAATCTGATTTTGTAAACCAATCAATCAATAATCTTCATGTAATATGTAGTAAGCAATGAATGGGAAAGGATTTTTAAAGAAAACTGTGATTAATGCAACGATCATTTTTAAAAAAATTAATTTGAATGAATATTTATATACAACTGAAGTAAATTTAGTTTTACGTTAATGCACAACAATGGTAATTGTAATTTGAGTTTGAATATCTATCGCTGCCTTTTGTTAATGTTAGCAAAAATTTCCAAACACACATCTGCCATTTCGCTTCTTTCTCCTAAAACTAACTAGAAAACCAAACACTTGTCCTCACTATTTAAAAGTACTATCTCGTGCAATTGTGTTTAACAAATTGTAAAAGCCGTTTGTTAAATTTCCCGTGACTAATATCTACCACATTAGAGAAATGTAAGTGCGTTATTAATTACGAAACAAACGGCTAGTTTCGAAAGATAGTTTGTAGCCAAAGCAGATTAAAAACTTGGAAGAGATTTATTTCGATGCATGACTCTTTGCAGATTCTGTTCTTCCTGTTGTAATGCACTCGATACAGTTCTTTACACAACAATGTATCGCAAACAGCAGTTAAAAACTAGAACGCTAAAGATTCAATGCTTGATGACTGGCAACAAAGTACAAACTCGATCACCCGCTCTATTGGCCTTCCTTTGTGAATCTTCCGTAGATAGTAATTAGGAGAATTCTCCACATTGCATTCGAAAAGCCAGAAGTACATGTACCTGGAGTGTACACCGAAAGTGTCGCCAAATTTGGCGATTAAGATGAGTTACCATTTTGACCGTAATGTTTAATGGCCTTCTTGTACAACACGTACTCAAGCATTCGTAGATGCATTGCGGGAAAGAAATTCTTGAAGTGCCTCTATGTACATACTTAACTTTTGTTTTTACATAATTAATACTAACAAATATTTAGAAATATAAAGTAAATGCTAATTCATTGTTCTGTTGTACTGCAAGTCCACCTGATGGCTGTGTGGTTAGCGCTCTGGAACATGCCAAAAGTGCCGGGTTTAAATCCCGAAGATTTGGACGTGGATGTTTTTGGTGGTTCGGAATCCACGTTAAGCTGTAGGTCCCGGTCTGATTATTCAATGAAGATGGCCGCCTGAAGTTTTTATTCCATGTATTCATTTGATTTTGTTAATGAATTTTGTAAAAAAGTACATTTTCGACTTTCAGCATTTATATTTTTAAGTTAGGTTGCATGTGAATATCCATCCTTGACAGAAATGAAAAGAATAAAACCCGCAAGTATCAAATTAATTCTTATAGTGTATAATTGAAATGGGTAAACATAGGATAATGAATTTGAACTGCTTATATATGCATAAATAAAATGCGTATTGTGTGTTTTGTCAGTATGCAATAATTGAATAGTGTTGAACGGTCTGTAGTTGTAGTACGAATTGTGTTATTTTCCCGTTTGAAATTGGTATTATAATGAAATGGGATTTTGAATTGTCAGGGAAAAAGAATGTATCTCTGATGAATTTATGTTCGTGTCAGTATTTAGTGATACACCACCAAAAGGTGGATTTCCCCTTTTTTTTATTTATTAATTGATGAAAATGCATATTAAAATCTTGTAATTTTTTTTTTTTTTATTCTGTAGAATCCTTGTTTAAAATTTTTAACTGTTTACTTCGAATTGAAATGAAACCTGGAAATTTAATTAAAATGCCTGGAAAAGTCTAGGAACCCTGTGAATTGTTATGGGACACCCTCTTATTGTGTTACAAGCGCTTTTGTAATTAAAATCAATTGATATTCAGAGGTTTGTGACACATGTGTAGCATTATGTATGAACGTTGCAATGAAAGTTACTGGAATATTTGATTGTTTATACAGTAATTATGCTTCAAGTAGCCTATGCTGAAGTCGTTTTAGAAATGAACAAAGTAAGGAAAGCTGATACTTTAAATTTGAATGCCATTCTTAATGTCTTGTCATTGAACTATGAAATTCAATACCAATCAAATTAGTACTTAATCAAAGGATTATTTTAGGATTGGCCAAACTTGATTTCTTATTAAATTATAAGTATACTAGGGGGCTCCGCCCCCTGCTCACTGACGCTCGCCAACCCCCTGGATTGCTATGCAATCCCCTTGGCTAGCTTTGATCGTCTTAAAGAGAAGCAATTAAAATATGCCCTAGCATAAAGCTATTTCAGCTGCATAATGCCATGAAACTGAACCTTTTATTATTTATTATACTTGCCACGTCATTATTCTGTTGCTGTCGAGACGCGTTAAGCAGGGACATTGTGGCAACGTAGTAGAAAGTTGTTGGAAAACAACCAAAGTAAGCAGTTGTGTACATATATTTAAAAAAGATCGGTTATTTAATTGAACAATTAAAATTTACGGGCTGGTTTTGTACGAAGCGCCAAAATGATTAAAGTTGCTTATCGAAATTTCTTAACGAAGCAATCATATGTTCACTTAATCTTTTTTGTGATACTTGGAAAATAAAATGAAAGAGTGAAAGGCCAATTATCCAGCATTTAATCAACCGGAATTTTTTGAAAATCAAATTTGGCGAGAAAATTAGCCATATTTCGCCAAAAGTTGTTTTTTAAATTTTCATATGAGATTGTGAATTTGAATGGGTTGAAATTTTATTCGTTATTTTGATAGTTTTTAATTCGTAATAGCTGAATTTGCACTGATTAAAGATGAGTATAGGTTCAGATTTACTGAACAACGCCTCTCAGCGATTTTTTTTTTAAATTGGCGATTTAGCGCTGAATGCAACCCGGCGACCTCCAGAACATGTTCCAGCAGATAACTCTTCCGAAAAGTCTGATTTATCCGGAATTCTAATCTAAAAGAAATGTACATATCTTGGATCTATTTATTCTTGCAATCATCGTAACTATTAAATCAATACGTTTTAAATAGGCAATAATTTATATCTGTAAATTGTAATAAGAAAAACAAAATATAGCGAATCCAAGTTGTTGCTGTTGCCAGATGTATTAGTCAAATTTCAAAAGATATATTGTGATTGGCTGGAAATTCGTGCATTTAGAAGATTGGTGATTGAAGTCGTTGTCATAAGACACAGAAATGAAGCCAAATTATTATATATATAGAAGGAATACATTGGAAAAACTACAAATGTTTGTTATTCAGTTACAATAATGATGGGATGTAATAAAAAAAAGCTTACAATGGAGGGCTGCAGCAACCTCTACATTTTTTTGAAATTGCCCAACAAAACATGGCAGCAAAACTGAATAGGCTACATTTTTGCGTAAACCCACCAAAACTTCATAAAAAAAATTGCAATGCCTGTACATTTTGAGGAAAACCGAGGTAGTGAGATGTAGCCAATATTATATAGATGAATTTTGTAACAATTTCGAATGTACCGAAAATTGCATTTCCACCAATCGTGAATGAAATATAAAAGGATTCAAACGCGATGCAAATTTGTAACATGGCGTAACTATGTGTGTTGAGTATCATTTGACATTATAAATGAATTGATAAAGTTTTAACAGTCTTAATAAAGCAAATGGCATTGCAATGTATTGAAAGCTACTTAAAATGGAGATTTAGAATTGTAATTTTCAACAAAAGGAACTTGTCAAACCACAAATGACGGGTCTCCGCAACGCTGTGCCACGCAAGTGCATTTAAACGTTTCTTGGTTAGTGAACCAGGTACAGTATCATTTCAGTTTCATTAATTTGTAATTTCCATCAAGTTTGTCTTGATACGCTAATTAAATATGTGGTTTCAAATGATATGAAGGGTGCAGATGCATTATGAGCACCTTATGCTTATTTCTGATGAATATTGTTGGGATTATATTAATAATAAACCTTCCTAATATTAATATTAAACATTCAATTTGAATTTTGAAAAGGCAACCAACGGTTATTGTTTTGAAACGGAATGTTGGGAAAGAAAGCGTCGTTATCTCGATCAGGCAATGCATAAGACGCCATTGCTGGATAGTTATGAATATTGTGTGCTATACAATAACAGATTCTTAAAAGTAAGCATCGTATCGTTAATTTAATATGAATAGGTTCCTTATTTATGCAAGATAACGTGAATATAGATATCCAAATTGGAGTGTTTATCCATTTGAAAATCTTCATTGCGGACCAGTGGCCTTAAAGAAAGTTGACAGCGTATGGGCATACTTTTGTCGAGTTTTAAGTAATTAGGTGTAGGTTTGATAAGGAAATTGTTATGCCATATTGTGCAATGGATATCAATAATACTTGAGCACGATTAGCGGAGTTAATGAAGCGTCGCAAACGTTTTTTATTCGAATTTGATGACATCGACATCGCTGCTTACCTTAACGACGTGGTCATGGTTTACACACTCTTATATCTCTTTTGCATTTCAAAAGAAATCCTCGCGGATTGTTGCCTTTTGTAGCGCAACTTTTGTACTTTTTGAATATAACTTGCAACAGTTTGGCTTCGTAGGAGGAACGTGGCAAAAGCGATGCGAGTTGTTGTCAATATCCACTCGTTGTCCGTATGGAGTGCTTGCGTAGAGGCTTGTTTCGTGCTTTTCTTGCGTCTTGCACGTTGCACTATTTATGGATCCGATTGAAGAATTTTGAAGCCCGTTTATTCCTCTTCCGATTGGTACTATGTAGAAAGGTGAGAGAAGCGTCGTTTATTTGCAAGTTCCAAATCAATGCTTCGATGTGTTTCTCCGATCTCGATCCGTTGTGCTTGTTCTGGATCCGTTGTGAAGTATTTCATCTCGATCCGTTGTGCTTTGATTGAGATTTGAATTAATTCGAAGTCGAGATTTATTTCTAAGTTTTGATATGTTTCTAAGTGGAAAATTATTTCTAAGTCGAAAAATATTTCAAAGTCGTAACAAATTTCAAAGTTCAAAAATGAAAATAGTTCTAAGTGGAGAATTATTTCTAAGTGGGAAACGCTTTTGGATTCTATGTCCCGCTGATGCGGCGTAAGTACGCATGTCGCGTCGAGTGAACCGGCGGCGAAAGACACTTTGTGCGGCATGACGAAATCGCGTCCAGCATGCAAGCAAGATCGCGTGTCGGAAACGACTGCAGTTCCGACAAAATAGGCCGAAGTGGTGGTAGTTGGTAAAAAATCGGAAAAAGCTGTGGATATGCTGCGCCTTATATATGTGGACACCTGTGTCTGCTAGGCGAGCCGATCGAACACGTTCTGTGTTGGAGACTCTCGCCGCTTCCAAATTGTCTCGGCCTCTGTGCGAGCCTCTCGACCTCCGCGTCGAGCAGGTGTAACGCAGTCGCAATGAACGAAGAAAAGGGTTCTCTGCCATTGTGCCCTACGCACCGAAAAAGCTCGACGCCTCCGAAAACTCGCCCCGCTGCGAAAGAAGCAGTCGGGGACGTCGTGAGTACCGAACCGTCTAGAGAATGACATGTTAAAAATTCGATTCGAGAAGTGACGCGGGGCCCATCTCGGGCCCCCCGCGGCCTGCCGACACGTGGGCCGCGACTCGAAGAATTGGATTCGGCGGAGAAATCCCCGAACGAAAAGTTTCCACCCTCGAAAGCGGGTCGGTTACGAAAGATACCTGGTTGATCCTGCCAGTAGTCATATGCTTGTCTCAAAGATTAAGCCATGCATGTCTAAGTACATGCCGTATTAAGGCGAAACCGCGAATGGCTCATTAAATCAGTTATGGTTCCTTGGATCGTACTTTACTACTTGGATAACTGTGGCAATTCTAGAGCTAATACATGCAGCAGAGCTCCGACCTTCGGGGACGAGCGCTTTTATTAGACCAAAACCAATCGGGCCTCGTGTCCGTGAACTGTGGTGACTCTGTATAACTTTGGGCTGATCGCACGGGCTCGTCCCGGCGACGTATCTTTCAAGTGTCTGCCTTATCAACTGTCGATGGTAGGTTACGCGCCTACCATGGTTGTAACGGGTGACGGGGAATCAGGGTTCGATTCCGGAGAGGGAGCCTGAGAAACGGCTACCACATCCAAGGAAGGCAGCAGGCGCGCAAATTACCCACTCCCGGAACGGGGAGGTAGTGACGAAAAATAACAATACGGGACTCTTTTGAGACCCCGTAATTGGAATGAGTACACTCTAAATCCTTTAACGATTATCCATTGGAGGGCAAGTCTAGTGCCAGCAGCCGCGGTAATTCTAGCTCCAATAGCGTATATTAAAGTTGTTGCGGTTAAAAAGCTCGTAGTTGGATCTCAGTTCCAGACGGATGGTCCGCCTACCGGCGGTCACTGTCCGTTCTGAACAGGCCAGCCGGTTTCCCCTGATGATCTTCACCGGTTGTCTCGGGTGACCGGCAAGTTTACTTTGAAAAAATTAGAGTGCTCAAAGCAGGCGCGACGCCTGGATAATGGTGCATGGAATAATGGAATAGGACCTCGGTTCTATTTTGTTGGTTTTCGGAACGCGAGGTAATGATTAAGAGGGACAGACGGGGGCATCCGTACTGCGACGCTAGAGGTGAAATTCTTGGACCGTCGCAAGACGAACTACTGCGAAAGCATTTGCCAAGAATGTTTCCATTAATCAAGAACGAAAGTTAGAGGCTCGAAGGCGATCAGATACCGCCCTAGTTCTAACCATAAACGATGCCAGCCAGCGATCCGGCTGTGTTCCTCAAATGACACGCCGGGCAGCTTCCGGGAAACCAAAGCTTTTGGGTTCCGGGGGAAGTATGGTTGCAAAGCTGAAACTTAAAGGAATTGACGGAAGGCCACACAAGGTGTGGAGCCTGCGGCTTAATTTGACTCAACACGCGAAAACTCACCTGGCCCGGACACAGGAAGGATTGACAGATTGAGAGCTCTTTCTTGATTCTGTGGGTGGTGGTGCATGGCCGCTCTTAGTTGGTGGAGCGATTTGTCTGGTTAATTCCGTTAACGAACGAGACTCTAGCCTGCTAAATAGACGTTCCGATCCTCCGAGTCGGACGTTCTTCTTAGAGGGACGGGCGGCGTTTAGCCGCACGAAACAGAGCAATAGCAGGTCTGTGATGCCCTTTGATGTCCGGGGCCGCACGCGCGCTACATTGAAGGAACCAGCGTGTGCTTTCCCTGTCCGACAGGACTGGGTAACCCGTTGAACCTCCTTCGTGCTGGGGATAGCAAATTGTAATTGTTTTGCTTGAACGAGGAACACCTAGTAAGCGTGAGTCATCAGCTCATG
>CAXBTE010000244.1:10000-20000 GCA_963978545.1 Linyphia triangularis | reverse complement strand
TGTGTCATTAGTTCGAAAAAAACCATCCCACAAGCCCCCACCCATCCACCCAGGCAGAGTAATAGTTATGTTTGTACGGGATTTCAATTTTTAGTGGTGACGATTACTAAATGATTTCCCGGTCGTTGAATTTGAACGAACCCTTTGAAAAATGAATATTTTGCATTACTTAAACTAATATTTTATTGTTGATTTAAAGGCCAGACTGTAGCAAAGCAAATTTCTTTCAAATCACTCAATCCATTTAGTTTTATGCTAATTGATCCCTGCTTATTCAAACTCGCCTAACTACGCTCGCTGCGCCATTGCTTTGCAGCGGTCGGGCAACGCAACAGCCTAACTACGCTCGCAGCGCCATTGCTTTACAGCGGTCAGGCAACGCAACGAGTTTGTCCCACGACAAATTATGAAATGTAATGCTTGCTGTCAAGCAGTCATTTTTTTTTATTTTTTATTTTCCTTTTTTAAAGGACTATAGTAATTGTTAACTAAAATTTCTCCCGATGTGCAGTGCCGCTCGAGAAATATCTTTTTACATGTAAATTTATATTTTAACCACCAGGTGGTGGAGCTTTGTAATTGTTTAAAAGACTTATATTTTTATGCTGGAGGAGACGATAATAAATATTTGGGCTATAATGAATGTCTCATTTGATAAAAGTTATATGACGAGCGTTGTAATGACTGATGTTTGTATATTTTTCAGGTTTTCCCTGGATGAAGAAAGAAAAACTTAAGCTGTTTCTGTGAATTTGTGTTTCATCTTGATTTTTCTGCGAAATGAGTAATTTTGTTTTTGGATCGAGGTTATACTACGTAATAAATGCAATAAATTAAATATATATGAATACTATAGGCATATACAAATGTAATCTGATTTTGTAAACCAATCAATCAATAATCTTCCATGTAATATGTAGTAAGCAATGAATGGGAAAGGATTTTTAAAGAAAACTGTGATTAATGCAACGATCATTTTTAAAAAAATTAATTTGAATGAATATTTATATACAACTGAAGTAAATTTAGTTTTACGTTAATGCACAACAATGGTAATTGTAATTTGAGTTTGAATATCTATCGCTGCCTTTTGTTAATGTTAGCAAAAATTTCCAAACACACATCTGCCATTTCGCTTCTTTCTCCTAAAACTAACTAGAAAACCAAACACTTGTCCTCACTATTTAAAAGTACTATCTCGTGCAATTGTGTTTAACAAATTGTAAAAGCCGTTTGTTAAATTTCCCGTGACTAATATCTACCACATTAGAGAAATGTAAGTGCGTTATTAATTACGAAACAAACGGCTAGTTTCGAAAGATAGTTTGTAGCCAAAGCAGATTAAAAACTTGGAAGAGATTTATTTCGATGCATGACTCTTTGCAGATTCTGTTCTTCCTGTTGTAATGCACTCGATACAGTTCTTTACACAACAATGTATCGCAAACAGCAGTTAAAAACTAGAACGCTAAAGATTCAATGCTTGATGACTGGCAACAAAGTACAAACTCGATCACCCGCTCTATTGGCCTTCCTTTGTGAATCTTCCGTAGATAGTAATTAGGAGAATTCTCCACATTGCATTCGAAAAGCCAGAAGTACATGTACCTGGAGTGTACACCGAAAGTGTCGCCAAATTTGGCGATTAAGATGAGTTACCATTTTGACCGTAATGTTTAATGGCCTTCTTGTACAACACGTACTCAAGCATTCGTAGATGCATTGCGGGAAAGAAATTCTTGAAGTGCCTCTATGTACATACTTAACTTTTGTTTTTACATAATTAATACTAACAAATATTTAGAAATATAAAGTAAATGCTAATTCATTGTTCTGTTGTACTGCAAGTCCACCTGATGGCTGTGTGGTTAGCGCTCTGGAACATGCCAAAAGTGCCGGGTTTAAATCCCGAAGATTTGGACGTGGATGTTTTTGGTGGTTCGGAATCCACGTTAAGCTGTAGGTCCCGGTCTGATTATTCAATGAAGATGGCCGCCTGAAGTTTTTATTCCATGTATTCATTTGATTTTGTTAATGAATTTTGTAAAAAAGTACATTTTCGACTTTCAGCATTTATATTTTTAAGTTAGGTTGCATGTGAATATCCATCCTTGACAGAAATGAAAAGAATAAAACCCGCAAGTATCAAATTAATTCTTATAGTGTATAATTGAAATGGGTAAACATAGGATAATGAATTTGAACTGCTTATATATGCATAAATAAAATGCGTATTGTGTGTTTTGTCAGTATGCAATAATTGAATAGTGTTGAACGGTCTGTAGTTGTAGTACGAATTGTGTTATTTTCCCGTTTGAAATTGGTATTATAATGAAATGGGATTTTGAATTGTCAGGGAAAAAGAATGTATCTCTGATGAATTTATGTTCGTGTCAGTATTTAGTGATACACCACCAAAAGGTGGATTTCCCCTTTTTTTTATTTATTAATTGATGAAAATGCATATTAAAATCTTGTAATTTTTTTTTTTTTTATTCTGTAGAATCCTTGTTTAAAATTTTAACTGTTTACTTCGAATTGAAATGAAACCTGGAAATTTAATTAAAATGCCTGGAAAAGTCTAGGAACCCTGTGAATTGTTATGGGACACCCTCTTATTGTGTTACAAGCGCTTTTGTAATTAAAATCAATTGATATTCAGAGGTTTGTGACACATGTGTAGCATTATGTATGAACGTTGCAATGAAAGTTACTGGAATATTTGATTGTTTATACAGTAATTATGCTTCAAGTAGCCTATGCTGAAGTCGTTTTAGAAATGAACAAAGTAAGGAAAGCTGATACTTTAAATTTGAATGCCATTCTTAATGTCTTGTCATTGAACTATGAAATTCAATACCAATCAAATTAGTACTTAATCAAAGGATTATTTTAGGATTGGCCAAACTTGATTTCTTATTAAATTATAAGTATACTAGGGGGCTCCGCCCCCTGCTCACTGACGCTCGCCAACCCCCTGGATTGCTATGCAATCCCCTTGGCTAGCTTTGATCGTCTTAAAGAGAAGCAATTAAAATATGCCCTAGCATAAAGCTATTTCAGCTGCATAATGCCATGAAACTGAACCTTTTATTATTTATTATACTTGCCACGTCATTATTCTGTTGCTGTCGAGACGCGTTAAGCAGGGACATTGTGGCAACGTAGTAGAAAGTTGTTGGAAAACAACCAAAGTAAGCAGTTGTGTACATATATTTAAAAAAGATCGGTTATTTAATTGAACAATTAAAATTTACGGGCTGGTTTTGTACGAAGCGCCAAAATGATTAAAGTTGCTTATCGAAATTTCTTAACGAAGCAATCATATGTTCACTTAATCTTTTTTGTGATACTTGGAAAATAAAATGAAAGAGTGAAAGGCCAATTATCCAGCATTTAATCAACCGGAATTTTTTGAAAATCAAATTTGGCGAGAAAATTAGCCATATTTCGCCAAAAGTTGTTTTTTAAATTTTCATATGAGATTGTGAATTTGAATGGGTTGAAATTTTATTCGTTATTTTGATAGTTTTTAATTCGTAATAGCTGAATTTGCACTGATTAAAGATGAGTATAGGTTCAGATTTACTGAACAACGCCTCTCAGCGATTTTTTTTTTAAATTGGCGATTTAGCGCTGAATGCAACCCGGCGACCTCCAGAACATGTTCCAGCAGATAACTCTTCCGAAAAGTCTGATTTATCCGGAATTCTAATCTAAAAGAAATGTACATATCTTGGATCTATTTATTCTTGCAATCATCGTAACTATTAAATCAATACGTTTTAAATAGGCAATAATTTATATCTGTAAATTGTAATAAGAAAAACAAAATATAGCGAATCCAAGTTGTTGCTGTTGCCAGATGTATTAGTCAAATTTCAAAAGATATATTGTGATTGGCTGGAAATTCGTGCATTTAGAAGATTGGTGATTGAAGTCGTTGTCATAAGACACAGAAATGAAGCCAAATTATTATATATATAGAAGGAATACATTGGAAAAACTACAAATGTTTGTTATTCAGTTACAATAATGATGGGATGTAATAAAAAAAAGCTTACAATGGAGGGCTGCAGCAACCTCTACATTTTTTTGAAATTGCCCAACAAAACATGGCAGCAAAACTGAATAGGCTACATTTTTGCGTAAACCCACCAAAACTTCATAAAAAAAATTGCAATGCCTGTACATTTTGAGGAAAACCGAGGTAGTGAGATGTAGCCAATATTATATAGATGAATTTTGTAACAATTTCGAATGTACCGAAAATTGCATTTCCACCAATCGTGAATGAAATATAAAAGGATTCAAACGCGATGCAAATTTGTAACATGGCGTAACTATGTGTGTTGAGTATCATTTGACATTATAAATGAATTGATAAAGTTTTAACAGTCTTAATAAAGCAAATGGCATTGCAATGTATTGAAAGCTACTTAAAATGGAGATTTAGAATTGTAATTTTCAACAAAAGGAACTTGTCAAACCACAAATGACGGGTCTCCGCAACGCTGTGCCACGCAAGTGCATTTAAACGTTTCTTGGTTAGTGAACCAGGTACAGTATCATTTCAGTTTCATTAATTTGTAATTTCCATCAAGTTTGTCTTGATACGCTAATTAAATATGTGGTTTCAAATGATATGAAGGGTGCAGATGCATTATGAGCACCTTATGCTTATTTCTGATGAATATTGTTGGGATTATATTAATAATAAACCTTCCTAATATTAATATTAAACATTCAATTTGAATTTTGAAAAGGCAACCAACGGTTATTGTTTTGAAACGGAATGTTGGGAAAGAAAGCGTCGTTATCTCGATCAGGCAATGCATAAGACGCCATTGCTGGATAGTTATGAATATTGTGTGCTATACAATAACAGATTCTTAAAAGTAAGCATCGTATCGTTAATTTAATATGAATAGGTTCCTTATTTATGCAAGATAACGTGAATATAGATATCCAAATTGGAGTGTTTATCCATTTGAAAATCTTCATTGCGGACCAGTGGCCTTAAAGAAAGTTGACAGCGTATGGGCATACTTTTGTCGAGTTTTAAGTAATTAGGTGTAGGTTTGATAAGGAAATTGTTATGCCATATTGTGCAATGGATATCAATAATACTTGAGCACGATTAGCGGAGTTAATGAAGCGTCGCAAACGTTTTTTATTCGAATTTGATGACATCGACATCGCTGCTTACCTTAACGACGTGGTCATGGTTTACACACTCTTATATCTCTTTTGCATTTCAAAAGAAATCCTCGCGGATTGTTGCCTTTTGTAGCGCAACTTTTGTACTTTTTGAATATAACTTGCAACAGTTTGGCTTCGTAGGAGGAACGTGGCAAAAGCGATGCGAGTTGTTGTCAATATCCACTCGTTGTCCGTATGGAGTGCTTGCGTAGAGGCTTGTTTCGTGCTTTTCTTGCGTCTTGCACGTTGCACTATTTATGGATCCGATTGAAGAATTTTGAAGCCCGTTTATTCCTCTTCCGATTGGTACTATGTAGAAAGGTGAGAGAAGCGTCGTTTATTTGCAAGTTCCAAATCAATGCTTCGATGTGTTTCTCCGATCTCGATCCGTTGTGCTTGTTCTGGATCCGTTGTGAAGTATTTCATCTCGATCCGTTGTGCTTTGATTGAGATTTGAATTAATTCGAAGTCGAGATTTATTTCTAAGTTTTGATATGTTTCTAAGTGGAAAATTATTTCTAAGTCGAAAAATATTTCAAAGTCGTAACAAATTTCAAAGTTCAAAAATGAAAATAGTTCTAAGTGGAGAATTATTTCTAAGTGGGAAACGCTTTTGGATTCTATGTCCCGCTGATGCGGCGTAAGTACGCATGTCGCGTCGAGTGAACCGGCGGCGAAAGACACTTTGTGCGGCATGACGAAATCGCGTCCAGCATGCAAGCAAGATCGCGTGTCGGAAACGACTGCAGTTCCGACAAAATAGGCCGAAGTGGTGGTAGTTGGTAAAAAATCGGAAAAAGCTGTGGATATGCTGCGCCTTATATATGTGGACACCTGTGTCTGCTAGGCGAGCCGATCGAACACGTTCTGTGTTGGAGACTCTCGCCGCTTCCAAATTGTCTCGGCCTCTGTGCGAGCCTCTCGACCTCCGCGTCGAGCAGGTGTAACGCAGTCGCAATGAACGAAGAAAAGGGTTCTCTGCCATTGTGCCCTACGCACCGAAAAAGCTCGACGCCTCCGAAAACTCGCCCCGCTGCGAAAGAAGCAGTCGGGGACGTCGTGAGTACCGAACCGTCTAGAGAATGACATGTTAAAAATTCGATTCGAGAAGTGACGCGGGGCCCATCTCGGGCCCCCCGCGGCCTGCCGACACGTGGGCCGCGACTCGAAGAATTGGATTCGGCGGAGAAATCCCCGAACGAAAAGTTTCCACCCTCGAAAGCGGGTCGGTTACGAAAGATACCTGGTTGATCCTGCCAGTAGTCATATGCTTGTCTCAAAGATTAAGCCATGCATGTCTAAGTACATGCCGTATTAAGGCGAAACCGCGAATGGCTCATTAAATCAGTTATGGTTCCTTGGATCGTACTTTACTACTTGGATAACTGTGGCAATTCTAGAGCTAATACATGCAGCAGAGCTCCGACCTTCGGGGACGAGCGCTTTTATTAGACCAAAACCAATCGGGCCTCGTGTCCGTGAACTGTGGTGACTCTGTATAACTTTGGGCTGATCGCACGGGCTCGTCCCGGCGACGTATCTTTCAAGTGTCTGCCTTATCAACTGTCGATGGTAGGTTACGCGCCTACCATGGTTGTAACGGGTGACGGGGAATCAGGGTTCGATTCCGGAGAGGGAGCCTGAGAAACGGCTACCACATCCAAGGAAGGCAGCAGGCGCGCAAATTACCCACTCCCGGAACGGGGAGGTAGTGACGAAAAATAACAATACGGGACTCTTTTGAGACCCCGTAATTGGAATGAGTACACTCTAAATCCTTTAACGATTATCCATTGGAGGGCAAGTCTAGTGCCAGCAGCCGCGGTAATTCTAGCTCCAATAGCGTATATTAAAGTTGTTGCGGTTAAAAAGCTCGTAGTTGGATCTCAGTTCCAGACGGATGGTCCGCCTACCGGCGGTCACTGTCCGTTCTGAACAGGCCAGCCGGTTTCCCCTGATGATCTTCACCGGTTGTCTCGGGTGACCGGCAAGTTTACTTTGAAAAAATTAGAGTGCTCAAAGCAGGCGCGACGCCTGGATAATGGTGCATGGAATAATGGAATAGGACCTCGGTTCTATTTTGTTGGTTTTCGGAACGCGAGGTAATGATTAAGAGGGACAGACGGGGGCATCCGTACTGCGACGCTAGAGGTGAAATTCTTGGACCGTCGCAAGACGAACTACTGCGAAAGCATTTGCCAAGAATGTTTCCATTAATCAAGAACGAAAGTTAGAGGCTCGAAGGCGATCAGATACCGCCCTAGTTCTAACCATAAACGATGCCAGCCAGCGATCCGGCTGTGTTCCTCAAATGACACGCCGGGCAGCTTCCGGGAAACCAAAGCTTTTGGGTTCCGGGGGAAGTATGGTTGCAAAGCTGAAACTTAAAGGAATTGACGGAAGGCCACACAAGGTGTGGAGCCTGCGGCTTAATTTGACTCAACACGCGAAAACTCACCTGGCCCGGACACAGGAAGGATTGACAGATTGAGAGCTCTTTCTTGATTCTGTGGGTGGTGGTGCATGGCCGCTCTTAGTTGGTGGAGCGATTTGTCTGGTTAATTCCGTTAACGAACGAGACTCTAGCCTGCTAAATAGACGTTCCGATCCTCCGAGTCGGACGTTCTTCTTAGAGGGACGGGCGGCGTTTAGCCGCACGAAACAGAGCAATAGCAGGTCTGTGATGCCCTTTGATGTCCGGGGCCGCACGCGCGCTACATTGAAGGAACCAGCGTGTGCTTTCCCTGTCCGACAGGACTGGGTAACCCGTTGAACCTCCTTCGTGCTGGGGATAGCAAATTGTAATTGTTTTGCTTGAACGAGGAACACCTAGTAAGCGTGAGTCATCAGCTCATGTTGATTATGTCCCTGGCCTTTGTTCACACCGCCCGTCGCTACTACCGATTGAATGATTTAGTGAGGTCTTCGGACTGGCGCTCGGATTGGCTTTCGGGTCGAGCCGACGTGCCGGAAAGATGACCAAACTTGATCATTTAGAGGAAGTAAAAGTCGTAACAAGGTTTCCGTAGGTGAACCTGCGGAAGGATCATTATCGAAATCGATTCCCCTCTTGGGAGTTGTTTTGAAAAACTCTCCTCTCTCTCCCCTCCCCGGGAGTCCGAGGAAAGGAGCCTGCACCCGTCGGACGGCGGTGGAGAGGTCTCCGTTCGAACGCACCGCGACGCCTTGCCGAGGGTGTGCCTACTTTGTTCCCGGCCGCGTTTTCGGCAGGAGGGAGGTCTTCTCTTCTCTATTGCAGAGGGGGAGGCTAGGCTTGAAGAGCTGCGTCGCAGAACGCACCGCACCGAAGGCGTCCTCTTCCGACTCCGGTCGGAAGTGTCTCTTTAAATTGAAAAATTCGAACGCACTACGACGAGCTCTTTAGGGAGCGAGTCATAAAAAAAAAAAATTACAACTCTGAACAGTGGATCACTCGGCTCACGGGTCGATGAAGAACGCAGCCAGCTGCGAGATTTGGTGTGAATTGCAGGACACATTGAGCACTGATTTTTCGAACGCACATTGCGGCCTCGGGTCCTACCCGGGGCCTCGCCTGTCTGAGGGTCGGATAAGACTTGCCTAGGAAATTCGTTTCCAATTGGCCGCACCGGAAAACTCGTTTTCCGCCGGCTCAAGTAAGTAGAAACGGAATCCTCACCGGTCGAAAGAAGCGTCGCCGATGTGCACGCCCGTCGGCTGGAGAAGACGAGTATTTTCTCCGCCTTGACGGGCCTTCGGCTCGATGCTGGCACGACCGCCTTTCCGTCCTTCCTCCGTTTTCGGATGGGAGAAAAAATATTTACTGTCGACCTCAGATCAGACGAGATGACCCGCTGAATTTAAGCATATAAATAAGCGGAGGAAAAGAAACCAACAGGGATTCCCCGAGTAATGGCGAACGAAACGGGAAGAGCCCAGCGCCGAATCCCCCGCTCGCAAGGGCGCGGGGAAATGTGGCGTTTAGGAGTGAGCGTGCCGGCGGCAGACTCTGCAGCAAGTCCCCCTGACCGGGGCTGTTGCCCACAGTGGGTGCGAGGCCCATAGCTGCTAGGTCGACGCCGGATGCGATCTCCTTGGAGTCGAGTTGCTTGGGAGTGCAGCTCTAATCGGGTGGTAAACTCCACCTAAGGCTAAATACCGCCGTGAGACCGATAGCAAACAAGTACCGTGAGGGAAAGTTGCAAAGAACTTTGAAGAGAGAGTTCAAAAGTACGTGAAACTGTTCAGAGGTAAACAGGTGGGCCCTCGAAATCCTGTGGCGGGAGCATTCAGCCGGGAAGACGAGACGCGCGCCGGGAGATGGAGAAGAAGGTTCCCGTGACGGGGCCGTCCCGGCGCCGCGCTTCGAGTCCGACCGACGCATTTGCTTCCCGTCCGAAGGACGCCGCAACCGGTTGGGTCGCGGCCTTAAGGGCGAGACGACGCAGTTGGCCGGCAGCCTTTCTCCGATTGGCCGCCGGTTGTTAGCGGTCTCGTCGCACGGCACGCGTCCCGACCGTGGCAAGAAAGAGGCCTCTTTGGGCTTCGACGTCTCCTCCCCTTGGAAGCGGGTGTAGGTCCGTAGCAGGAGCACGACCGGACTGCGGGCGCACGGACCGACTCCGTGGCCCTGCGACTCGTCGGCTTCGTTGGCGGCGGACGACCCGCGGGAGTGCTCGACGGTTGGCGGCGAGTAGATCGGTCACCCACCTGACCCGTCTTGAAACACGGACCAAGGAGTTTAACATGTGTGCGAGTCAATGGGTCTCGAATAAGCCCAGAGGCGCAATGAAAGCAAAGTCCGGAGGACTCCGGGCGT
>CAXBTE010000244.1:0-5000 GCA_963978545.1 Linyphia triangularis | reverse complement strand
CGTGACCACCACGTATCTGCACCGTATCAAAATTTTCCGACGTATTTGCGAATCCACCAACTTTAACTTTTTTGATAGAATATACTTTAATAAAAATTTAAATACAGATATGATGCTTGAAAATAAAAACATTATTTAGGTCCTTAAAAGTCATTAATTTTCATTCTGTGATTTGAGTGGGAACCCTGTGTACAAGTTTCCGTGTTTGTACCTTGTTTGACCTAAGAAAAGATTGGATGTACATGCTTTCTGTTCCATTTTTAAGTCGCTTATTTTGTGTCGTCTTATTTTCTCTCCCACTTTTGAAGAAGCGGGTTTTACTATTCCGTTTTTGAATTTTTCTAATGTTGTAGTCTACGGTTGTCGCGTGTTTTTTTTAACGATTTGTTAGTGAATTGTTTACTTCTTAACAGGTTAATTGCAACACCTACCATATGTTCTTCGTCTACCATACAGACGCTGTGTCATTCGTTCGAAAATTTTTTCAAATTTCTTTCAAATCACTCAATCCATTTAGTTTTATGCTAATTGATGCTGTGTCATTCGTTCGAAAAAACTGTGTCATTAGTTCGAAAAAAACCATCCCACAAGCCCCCACCCATCCACCCAGGCAGAGTAATAGTTATGTTTGTACGGGATTTCAATTTTTAGTGGTGACGATTACTAAATGATTTCCCGGTCGTTGAATTTGAACGAACCCTTTGAAAAATGAATATTTTGCATTACTTAAACTAATATTTTATTGTTGATTTAAAGGCCAGACTGTAGCAAAGCAAATTTCTTTCAAATCACTCAATCCATTTAGTTTTATGCTAATTGATCCCTGCTTATTCAAACTCGCCTAACTACGCTCGCTGCGCCATTGCTTTGCAGCGGTCGGGCAACGCAACAGCCTAACTACGCTCGCAGCGCCATTGCTTTACAGCGGTCAGGCAACGCAACGAGTTTGTCCCACGACAAATTATGAAATGTAATGCTTGCTGTCAAGCAGTCATTTTTTTTTTATTTTTTATTTTCCTTTTTTAAAGGACTATAGTAATTGTTAACTAAAATTTCTCCCGATGTGCAGTGCCGCTCGAGAAATATCTTTTTACATGTAAATTTATATTTTAACCACCAGGTGGTGGA
Organism: Linyphia triangularis; assembly: GCA_963978545.1. Taxonomy (NCBI): domain Eukaryota; kingdom Metazoa; phylum Arthropoda; class Arachnida; order Araneae; family Linyphiidae; genus Linyphia; species Linyphia triangularis. The sequence goes on along the minus strand of CAXBTE010000244.1, from coordinate 3,872 downwards.
GCTTTGTAATTGTTTAAAAGACTTATATTTTTATGCTGGAGGAGACGATAATAAATATTTGGGCTATAATGAATGTCTCATTTGATAAAAGTTATATGACGAGCGTTGTAATGACTGATGTTTGTATATTTTTCAGGTTTTCCCTGGATGAAGAAAGAAAAACTTAAGCTGTTTCTGTGAATTTGTGTTTCATCTTGATTTTTCTGCGAAATGAGTAATTTTGTTTTTGGATCGAGGTTATACTACGTAATAAATGCAATAAATTAAATATATATGAATACTATAGGCATATACAAATGTAATCTGATTTTGTAAACCAATCAATCAATAATCTTCCATGTAATATGTAGTAAGCAATGAATGGGAAAGGATTTTTAAAGAAAACTGTGATTAATGCAACGATCATTTTTAAAAAAATTAATTTGAATGAATATTTATATACAACTGAAGTAAATTTAGTTTTACGTTAATGCACAACAATGGTAATTGTAATTTGAGTTTGAATATCTATCGCTGCCTTTTGTTAATGTTAGCAAAAATTTCCAAACACACATCTGCCATTTCGCTTCTTTCTCCTAAAACTAACTAGAAAACCAAACACTTGTCCTCACTATTTAAAAGTACTATCTCGTGCAATTGTGTTTAACAAATTGTAAAAGCCGTTTGTTAAATTTCCCGTGACTAATATCTACCACATTAGAGAAATGTAAGTGCGTTATTAATTACGAAACAAACGGCTAGTTTCGAAAGATAGTTTGTAGCCAAAGCAGATTAAAAACTTGGAAGAGATTTATTTCGATGCATGACTCTTTGCAGATTCTGTTCTTCCTGTTGTAATGCACTCGATACAGTTCTTTACACAACAATGTATCGCAAACAGCAGTTAAAAACTAGAACGCTAAAGATTCAATGCTTGATGACTGGCAACAAAGTACAAACTCGATCACCCGCTCTATTGGCCTTCCTTTGTGAATCTTCCGTAGATAGTAATTAGGAGAATTCTCCACATTGCATTCGAAAAGCCAGAAGTACATGTACCTGGAGTGTACACCGAAAGTGTCGCCAAATTTGGCGATTAAGATGAGTTACCATTTTGACCGTAATGTTTAATGGCCTTCTTGTACAACACGTACTCAAGCATTCGTAGATGCATTGCGGGAAAGAAATTCTTGAAGTGCCTCTATGTACATACTTAACTTTTGTTTTTACATAATTAATACTAACAAATATTTAGAAATATAAAGTAAATGCTAATTCATTGTTCTGTTGTACTGCAAGTCCACCTGATGGCTGTGTGGTTAGCGCTCTGGAACATGCCAAAAGTGCCGGGTTTAAATCCCGAAGATTTGGACGTGGATGTTTTTGGTGGTTCGGAATCCACGTTAAGCTGTAGGTCCCGGTCTGATTATTCAATGAAGATGGCCGCCTGAAGTTTTATTCCATGTATTCATTTGATTTTGTTAATGAATTTTGTAAAAAAGTACATTTTCGACTTTCAGCATTTATATTTTTAAGTTAGGTTGCATGTGAATATCCATCCTTGACAGAAATGAAAAGAATAAAACCCGCAAGTATCAAATTAATTCTTATAGTGTATAATTGAAATGGGTAAACATAGGATAATGAATTTGAACTGCTTATATATGCATAAATAAAATGCGTATTGTGTGTTTTGTCAGTATGCAATAATTGAATAGTGTTGAACGGTCTGTAGTTGTAGTACGAATTGTGTTATTTTCCCGTTTGAAATTGGTATTATAATGAAATGGGATTTTGAATTGTCAGGGAAAAAGAATGTATCTCTGATGAATTTATGTTCGTGTCAGTATTTAGTGATACACCACCAAAAGGTGGATTTCCCCTTTTTTTTATTTATTAATTGATGAAAATGCATATTAAAATCTTGTAATTTTTTTTTTTTTTATTCTGTAGAATCCTTGTTTAAAATTTTAACTGTTTACTTCGAATTGAAATGAAACCTGGAAATTTAATTAAAATGCCTGGAAAAGTCTAGGAACCCTGTGAATTGTTATGGGACACCCTCTTATTGTGTTACAAGCGCTTTTGTAATTAAAATCAATTGATATTCAGAGGTTTGTGACACATGTGTAGCATTATGTATGAACGTTGCAATGAAAGTTACTGGAATATTTGATTGTTTATACAGTAATTATGCTTCAAGTAGCCTATGCTGAAGTCGTTTTAGAAATGAACAAAGTAAGGAAAGCTGATACTTTAAATTTGAATGCCATTCTTAATGTCTTGTCATTGAACTATGAAATTCAATACCAATCAAATTAGTACTTAATCAAAGGATTATTTTAGGATTGGCCAAACTTGATTTCTTATTAAATTATAAGTATACTAGGGGGCTCCGCCCCCTGCTCACTGACGCTCGCCAACCCCCTGGATTGCTATGCAATCCCCTTGGCTAGCTTTGATCGTCTTAAAGAGAAGCAATTAAAATATGCCCTAGCATAAAGCTATTTCAGCTGCATAATGCCATGAAACTGAACCTTTTATTATTTATTATACTTGCCACGTCATTATTCTGTTGCTGTCGAGACGCGTTAAGCAGGGACATTGTGGCAACGTAGTAGAAAGTTGTTGGAAAACAACCAAAGTAAGCAGTTGTGTACATATATTTAAAAAAGATCGGTTATTTAATTGAACAATTAAAATTTACGGGCTGGTTTTGTACGAAGCGCCAAAATGATTAAAGTTGCTTATCGAAATTTCTTAACGAAGCAATCATATGTTCACTTAATCTTTTTTGTGATACTTGGAAAATAAAATGAAAGAGTGAAAGGCCAATTATCCAGCATTTAATCAACCGGAATTTTTTGAAAATCAAATTTGGCGAGAAAATTAGCCATATTTCGCCAAAAGTTGTTTTTTAAATTTTCATATGAGATTGTGAATTTGAATGGGTTGAAATTTTATTCGTTATTTTGATAGTTTTTAATTCGTAATAGCTGAATTTGCACTGATTAAAGATGAGTATAGGTTCAGATTTACTGAACAACGCCTCTCAGCGATTTTTTTTTTAAATTGGCGATTTAGCGCTGAATGCAACCCGGCGACCTCCAGAACATGTTCCAGCAGATAACTCTTCCGAAAAGTCTGATTTATCCGGAATTCTAATCTAAAAGAAATGTACATATCTTGGATCTATTTATTCTTGCAATCATCGTAACTATTAAATCAATACGTTTTAAATAGGCAATAATTTATATCTGTAAATTGTAATAAGAAAAACAAAATATAGCGAATCCAAGTTGTTGCTGTTGCCAGATGTATTAGTCAAATTTCAAAAGATATATTGTGATTGGCTGGAAATTCGTGCATTTAGAAGATTGGTGATTGAAGTCGTTGTCATAAGACACAGAAATGAAGCCAAATTATTATATATATAGAAGGAATACATTGGAAAAACTACAAATGTTTGTTATTCAGTTACAATAATGATGGGATGTAATAAAAAAAAGCTTACAATGGAGGGCTGCAGCAACCTCTACATTTTTTTGAAATTGCCCAACAAAACATGGCAGCAAAACTGAATAGGCTACATTTTTGCGTAAACCCACCAAAACTTCATAAAAAAAATTGCAATGCCTGTACATTTTGAGGAAAACCGAGGTAGTGAGATGTAGCCAATATTATATAGATGAATTTTGTAACAATTTCGAATGTACCGAAAATTGCATTTCCACCAATCGTGAATGAAATATAAAAGGATTCAAACGCGATGCAAATTTGTAACATGGCGTAACTATGTGTGTTGAGTATCATTTGACATTATAATGAATTGATAAAGTTTTAACAGTCTTAATAAAGCAAATGGCATTGCAATGTATTGAAAGCTACTTAAA
>CAXBTE010000243.1:30000-31260 GCA_963978545.1 Linyphia triangularis | reverse complement strand
AAGACGACACAAAATAAGCGACTTAAAAATGGAACAGAAAGCATGTACATCCAATCTTTTCTTAGGTCAAACAAGGTACAAACACGGAAACTTGTACACAGGGTTCCCACTCAAATCACAGAATGAAAATTAATGACTTTTAAGGACCTAAATAATGTTTTTATTTTCAAGCATCATATCTGTATTTAAATTTTTATTAAAGTATATTCTATCAAAAAAGTTAAAGTTGGTGGATTCGCAAATACGTCGGAAAATTTTGATACGGTGCAGATACGTGGTGGTCACGCGGGGATAGCAAGTCCGAGTTGTATTTTTATAAATTCTGCAGCTGGACAACATCTGTAAAAATTAAGGACTTTTAAGGACCTCTAAGCATTTTCAAGGACTTTTAAGGAATAGAAAACAAGTTCCAAATAAAAGAACTCTTAATGACTCTCTATGACCGTGGGAACCCTGGTACATAACATACAGACTGACAAACAAACTATGGTACTCGGAAATAATAATAAAAAAAATCAAAATCCGTAAATCACAGCAATTCCAAATTCCAACTTGGAAACATACACCCACTCACCAGGACACACGGAACGAGGAAAACAACTTTGCTGGAAATGTAGTACAAAAAACTATTCTAACAATGTATTCAAAATAATACAACCGAGAAATCTCCACAAAAGCATCAAAAACAAAAACCATGTACAAACGTACTGGAGGTATTTGTTTATTTTTGAAAAATTAAAAATACAAATGCTCAATTCCTAGAATAGTGATTAAATTTAAGAAATTACATTTTCAACTAAAAAAAAGGGATTTCTAACTTTATAGAAAATACGTCGGGGCAATTGTTTGTACACATTAAACGATGCAATATCGATCGCTTGAGTCTATTTTATTCACTTCAGTTTCATTTTGTGCATGAAAAATGTACGAATCAATCGCCCCGTTTGAGCTGAAAATTGGTACCGTCCATACAATTCGGGGTAGCGTAGCGGGTTTTTGAAGTGGGGCATTTCACTTAAGTGTAAAAAGAATGGACAGGGTTACATGCTGTGTTTTTTTACTTAATTCCAAGTTCAAGTTTGTTTGTCAGTCAGTCTGCATGTTACGTATAAGTTTCCGTGTTTCAATTATGTTGTTGAGGGATGTTGGTTGTTTCGGGACATAATCATGTACCTTGCATGACCTAAGAAATGATAAGATGTACATGCTTTCTGTTCCAATATTAAGTCACTTATTTTGTGTTGTCTTATTTTGTCTCTC
>CAXBTE010000243.1:15000-25000 GCA_963978545.1 Linyphia triangularis | reverse complement strand
TATTTTTTCTCCCCATCCGAAAAACGGAGGAAGGACGGAAAGGCGGTCGTGCCAGCATCGAACCGAAGGCCCGTCAAGGCGGAGAAAGCACTCGTCTTCTCCAGCCGACGGGCGTGCACATCGGCGACGCTTCTTTCGACCGGTGAGGATTCCGTTTCTACTTACTTGAGCCGGCGGAAAACGAGTCTTCCGGTGCGGCCAATTGGAAACGAATTTCCTAGGCAAGTCTTATCCGACCCTCAGACAGGCGAGGCCCCGGGTAGGACCCGAGGCCGCAATGTGCGTTCGAAAAATCAGTGCTCAATGTGTCCTGCAATTCACACCAAATCTCGCAGCTGGCTGCGTTCTTCATCGACCCGTGAGCCGAGTGATCCACTGTTCAGAGTTGTAATTTTTTTTTTTTATGACTCGCTCCCTAAAGAGCTCGTCGTAGTGCGTTCGAATTTTTCAATTTAAAGAGACACTTCCGACGGAGTCGGAAGAGGACGCCTTCGGTGCGGTGCGTTCTGCGACGCAGCTCTTCAAGCCTAGCCTCCCCCTCTGCAATAGAGAAGAGAAGACCTCCCTCCTGCCGAAAACGCGGCCGGGAACAAAGTAGGCACACCCTCGGCAAGGCGTCGCGGTGCGTTCGAACGGAGACCTCTCCACCGCCGTCCGACGGGTGCAGGCTCCTTTCCTCGGACTCCCGGGGAGGGGAGAGAGAGGAGAGTTTTTCAAAACAACTCCCAAGAGGGGAATCGATTTCGATAATGATCCTTCCGCAGGTTCACCTACGGAAACCTTGTTACGACTTTTACTTCCTCTAAATGATCAAGTTTGGTCATCTTTCCGGCACGTCGGCTCGACCCGAAAGCCAATCCGAGCGCCAGTCCGAAGACCTCACTAAATCATTCAATCGGTAGTAGCGACGGGCGGTGTGAACAAAGGCCAGGGACATAATCAACATGAGCTGATGACTCACGCTTACTAGGTGTTCCTCGTTCAAGCAAAACAATTACAATTGCTATCCCCAGCACGAAGGAGGTTCAACGGGTTACCCAGTCCTGTCGGACAGGGAAAGCACACGCTGGTTCCTTCAATGTAGCGCGCGTGCGGCCCCGGACATCAAAGGGCATCACAGACCTGCTATTGCTCTGTTTCGTGCGGCTAAACGCCGCCCGTCCCTCTAAGAGAACGTCCGACTCGGAGGATCGGAACGTCTATTTAGCAGGCTAGAGTCTCGTTCGTTAACGGAATTAACCAGACAAATCGCTCCACCAACTAAGAGCGGCCATGCACCACCACCCACAGAATCAAGAAAGAGCTCTCAATCTGTCAATCCTTCCTGTGTCCGGGCCAGGTGAGTTTTCGCGTGTTGAGTCAAATTAAGCCGCAGGCTCCACACCTTGTGTGGCCTTCCGTCAATTCCTTTAAGTTTCAGCTTTGCACCATACTTCCCCGGAACCCAAAAGCTTTGGTTTCCCGGAAGCTGCCGGCGTGTCATTTGAGGAACACAGCCGGATCGCTGGCTGGCATCGTTTATGGTTAGAACTAGGGCGGTATCTGATCGCCTTCGAGCCTCTAACTTTCGTTCTTGATTAATGGAAACATTCTTGGCAAATGCTTTCGCAGTAGTTCGTCTTGCGACGGTCCAAGAATTTCACCTCTAGCGTCGCAGTACGGATGCCCCCGTCTGTCCCTCTTAATCATTACCTCGCGTTCCGAAAACCAACAAAATAGAACCGAGGTCCTATTCCATTATTCCATGCACCATTATCCCAGGCGTGCGCCCTGCTTTGAGCACTCTAATTTTTTCAAAAGTAAACTTGCCGGTCACCGAGACAACCCGGTGAAGATCATCAGGGGAAACCGGCTGGCCTGTTCAGAACGGACAGTGACCGCCGGTAGGCGGACCATCCGTCTGGAACTGAGATCCAACTACGAGCTTTTTAACCGCAACAACTTTATATACGCTATTGGAGCTAGAATTACCGCGGCTGCTGGCACTAGACTTGCCCTCCAATGGATAATCCGTTAAAGGATTTAGGAGTGTACTCATTCCAATTACGGGGTCTCAAAAGAGTCCCGTATTGTTATTTTTCGTCACTACTCCCGTTCCGGGAGTGGGTAATTTGCGCGCCTGCTGCCTTCCTTGGATGTGGTAGCCGTTTCTCAGGCTCCCTCTCCGGAATCGAACCCTGATTCCCCGTCACCCGTTACAACCATGGTAGGCGCGTAACCTACCATCGACAGTTGATAAGGCAGACACTTGAAAGATACGTCGCCGGGACGAGCCCGTGCGATCAGCCCAAAGTTATACAGAGTCACCACAGTTCACGGACACGAGGCCCGATTGGTTTTGGTCTAATAAAAGCGCTCGTCCCCGAAGGTCGGAGCTCTGCTGCATGTATTAGCTCTAGAATTGCCACAGTTATCCAAGTAGTAAAGTACGATCCAAGGAACCATAACTGATTTAATGAGCCATTCGCGGTTTCGCCTTAATACGGGCATGTACTTAGACATGCATGGCTTAATCTTTGAGACAAGCATATGACTACTGGCAGGATCAACCAGGTATCTTTCGTAACCGACCCGCTTTCGAGGGTGGAAACTTTTCGTTCGGGGATTTCTCCGCCGAATCAATTCTTCGAGTCGCGGCCCACGTGTCGGCAGGCCGCGGGGGGCCCGAGATGGGCCCCGCGTCACTTCTCGAATCGAATTTTTAAATGTCATTCTCTAGACGGTTCGGTACTCACGACGTCCCCGACTGCTTCTTTCGCAGCGGGCGAGTTTTCGGAGGCGTCGAGCTTTTTCGGTGCGTAGGGCACAATGGCAGAGAACCCTTTTCTTCGTTCATTGCGACTGCGTTACACCTGCTCGACGCGGAGGTCGAGAGGCTCGCACAGAGGCCGAGACAATTTGGAAGCGGCGAGAGTCTCCAACACAGAACGTGTTCGATCGGCTCGCCTAGCAGACACAGGTGTCCACATATATAAGGCGCAGCATATCCACAGCTTTTCCCGATTTTTTACCAACTACCACCACTTCGGCCTATTTTGTCGGAACTGCAGTAGTTTCCGACACGCAATCTTGCTTGCATGCTGGACGCGATTTCGTCATGCCGCACAAAGTGTCTTTCGCCGCCGGTTCACTCGACGCGACTTGCGTACTTACGCCGCATCAGCGGGACATAGAATCTAAAAGCGTTTCCCACTTAGAAATAATTCTCACTTAGAACTATTTTCATTTTTGAACTTTGAAATTTGTTACGACTTTGAAATATTTTTCGACTTAGAAATAATTTTCCACTTAGAAACATATCAAAACTTAGAAATAAATCTCGACTTCGAATTAATTCAAATTAATGAAATACTTCACAACGGATCCAGAACAAGCACAACGGATCGAGATCGGAGAAACACATCGAAGCATTGATTTGGAACTTGCAAATACACGACGCTTCTCTCACCTTTCTACATAGTACCAATCGGAAGAGGAATAAACGGGCTTCAAAATTCTTCAATCGGATCCATAATAGTGCAACGTGCAAGACGCAAGAAAAGCACGAAACAAGCCTCTACGCAAGCACTGCATACGGACAACAAGTGGATATTACAACAACTCGCATCGCTTTTGCCCACGTTCCTCCTACAAAGCCAAACTGTTGCAATTTATATTCAAAAAGTACGAAAGTTGCGCTACAAAAGGCAACAATCCGCGAGGATTTATTTGGAAATGCAAAGGAGATATAAGAGTGTGTAAACCATGACCACGTCGTTAAGGTAAGCAGCGATGTCGATGTCATCAAATTGGAATAAAAACGTTTGCGACGCTTCATTAACTTCGCTAATCGTGCTCAAGTATTATTGATATCCTGTGCACAATATGGCATAACAATTCCCTTATCAAACCTACACCTAATTACTTAAAACTCGACAAAAGTATACTACATACGCTGTCAACTTTCTTTAAGGCCACTGGTCCGCAATGCAGATTTTAAATGGATAAACACTCAATTTGGATATCTATATTCACGTTATCTTGCATAAATAAGGAACCTATTCATATTAAATTAATGATACGATGCTTACTTTTAAAAATCTGTTATTGTAAAGCACACAATATTCTAACTATCCAGCAATGGTGTCTTATGCATTGCCTGATCGAGATAACGACGCTTTCGTTCCCAACATTCCGTTTCAAAACAATAAACGTTGCTTGCCTTTTCTAAATTCAAATTGAATGTTTAATATTAATATTAGGAAGGTTTATTATTAATATAATCCAACAATATTCATCAGAAATAAACATAAGGTGCTCATAATGCATCTGCACCCTTCATATCATTTGAAACCACATATTTAATTAGCGTATCAAGACAAACTTGATGGAAATTACAAATTAATGAAACTGAAACGATACTGTACCTGGTTCACTAACCAAGACGAGACCGAGAAACGGTTAGATGCACCTTGCGTGGCACAGCGTTGCGGAGACCCGTCATTTGTGGTTTGACAAGTTCCTTTTGTTGAAAAATTACAATTCTAAATCTCCATTTTAAGTAGCTTTCAATACATTGCAATGCCATTGGCTTTATTGAGACTGTTACTAGTTTATCAATTCATTTATAATGTCAAATGATACTCAACACACATAGTTACGCCATGTTACAAATTTGCATCGCGTTTGAATCCTTTTATATTTCATTCACGATTGGAGGAAATGCAATTTTCGGTACATTCGAAATTGTTACAAAATTCATCTATATAATATTGGCTACATCTCACTACCTCGGATTTCCTCAAAATGTACAGGCATTGCAATTTTTTTATGAAGTTTCGGTGGGTTTACGCAAAAATGTAGCCTATTCAGTTTTGCTGCCATGTTTTGTTGGGCAATTTCAAAAAAATGTAGAGGTTGCTGCAGCCCTCCATTGTAAGCTTTTTTTATTACATCCCATCATTATTAAACTGAATAAGAAACATTTGCAATATTTCCAATGTATTCCTTCTATATATATAATTCTCTTGCGAAACATCAAAATTTGGCTTCATTTCTGTGAACAGAATGACAACGACTTCAACTCACCAATCTTCTAAATGCACTTTATGCAAGAAATTCCAGCCAGCCAATCACATATTTCTTTTGAAATTTGACAATACATCTGGCAACAACTTGGGATTCGCTATATTTTGTTTTTATTATTACAATCTACAGATATAAATTATTGCCTATTTAAAACGTATTGATTTAATAGTTATGATGATGCAAGAATAAATAGATCCAAGATGTGTACATTTCTTTTGGATTAGAATTCCGGATAAATCAGACTTTTCGGAAAATTTATCTGCTGGAACATGTTCCGGAGGTCGCCGGGTTGCATTCAGTGCTAAATCGCCAATTTTAAAAAAATCGCTAAGAGGCGTTGTGCAGTAAATCTGAACCTATACTCATCTTTAATCAATAGCTAATACGAATTGAAAACTTTCCAGCTAATACGAATTAACAATCACAATACGAAAAAACTATCAAATAACGAATAAAATTTCAACCATTCAAAATCTCATATAAAATTTTAAAACACAACTTTTGGCGAAATATGGATAATTTTCTCGCCAAATTTGATTTCAAAAAATTCCGGTTGATTTCATTTTATTTTCCAAGTATCACAAAAAAGATTAAGTGAACATATGATTGCTTCGTTAAGAAATTTCGATAAGCAACTTTAATTATTTTGGCGCTTTGTACAAAACCAGCCGTTAATTTTATTTGTTCAATAAAATAACCGATCTTTTTAAATATATGTACACAACTGTTTACTTTGGTTGTTTTCCAAGAACTTTCTACTACGTTGCCACAATGTCCCTGCTTAACGCGTCTCGACAGCAACAGAATAATGACGTGGCAAGTATTCCGACTCTTCATAAATAATAAAAGGTTCAGTTTCCATGGCATTATGCAGCTGAAATAGCTTTATGCTAGGGCATATTTTAAATTGCTTCTCTTTAAGACGAGCAAAGCTAGCCAAGGGGATTGCATAGCAATCCAGGGGGTTGGCGAGCGTCAGTGAGCAGGGGGCAGAGCCCCCTAGTATACTTATAATTTAATAAAAAATCAAGTTTGGCCAATCCCAAAATAATCCTTTGATTAAGTACTAATTTGATTGGTATTGAATTTCATAGTTCAATGACAAGACATTAAGAATGGCATTCACATTTAAAGTATCAGCTTTCCTTACTTTGTTCGTTTCTAAAACGACTTCAGCATAGGCTACTTGAAGCATAATTACTGTATAAACAATCAAATATTCCAGTAACTTTCATTGCAACGTTCATACATAATGCTACACATGTGTCACAAACCTCTGAATATCAATTGATTTTAATTACAAAAGCGCTTGTAACACAATAAGAGGGTGTCCCATAACAATTCACAGGGTTCCTCAACTTTTCCAGGCATTTTAATTAAATTTCCAGGTTTCAATATCAATTCGAAGTAAACAGTTAAAATTTTAATTTTAAACAAGGATTCTACAGAATAAAAAAAAAAAATTACAAGATCTTAATACGCATTTTCATCAATTAATAAATAAAAAAAAGCGGAAATCCACGAACATAAATTCATCAGAGATACATTCTTTTTCCCTGACAATTCCAGGTACGTGGTCACCCTGAAATCCCATTTCATTATAATACCAATTTCAAACGGGAAAATAACACAATTCGTACTACAACTACAGACCGTTCCACACTATTCAATTATCGCATACTGACAATGCGCACAATACGCATTTTATTTATGCATATATAAGCAAATTCATTATCCTATGTTTACCCATTTCCATTATACACTTTAAGAATTAATTTGATACTTGCGGGTTTTATCTTTTCATTTCTGTCAAGGATGGATGGGACATCATATTCACATGCAACCTAACTTAAAAATATAAATGCTGAAAGTCGAAAAATGTACTTTTTACAAAATTCATTAACAAAATCAAAGGATTGACAAATGAATACATGGAATAAAAACTTCAGGCGGCCATCTTCATTGAATAATCAGACAGGGACCTACAGCTTAACGTGGATTCCGAACCACCAAAAACATCCACGTCCAAATCTTCGGGATTTAAACCCGGCACTTTTGGCATGTTCCAGAGCGCTAACCACACAGCCATCAGGTGGACTTGCAGTACAACAGAACAATGAATTAGCATTTACTTTATATTTCTAAATATTTGTTAGTATTACTTATGTAAAAACAAAAGTTAAGTATGTACATAGAGGCAGTGCAAGAATTTCATTCCCGCAATGCATCTACGAATGCTTGAGTACGTGTTGTACAAGAAGGCCATTAAACCATTGCGGTCAAAATGGTAACTCATCTTAATCGCCAAATTTGGCGACACTTTCGGTGTACACTCCAGGTACATGTACTTCTGGCTTTTCGAATGCAATGTGGAGAATTCTCCTAATTACTATCTACGGAAGATTCACAAAGGAAGGCCAATAGAGCGGGTGATCGAGTTTGTACTTTGTTGCCAGTCATCGAGCATTGAATCTTTAGCGTTCTAGTTTTTAACTGCTGTTTGCGATACATTGTTGTGTAAAGAACTGTATCGAGTGCATTACAACAGGAAGAACAGAATCTGCACCGAGTCATGCATCGAAATAAATCTCTTCCAAGTTTTTAATCTGCTTTGGCTACAAACTATCTTTCGAAACTAGCCGTTTGTTTCCGAATTAATAACGCACTTACATTTCTCTAATGTGGTAGATATTAGTCACGGGAAATTTAACAAACTGCTTTTACAATTTGTTAAACACAATTGCACGAGATAGTACTTTTAAATAGTGAGGACAAGTGTTTGGTTTTCTAGTTAGTTTTAGGAGAAAGAAGCGAAATGGCAGATGTATGTTTGGACATTTTTGCTAACATTAACAAAAGGCAGCGATAGATATTCAAACTCAAATTACAATTACCATTGTTGTGCATTAACGTAAAACTAAATTTACTTCAGTTGTATATAAATATTCATCAAATTAATTTTTTTAAAAATGATCGTTGCATTAATCACAGTTTTCTTTAAAAATCCTTTCCCATTCATTGTTTACTACATATTACATGGAAGATTATTGATTGATTGGTTTACAAATCAGATTACATTTGTATATGCCTATAGTATTCATATATATTTAATTTATTGCATTTATTACGTAGTATAACCTCGATCCAAAAACAAAATTACTCATTTCGCAGAAAAATCAAGATGAAACACAAATTCACAGAAACAGCTGAAGTTTTTCCTTCTTCATCCAGGGAAAACCTGAAAAATATACAAACATCAGTCATTACAACGCTCGTCATATAACTTTTATCAAATGAGACATTCATTATAGCCCAAATATTTATTATCGTCTCCTCCAGCATAAAAATATAAGTCTTTTAAACAATTACAAAGCTCCACCACCTGGTGGTTAAAATATAAATTTACATGTAAAAAGATATTTCTCGAGCGGCACTGCACATCGGGAGAAATTTTAGTTAACAATTACTATAGTCCTTTAAAAAAGGAAAAGAAAAAAAAAAAAATGACTGCTTGACAGCAAGCATTACATTTCATAATTTGTCGTGGGACAAACCCGTTGCGTTGCCTGACCGCTGCAAAGCAATGGCGCTGCGAGCGTAGTTAGGCTGTTGCGTTGCCCGACCGCTGCAAAGCAATGGCGCAGCGAGCGTAGTTTGCTACAGTCTGGCCTTTAAATCAACAATAAAATATTAGTTTAAGTTATGCAAAATATTGATTTTTCAAAGGGTTCGTTCAAATTCAACGACCGGGAAATCATTTAGTAATCGTCACCACTAAAAATTGAAATCCCGTACAAACATAACTATTACTCTGCCTGGGTGGATGGGTGGGGGCTTGTGGGATGGTTTTTTTCGAACTAATGACACAGTTTTTCGAACGAATGACACAGCATCAATTAGCATAAAACTAAATGGATTCAGTGATTTGAAAGAAATTTGAAAATTTTTTCGAACGAATGACACAGCGTCTGTATGGTAGGCGAAGAACATATGGTAGGTGTTGCAATTAACCTGTTAAGAAGTAAACAATTCACTAACAAATCGTTAAAAAAAACACGCGTCAACCGTAGACTAAAACATTAGAAAAATTCAAAAACGGAATAGTAAAACCCGCTTCTTCAAAAGTGGGAGAGAGAAAATAAGACGACACAAAATAAGCGACTTAAAAATGGAACAGAAAGCATGTACATCCAATCTTTTCTTAGGTCAAACAAGGTACAAACACGGAAACTTGTACACAGGGTTCCCACTCAAATCACAGAATGAAAATTAATGACTTTTAAGGACCTAAATAATGTTTTTATTTTCAAGCATCATATCTGTATTTAAATTTTTATTAAAGTATATTCTATCAAAAAAGTTAAAGTTGGTGGATTCGCAAATACGTCGGAAAATTTTGATACGGTGCAGATACGTGGTGGTCACGCGGGGATAGCAAGTCCGAGTTGTATTTTTATAAATTCTGCAGCTGGACAACATCTGTAAAAATTAAGGACTTTTAAGGACCTCTAAGCATTTTCAAGGACTTTTAAGGAATAGAAAACAAGTTCCAAATAAAAGAACTCTTAATGACTCTCTATGACCGTGGGAACCCTGGTACATAACATACAGACTGACAAACAAACTATGGTACTCGGAAATAATAATAAAAAAAATCAAAATCCGTAAATCACAGCAATTCCAAATTCCAACTTGGAAACATACACCCACTCACCAGGACACACGGAACGAGGAAAACAACTTTGCTGGAAATGTAGTACAAAAAACTATTCTAACAATGTATTCAAAATAATACAACCGAGAAATCTCCACAAAAGCATCAAAAACAAAAACCATGTACAAACGTACTGGAGGTATTTGTTTATTTTTGAAAAATTAAAAATACAAATGCTCAATTCCTAGAATAGTGATTAAATTTAAGAAATTACATTTT
>CAXBTE010000243.1:0-10000 GCA_963978545.1 Linyphia triangularis | reverse complement strand
GCTGAATGCTCCCGCCACAGGATTTCGAGGGCCCACCTGTTTACCTCTGAACAGTTTCACGTACTTTTGAACTCTCTCTTCAAAGTTCTTTGCAACTTTCCCTCACGGTACTTGTTTGCTATCGGTCTCACGGCGGTATTTAGCCTTAGGTGGAGTTTACCACCCGATTAGAGCTGCACTCCCAAGCAACTCGACTCCAAGGAGATCGCATCCGGCGTCGACCTAGCAGCTATGGGCCTCGCACCCACTGTGGGCAACAGCCCCGGTCAGGGGGACTTGCTGCAGAGTCTGCCGCCGGCACGCTCACTCCTAAACGCCACATTTCCCCGCGCCCTTGCGAGCGGGGGATTCGGCGCTGGGCTCTTCCCGTTTCGTTCGCCATTACTCGGGGAATCCCTGTTGGTTTCTTTTCCTCCGCTTATTTATATGCTTAAATTCAGCGGGTCATCTCGTCTGATCTGAGGTCGACAATAAATATTTTTTCTCCCATCCGAAAACGGAGGAAGGACGGAAAGGCGGTCGTGCCAGCATCGAACCGAAGGCCCGTCAAGGCGGAGAAAGCACTCGTCTTCTCCAGCCGACGGGCGTGCACATCGGCGACGCTTCTTTCGACCGGTGAGGATTCCGTTTCTACTTACTTGAGCCGGCGGAAAACGAGTCTTCCGGTGCGGCCAATTGGAAACGAATTTCCTAGGCAAGTCTTATCCGACCCTCAGACAGGCGAGGCCCCGGGTAGGACCCGAGGCCGCAATGTGCGTTCGAAAAATCAGTGCTCAATGTGTCCTGCAATTCACACCAAATCTCGCAGCTGGCTGCGTTCTTCATCGACCCGTGAGCCGAGTGATCCACTGTTCAGAGTTGTAATTTTTTTTTTTTATGACTCGCTCCCTAAAGAGCTCGTCGTAGTGCGTTCGAATTTTTCAATTTAAAGAGACACTTCCGACCGGAGTCGGAAGAGGACGCCTTCGGTGCGGTGCGTTCTGCGACGCAGCTCTTCAAGCCTAGCCTCCCCCTCTGCAATAGAGAAGAGAAGACCTCCCTCCTGCCGAAAACGCGGCCGGGAACAAAGTAGGCACACCCTCGGCAAGGCGTCGCGGTGCGTTCGAACGGAGACCTCTCCACCGCCGTCCGACGGGTGCAGGCTCCTTTCCTCGGACTCCCGGGGAGGGGAGAGAGAGGAGAGTTTTTCAAAACAACTCCCAAGAGGGGAATCGATTTCGATAATGATCCTTCCGCAGGTTCACCTACGGAAACCTTGTTACGACTTTTACTTCCTCTAAATGATCAAGTTTGGTCATCTTTCCGGCACGTCGGCTCGACCCGAAAGCCAATCCGAGCGCCAGTCCGAAGACCTCACTAAATCATTCAATCGGTAGTAGCGACGGGCGGTGTGAACAAAGGCCAGGGACATAATCAACATGAGCTGATGACTCACGCTTACTAGGTGTTCCTCGTTCAAGCAAAACAATTACAATTTGCTATCCCCAGCACGAAGGAGGTTCAACGGGTTACCCAGTCCTGTCGGACAGGGAAAGCACACGCTGGTTCCTTCAATGTAGCGCGCGTGCGGCCCCGGACATCAAAGGGCATCACAGACCTGCTATTGCTCTGTTTCGTGCGGCTAAACGCCGCCCGTCCCTCTAAGAAGAACGTCCGACTCGGAGGATCGGAACGTCTATTTAGCAGGCTAGAGTCTCGTTCGTTAATGGAATTAACCAGACAAATCGCTCCACCAACTAAGAGCGGCCATGCACCACCACCCACAGAATCAAGAAAGAGCTCTCAATCTGTCAATCCTTCCTGTGTCCGGGCCAGGTGAGTTTTCGCGTGTTGAGTCAAATTAAGCCGCAGGCTCCACACCTTGTGTGGCCTTCCGTCAATTCCTTTAAGTTTCAGCTTTGCAACCATACTTCCCCCGGAACCCAAAAGCTTTGGTTTCCCGGAAGCTGCCCGGCGTGTCATTTGAGGAACACAGCCGGATCGCTGGCTGGCATCGTTTATGGTTAGAACTAGGGCGGTATCTGATCGCCTTCGAGCCTCTAACTTTCGTTCTTGATTAATGGAAACATTCTTGGCAAATGCTTTCGCAGTAGTTCGTCTTGCGACGGTCCAAGAATTTCACCTCTAGCGTCGCAGTACGGATGCCCCCGTCTGTCCCTCTTAATCATTACCTCGCGTTCCGAAAACCAACAAAATAGAACCGAGGTCCTATTCCATTATTCCATGCACCATTATCCAGGCGTCGCGCCTGCTTTGAGCACTCTAATTTTTTCAAAGTAAACTTGCCGGTCACCCGAGACAACCGGTGAAGATCATCAGGGGAAACCGGCTGGCCTGTTCAGAACGGACAGTGACCGCCGGTAGGCGGACCATCCGTCTGGAACTGAGATCCAACTACGAGCTTTTTAACCGCAACAACTTTAATATACGCTATTGGAGCTAGAATTACCGCGGCTGCTGGCACTAGACTTGCCCTCCAATGGATAATCGTTAAAGGATTTAGAGTGTACTCATTCCAATTACGGGGTCTCAAAAGAGTCCCGTATTGTTATTTTTCGTCACTACCTCCCCGTTCCGGGAGTGGGTAATTTGCGCGCCTGCTGCCTTCCTTGGATGTGGTAGCCGTTTCTCAGGCTCCCTCTCCGGAATCGAACCCTGATTCCCCGTCACCCGTTACAACCATGGTAGGCGCGTAACCTACCATCGACAGTTGATAAGGCAGACACTTGAAAGATACGTCGCCGGGACGAGCCCGTGCGATCAGCCCAAAGTTATACAGAGTCACCACAGTTCACGGACACGAGGCCCGATTGGTTTTGGTCTAATAAAAGCGCTCGTCCCCGA
Organism: Linyphia triangularis; assembly: GCA_963978545.1. Taxonomy (NCBI): domain Eukaryota; kingdom Metazoa; phylum Arthropoda; class Arachnida; order Araneae; family Linyphiidae; genus Linyphia; species Linyphia triangularis. Next base: position 7,156 of record CAXBTE010000243.1, on the reverse strand, counting down.
AGGTCGGAGCTCTGCTGCATGTATTAGCTCTAGAATTGCCACAGTTATCCAAGTAGTAAAGTACGATCCAAGGAACCATAACTGATTTAATGAGCCATTCGCGGTTTCGCCTTAATACGGCATGTACTTAGACATGCATGGCTTAATCTTTGAGACAAGCATATGACTACTGGCAGGATCAACCAGGTATCTTTCGTAACCGACCCGCTTTCGAGGGTGGAAACTTTTCGTTCGGGGATTTCTCCGCCGAATCCAATTCTTCGAGTCGCGGCCCACGTGTCGGCAGGCCGCGGGGGGCCCGAGATGGGCCCCGCGTCACTTCTCGAATCGAATTTTTAACATGTCATTCTCTAGACGGTTCGGTACTCACGACGTCCCCGACTGCTTCTTTCGCAGCGGGGCGAGTTTTCGGAGGCGTCGAGCTTTTTCGGTGCGTAGGGCACAATGGCAGAGAACCCTTTTCTTCGTTCATTGCGACTGCGTTACACCTGCTCGACGCGGAGGTCGAGAGGCTCGCACAGAGGCCGAGACAATTTGGAAGCGGCGAGAGTCTCCAACACAGAACGTGTTCGATCGGCTCGCCTAGCAGACACAGGTGTCCACATATATAAGGCGCAGCATATCCACAGCTTTTCCCGATTTTTTACCAACTACCACCACTTCGGCCTATTTTGTCGGAACTGCAGTAGTTTCCGACACGCAATCTTGCTTGCATGCTGGACGCGATTTCGTCATGCCGCACAAAGTGTCTTTCGCCGCCGGTTCACTCGACGCGACTTGCGTACTTACGCCGCATCAGCGGGACATAGAATCTAAAAGCGTTTCCCACTTAGAAATAATTCTCCACTTAGAACTATTTTCATTTTTGAACTTTGAAATTTGTTACGACTTTGAAATATTTTTCGACTTAGAAATAATTTTCCACTTAGAAACATATCAAAACTTAGAAATAAATCTCGACTTCGAATTAATTCAAATTAATGAAATACTTCACAACGGATCCAGAACAAGCACAACGGATCGAGATCGGAGAAACACATCGAAGCATTGATTTGGAACTTGCAAATAAACGACGCTTCTCTCACCTTTCTACATAGTACCAATCGGAAGAGGAATAAACGGGCTTCAAAATTCTTCAATCGGATCCATAAATAGTGCAACGTGCAAGACGCAAGAAAAGCACGAAACAAGCCTCTACGCAAGCACTGCATACGGACAACAAGTGGATATTTACAACAACTCGCATCGCTTTTGCCACGTTCCTCCTACAAAGCCAAACTGTTGCAATTTATATTCAAAAAGTACGAAAGTTGCGCTACAAAAGGCAACAATCCGCGAGGATTTATTTGGAAATGCAAAGGAGATATAAGAGTGTGTAAACCATGACCACGTCGTTAAGGTAAGCAGCGATGTCGATGTCATCAAATTGGAATAAAAAACGTTTGCGACGCTTCATTAACTTCGCTAATCGTGCTCAAGTATTATTGATATCCTGTGCACAATATGGCATAACAATTCCCTTATCAAACCTACACCTAATTACTTAAAACTCGACAAAAGTATACTACATACGCTGTCAACTTTCTTTAAGGCCACTGGTCCGCAATGCAGATTTTAAATGGATAAACACTCCAATTTGGATATCTATATTCACGTTATCTTGCATAAATAAGGAACCTATTCATATTAAATTAATGATACGATGCTTACTTTTAAAAATCTGTTATTGTAAAGCACACAATATTCATAACTATCCAGCAATGGTGTCTTATGCATTGCCTGATCGAGATAACGACGCTTTCGTTCCCAACATTCCGTTTCAAAACAATAAACGTTGCTTGCCTTTTCTAAATTCAAATTGAATGTTTAATATTAATATTAGGAAGGTTTATTATTAATATAATCCCAACAATATTCATCAGAAATAAACATAAGGTGCTCATAATGCATCTGCACCCTTCATATCATTTGAAACCACATATTTAATTAGCGTATCAAGACAAACTTGATGGAAATTACAAATTAATGAAACTGAAACGATACTGTACCTGGTTCACTAACCAAGACGAGACCGAGAAACGGTTAGATGCACTTGCGTGGCACAGCGTTGCGGAGACCCGTCATTTGTGGTTTGACAAGTTCCTTTTGTTGAAAATTACAATTCTAAATCTCCATTTTAAGTAGCTTTCAATACATTGCAATGCCATTGGCTTTATTGAGACTGTTACTAGTTTATCAATTCATTTATAATGTCAAATGATACTCAACACACATAGTTACGCCATGTTACAAATTTGCATCGCGTTTGAATCCTTTTATATTTCATTCACGATTGGAGGAAATGCAATTTTCGGTACATTCGAAATTGTTACAAAATTCATCTATATAATATTGGCTACATCTCACTACCTCGGATTTCCTCAAAATGTACAGGCATTGCAATTTTTTTTATGAAGTTTCGGTGGGTTTACGCAAAAATGTAGCCTATTCAGTTTTGCTGCCATGTTTTGTTGGGCAATTTCAAAAAAATGTAGAGGTTGCTGCAGCCCTCCATTGTAAGCTTTTTTTATTACATCCCATCATTATTAAACTGAATAAGAAACATTTGCAATTTTTCCAATGTATTCCTTCTATATATATAATTCTCTTGCGAAACATCAAAATTTGGCTTCATTTCTGTGAACAGAATGACAACGACTTCAATCACCAATCTTCTAAATGCACTTTATGCAAGAAATTCCAGCCAGCCAATCACAATATTTCTTTTGAAATTTGACAAATACATCTGGCAACAACTTGGGATTCGCTATATTTTGTTTTTATTATTACAATCTACAGATATAAATTATTGCCTATTTAAAACGTATTGATTTAATAGTTATGATGATGCAAGAATAAATAGATCCAAGATGTGTACATTTCTTTTGGATTAGAATTCCGGATAAATCAGACTTTTCGGAAAATTTATCTGCTGGAACATGTTCCGGAGGTCGCCGGGTTGCATTCAGTGCTAAATCGCCAATTTTAAAAAAATCGCTAAGAGGCGTTGTGCAGTAAATCTGAACCTATACTCATCTTTAATCAATAGCTAATACGAATTGAAAACTTTCCAGCTAATACGAATTAACAATCACAATACGAAAAAACTATCAAAATAACGAATAAAATTTCAACCATTCAAAATCTCATATAAAATTTTAAAACACAACTTTTGGCGAAATATGGATAATTTTCTCGCCAAATTTGATTTTCAAAAAATTCCGGTTGATTTCATTTTATTTTCCAAGTATCACAAAAAAGATTAAGTGAACATATGATTGCTTCGTTAAGAAATTTCGATAAGCAACTTTAATTATTTTGGCGCTTTGTACAAAACCAGCCCGTTAATTTTATTTGTTCAATAAAATAACCGATCTTTTTTAAATATATGTACACAACTGTTTACTTTGGTTGTTTTCCAAGAACTTTCTACTACGTTGCCACAATGTCCCTGCTTAACGCGTCTCGACAGCAACAGAATAATGACGTGGCAAGTATTCCGACTCTTCATAAATAATAAAAGGTTCAGTTTCATGGCATTATGCAGCTGAAATAGCTTTATGCTAGGGCATATTTTAATTGCTTCTCTTTAAGACGAGCAAAGCTAGCCAAGGGGATTGCATAGCAATCCAGGGGGTTGGCGAGCGTCAGTGAGCAGGGGGCAGAGCCCCCTAGTATACTTATAATTTAATAAAAAATCAAGTTTGGCCAATCCCAAAATAATCCTTTGATTAAGTACTAATTTGATTGGTATTGAATTTCATAGTTCAATGACAAGACATTAAGAATGGCATTCAAATTTAAAGTATCAGCTTTCCTTACTTTGTTCGTTTCTAAAACGACTTCAGCATAGGCTACTTGAAGCATAATTACTGTATAAACAATCAAATATTCCAGTAACTTTCATTGCAACGTTCATACATAATGCTACACATGTGTCACAAACCTCTGAATATCAATTGATTTTAATTACAAAAGCGCTTGTAACACAATAAGAGGGTGTCCCATAACAATTCACAGGGTTCCTCAACTTTTCCAGGCATTTTAATTAAATTTCCAGGTTTCATTTCAATTCGAAGTAAACAGTTAAAATTTTAATTTTAAACAAGGATTCTACAGAATAAAAAAAAAAAATTACAAGATCTTAATACGCATTTTCATCAATTAATAAATAAAAAAAAGCGGAAATCCACGAACATAAATTCATCAGAGATACATTCTTTTTCCCTGACAATTCCAGGTACGTGGTCACCCTGAAATCCCATTTCATTATAATACCAATTTCAAACGGGAAAATAACACAATTCGTACTACAACTACAGACCGTTCCACACTATTCAATTATCGCATACTGACAATGCGCACAATACGCATTTTATTTATGCATATATAAGCAAATTCATTATCCTATGTTTACCCATTTCCATTATACACTTTAAGAATTAATTTGATACTTGCGGGTTTTATTCTTTTCATTTCTGTCAAGGATGGATGGGACATCATATTCACATGCAACCTAACTTAAAAATATAAATGCTGAAAGTCGAAAATGTACTTTTTTACAAAATTCATTAACAAAATCAAAGGATTGACAAATGAATACATGGAATAAAAACTTCAGGCGGCCATCTTCATTGAATAATCAGACAGGGACCTACAGCTTAACGTGGATTCCGAACCACCAAAAACATCCACGTCCAAATCTTCGGGATTTAAACCCGGCACTTTTGGCATGTTCCAGAGCGCTAACCACACAGCCATCAGGTGGACTTGCAGTACAACAGAACAATGAATTAGCATTTACTTTATATTTCTAAATATTTGTTAGTATTACTTATGTAAAAACAAAAGTTAAGTATGTACATAGAGGCAGTGCAAGAATTTCATTCCCGCAATGCATCTACGAATGCTTGAGTACGTGTTGTACAAGAAGGCCATTAAACATTGCGGTCAAAATGGTAACTCATCTTAATCGCCAAATTTGGCGACACTTTCGGTGTACACTCCAGGTACATGTACTTCTGGCTTTTCGAATGCAATGTGGAGAATTCTCCTAATTACTATCTACGGAAGATTCACAAAGGAAGGCCAATAGAGCGGGTGATCGAGTTTGTACTTTGTTGCCAGTCATCGAGCATTGAATCTTTAGCGTTCTAGTTTTTAACTGCTGTTTGCGATACATTGTTGTGTAAAGAACTGTATCGAGTGCATTACAACAGGAAGAACAGAATCTGCACCGAGTCATGCATCGAAATAAATCTCTTCCAAGTTTTTAATCTGCTTTGGCTACAAACTATCTTTCGAAACTAGCCGTTTGTTTCCGAATTAATAACGCACTTACATTTCTCTAATGTGGTAGATATTAGTCACGGGAAATTTAACAAACTGCTTTTACAATTTGTTAAACACAATTGCACGAGATAGTACTTTTAAATAGTGAGGACAAGTGTTTGGTTTTCTAGTTAGTTTTAGGAGAAAGAAGCGAAATGGCAGATGTATGTTTGGACATTTTTGCTAACATTAACAAAAGGCAGCGATAGATATTCAAACTCAAATTACAATTACCATTGTTGTGCATTAACGTAAAACTAAATTTACTTCAGTTGTATATAAATATTCATTCAAATTAATTTTTTTAAAAATGATCGTTGCATTAATCACAGTTTTCTTTAAAAATCCTTTCCCATTCATTGTTTACTACATATTACATGGAAGATTATTGATTGATTGGTTTACAAAATCAGATTACATTTGTATATGCCTATAGTATTCATATATATTTAATTTATTGCATTTATTACGTAGTATAACCTCGATCCAAAAACAAAATTACTCATTTCGCAGAAAAATCAAGATGAAACACAAATTCACAGAAACAGCTGAAGTTTTTCCTTCTTCATCCAGGGAAAACCTGAAAAATATACAAACATCAGTCATTACAACGCTCGTCATATAACTTTTATCAAATGAGACATTCATTATAGCCCAAATATTTATTATCGTCTCCTCCAGCATAAAAATATAAGTCTTTTAAACAATTACAAAGCTCCACCACCTGGTGGTTAAAATATAAATTTACATGTAAAAAGATATTTCTCGAGCGGCACTGCACATCGGGAGAAATTTTAGTTAACAATTACTATAGTCCTTTAAAAAAGGAAAAGAAAAAAAAAAAAAATGACTGCTTGACAGCAAGCATTACATTTCATAATTTGTCGTGGGACAAACCCGTTGCGTTGCCTGACCGCTGCAAAGCAATGGCGCTGCGAGCGTAGTTAGGCTGTTGCGTTGCCCGACCGCTGCAAAGCAATGGCGCAGCGAGCGTAGTTTGCTACAGTCTGGCCTTTAAATCAACAATAAAATATTAGTTTAAGTTATGCAAAATATTGATTTTTCAAAGGGTTCGTTCAAATTCAACGACCGGGAAATCATTTAGTAATCGTCACCACTAAAAATTGAAATCCCGTACAAACATAACTATTACTCTGCCTGGGTGGATGGGTGGGGGCTTGTGGGATGGTTTTTTTCGAACTAATGACACAGTTTTTTCGAACGAATGACACAGCATCAATTAGCATAAAACTAAATGGATTCAGTGATTTGAAAGAAATTTGAAAATTTTTTCGAACGAATGACACAGCGTCTGTATGGTAGGCGAAGAACATATGGTAGGTGTTGCAATTAACCTGTTAAGAAGTAAACAATTCACTAACAAATCGTTAAAAAAAACACGCGTCAACCGTAGACTACAACATTAGAAAAATTCAAAAACGGAATAGTAAAACCCGCTTCTTCAAAAGTGGGAGAGAGAAAATAAGACGACACAAAATAAGCGACTTAAAAATGGAACAGAAAGCATGTACATCCAATCTTTTCTTAGGTCAAACAAGGTACAAACACGGAAACTTGTACACAGGGTTCCCACTCAAATCACAGAATGAAAATTAATGACTTTTAAGGACCTAAATAATGTTTTTATTTTCAAGCATCATATCTGTATTTAAATTTTTATTAAAGTATATTCTATCAAAAAAGTTAAAGTTGGTGGATTCGCAAATACGTCGGAAAATTTTGATACGGTGCAGATACGTGGTGGTCACGCGGGGATAGCAAGTCC
>CAXBTE010000242.1:0-307000 GCA_963978545.1 Linyphia triangularis | reverse complement strand
TTCCCATTTTCAATTCTAAAACCATAAAATTCTCGTTCCCGTATTACCATTATTCTGACGTCACACTTTCTAGCCGGTTCACTTTTGGCAGATCTGTCAATCACACTTGAATTGGTTCCTCCCTAGCGGCCCTGGAACGGCACGGTCACTATGACCTTTGACCTCTCCCCGAACGGGACAAAACGTTACACGATGAGTATCCGGTGGAAAGAGGGTGTAATTTGATATGCAGGATATTTTCGCTTTTCTCTCTCTCTCTCCCTCATTAGGTGCATTCTCAAACGACCAAAATTTTCCTCTGAGAGGATTTTGTGTTTATTGGAAATGGAATGAAAAAGAGCGCGCTTAGCATATTTGTATATAAAATATCGAAGGAAAAAGAATCGAATTAATCGCACTATGTGGATTCATCCCATTGTTTAGAGCCGATCAACATTCGGTATGTTCTTCTGTCTTTACCCGCAGTTAAGAGAAGACAAAGTAAAAATTTTCAACTTTTTCCGGATGTCGATTGAGAGCTTCGACGAGTTGGTGGAGAAATTATGTTTCAGACTGCAAAAACCCGACACTAACTATCGGAGGAGTATATCGCCTACAGAGAAAATAGCAGTTACGCTTCGGTATTGTATTATGATTTATATCATTCTTTCATTTATGTCGATTCCTATTTAAAGAAAGAAGAATTTCTTTTTCTGTAGAAGGTGAAGGGTATGTAATTTTTTATATTAATTACTAAAATGGCTTACTTTAAAGCCGTGAAAGTTATTAACTAAGGTTGCTGGGGAAAAAAACCCTTCCAATTTTATTAAATTTATTTTGAGCTCATTAAAAAAAATTCTAATTACAGGGATGTAAGAGCTGTTCCAATTGCGCCAAACTGACTACCCTGCTCCAAACTGCGCTTACTTTGTACTTTGTATCGAATTAAATTATTTTGGATTATTGGGAAGAACTTCTATAGGTAATTGGTACTAGGCAGACTAGAGTTTTTAAAGAAAAAAATCTTATTTCATCAGTTGTTAAAAGTAGCTCTAACTGAGATTATTTCGAAAAACTTTAGTGATGAACCGAACCTTATGATTGGTTGGTTAGTTTTTGTGGCGCAAAAGCAACACTAGGGCCATGCTGTGCCCCGAACCTTATGATATCATGTCATCATTGAAAACTTCCTAATATTTTAATTGTTGGCAAAGAAGTTAATAAATGCCATGCTTTTTAATTTATTTTTTGAGTAATGCAATCAAATTAATAATTGTAAATTTAGAATGCAAACTTATTTATGAACAAGTTACACCTTTTTTTTACTTTAAATTAATTTGAAATATCAAGGTTGAAATATACAAAAATATTTGCTTCATCACTAATTTAAATGTAATAATTTTCTGCTCCAAAACCACATTTTGCTGCTCCAAAATCGTATTTTTACTCAAAGCCGAAGGAGGGGGTTTAAAAAATTACTCGCTTTTTTCGAGTTATCGAAGAACTTGTGAAAATGAGGGCTATATCTATTTCTGTGGCTAAAAATTATCGACTCCGAGATGGAAACCTCAGGGAATTTTTTTTCTGAAAATGTGTATGAACCCTGTTTAAAGAATAGTATCTCTAAATAAAGTACTAAAATTTAATGTGATTTGAATGTCCACATAAGTAGGAATAATTGTTTATTTACTTAGTTTAAATTATTTTCAGAAAAAATGTTAATTATTATTTAAACATTAATTATTCTAGTTAATGACACATTTTATTTATAAATACGTGTACGTGTAATTAGAAAAGAATTAACCCGGTTTAAACAAAACAAAAAAACTGGTTTAAACCCAAAAAAAACTTTTTTTTTAACCTAGTTTTTTTCCTTATCCTGGTAAGAGGTATAATTATCAATAAATATATGTGGTTGCATCTTAGTTGTTAAGTAATAAGTATTTTAATTCTTTTTGCAACTTCGTTAATTCAGGGGTCGCAGACGTCCTATATATCCTATAAATCCTATATTTTTTTTTAATTCGGAAAAAACGTCCTATATTGTCCTATATTTTATAATTGTCCTATAAATCCTATATTTCTGTGTTGATTCGACCTATATTTTCTTCAAATTCGTAGTAACTGTGCCGATTGTTGCCATTTTTTATATTCCGGATTCTTTTCCGCGATCGTAAGTGAAAGAGACCTGAAAACCCACAAAAGCGATGTTAGTAAGCGGCCGCGCCGTATCTCTTGTGACGTCACGTGTTGCATTGACTACTCACTTCCTTTCTGCGTGACCATAGGGAAATCGCACGTCGACAGAGGTAACGCCCTACTAACCATCTTTGTCACAGTTACGTCACTGCAACGAAGTTTTTCGTCGCAAAGATCACGGTCACAATGTGACTTGCATGGGATATCGCAGCGATGTCGCAAAAGTTCACGTCACTTTCGACTTCCATGTGATATCGCAGCGACATCACACTGTGACGAAGTCGTGATGTTACTTTGTGATATGGCAGCGACATCCAGTGATATCCCAAAATAATTTTATATAATGAAAATCACAAATAAGTCATTTTGTGACATGTATGTGATATAAGACGTAATTTTGCGATATCACAGGGATACACAGGGATATCACATTTTAACATTTATGCTATTTTTGTGGTATCAGTGTGATCTCTATGTGATTTTGGGGACATCTATGTGATTTTATCAACGAATCTCACGTCACTGCTATATCACATTGTGATCAGTATGCGATCTTAGTGACTTTGGCGACATCTATGTGATTTATGCGATTTTAGCAACGAAAGCTTTGTCGCTGCGATGTCACATTGTGATCTGTATGTGATCTTAGTGACTTTGGCGACATCCATGTGATTTATGCGATTTTCGTAACGAAAACTTTGTCACTGCGATATCACATTGTGATCTGTATGTGATCTTAGTGATTTTGGCGACATCCATGTGATTTATGCGATTTTCGCAACGAAAGCTTTGTCACTGCGATATCACATTGTGATCTGTATGTGATCTTAGTGATTTTGGCGACATCCATGTGATTTATGCGATTTTCGCAACGAAAACTTTGTCACTGCGATATCACATTGTGATCTGTATGTGATCTTAGTGACTTTGGCGACATCCATGTGATTTATGCGATTTTCGCAACGAAAACTTTGTCACTGCGATATCACATTGTGATCTGTATGTGATCTTAGTGATTTTGGCGACATCCATGTGATTTATGCGATTTTCGCAACGAAAGCTTTGTCACTGCGATATCACATTGTGATCTGTATGTGATCTTAGTGATTTTGACGACATTTACATTACCCATTTACATTTCCACCAGCATTCAATTGAAATTGCCAAATTATGAAAATTGTGGAATTCAGCTTTAGTTTGTCGGGAAAACTGCAGATATTGAAAGAACATTTTCTATTGTTAGTAAAATTGGAATTCTGAGAAGGCACAACTTTCTGCAATTACTCTGAATTCTTTGTTAATAACTAAAATTAACTTGTCATATTTCTGCAGAGTTTCTGGATTATAGCCTCAAAAAAATATATTAAGTATGGTTGAAAGCTAATAAAAAAGTTAAATAAACCTATGAATTACAATGTATATTGTATATCTTCCGAAAAAACCGCAAACATTGAAGATTTTAGAATTGTGTGTTCCGAACTCCATAAATAAATACGTAAAAAAAATTATCCCTTTCCCATAGCAGAGACATGTCCTGATTTTTTAATCAGAAAAATCTGATCGTATTAGATATGACTCGTGTCTTTTAAACTATATATATATATTGATGATATTTATTTCCCATCTCTTTATTACTTTAAAATTTTGCATTTTCCCCTATTTAGTCCCCCAGTTATAACTAGATGGCGCCACTAGAGGCATGATCTCCTGAATTACTTCAGAAGTTAATTAGTTTTCGTTTTTATTCGCAACTAGCTGAATAGTACCCGTGCTTCGCTGCGAAATTGTGCTATGTGCAATATTTTAGTTAGAGTTGCGTTGCCGACCGAGATCCGTAATTGGTGTATAGGTTCCAACTTTTGACGCTTTGTTCGCAGGATGATTCATTGATACCCAAAACCAAGCTGGCTTTGCTCTCTGAAAAGTTCATTGACACATAAGCACAGGCTTACTTCACACGTTGAAAGGTTCATTGCTATGCAAGCATAAGCTCGCTTCATTCCCTAAAAAGTTATTGCTACGTAAACCCTTAATATTAGAAGCCCCTACCCTGTCAAGAAGCAAAAAAAAAAAAAAATCCCTGGTAATACAATAATATAACACCCATTTGAGAATATTTTAACACTTATTTGTAAAAAACAAAATTAGAAGGCCATAACTATCCCTAGTAGCAATCACTGCATGGCGTTTCGTCGGCCAATGATCGGAATTCATCAAAGTCATCGGCGATTCCCCAGACTGATATATAAACACACCAGTATTTCCTCATCTGCCGATGACCCTAAACTCATCGGCAAAAGATATCTTCCCAATATCGGTGCCCGGTGAAATTTCTGATCAACGTTTTTTGATCGGCGAAAGATATCGGAATGACATCGACAGCCGATAAGAAACTTATGTTTCTTTTTCTTGCAATTCCACTGAATTAGAGGCGATCCTTGAATGTATTTCAAATTTAAATCAAGTAAACAATTTGCTAAACATTTCGCATTGGCAATAAGTGAAAAATATTTTAAAAATAAGTGTACGAAAAATTTTAAATGTAAAAATATATTTTGAAAAATGCAAACCACATAATTATATATTGCTTATCTAATACGTCAATAAAATCCATAAATAAAAAAAAATTATAGTGTAAAAAAATATAGGAACAATTTTCTAAAATTAAAAATAAATTCTCATTTCAATTTTAATATAAAATAAAAATATAGTCCTTGTTTTTATAAAGAGTTAATATAAATAGTTTTCTTTATAATTTGCTGAACTCATTTTGGTTCATTCAACATCATTTAAGTAAAATAAAAATATGTTTATATGTTTCAAAAAGTTAATCAAATTGGATATAGTTTTTTAAAAAATTTAAAAATTAAATATATTTTTTTAAATGTCAAAATTATTAAGTAAACTTTTAAATTGCATTTCAAAAAATATCATTAAATTTGCAATCAATTAGTTAAAATTTTACAAAATAGATGGCGACACTATTTATTATGTGTCTCCGTACTAGTTTTTTAATAAGTCGCCAAGTTTGGTTTTCCATCCAAAATAGAAGCCACGGAAGAGATTATAAATTTTGCAGCCAAAATAGAAGCGATTTGTGGTAACCTATTGGGTGTCAGAGGAAACCCAGATAACAACTTGTTGAGACCAGGGGCCATCGTGATTCGTGAAACCGTTCGGGCCAGACCACAGCAATAGTTTTCGCAGATGACGTTACACTTTCAACTCCACCAGGCTTGATTCTTCTTTCAAGGACTTTTCGCCCCCCAAAAATGCATTGCTTAAAAACTCTTGCACATAATATAAAAGTTATTAGCAACATTATCCACCACTATAATAATCCAATCTGAATTATTTCACTGGTGGATAAAACTACTAAAATTTTTGTATTATTTGCAAGAGTTATTTTAGAAATTCAATGTTTAATGATTATAAAGGAAACGATACTTATGTTAAAGTTCATTCGACCAAAAAGAAATTGGATGACAGGATTTTGGCTTTTGCAACAAAACAAAAAAAATTAAGTTTAAGATTTCATGAATGAAATATCCTTACCTTTATCCCTCAGTTAAATTTCATAAATCTGCTTTGAAATTTCGTTTCGTAACTTGCTCTACAAATTCTTACAATGATTATCTAAGAAATTTTTTTTAGATTTTTAAAACTTGTTTTGGGCAAGGTAAAGATGTTTGAAAATCATTTCTTGATTTAAAATAATGAGATTTTGGATTTTATTAATAATAACAAAATTGAGTTTGTTCATACATTTGATTTCGAGAATTTGTTCACCAGTATACCACATGATGATTTAATTAATATTTGCTCTGATAATTTTCTTAGACTCCGGTTTAAATAAGATAGAATTTTTAGAGTTTTGCTAATTTAATGGTTTTGAAAATAATTTATTTAATGGAAACCATTTTTATAGACAAACTAAAGGAATTCCTAAGGAAAGAGCTTTTCTGGCGACTTTGCCGATTATTATTTACTCGAAATGAGATTTCTAGAATATAATAATATTGAAGCTTTTAGATATATTGATGACTTAATTATTTTTAATTTCAATGATTTGGACAAAATTATAGAGATTTACCTGAAGGATTTGATTTAAAATAATAATAATTACAAGAGAGCTCAGTATCTCGATTTAAATTTAGAGATAATCCATAATTCATTATATTGGGGTTTATGACAAAAGATAGGATTTTAATTTTGAAGTTATTTGTCTTTCGAATTTTAATAGCAATTTCAAGATTTTTAGAAATATTTATTATACACAACTAAATAAAATTAAGAGTATTTGCAATAATGCTACGTACTTTAATTTGGCTTTTGGAATTTTTAGGGACAATTTGTGAAAAAATGAATTTACTAAATATTTTTGAATTTTCGTCTTTTGGAATTTTTTTTTTTTTTTTTTTTTTTGGTTTCCGATTCCATTTTTCGGGCGATATTGAAATCCAGTTAAATAGCCCTAACTGGTTTAAATATTTTATTATAAATTTTTTTAATTTTTTCATGGAACATAGATGACAGTGAAGTTTTAAATGTTTTATGCGGGGCAATTTTGGGAATTATGTTTTTCAATACTTAAACTCTTGGTGCTGGACTGGGTTCATCTCGAATCAACGTGGACATTAAACTTATTAAGACAGCTATTTTGTTAAGTTTGGTTTACAAGGTACGTTTCGTTTTAGCATTTGTGAATATTTTCGACTTCTTGTCTATCCGGCTGGATACGTAGGGGCTTGAATGTGATTGATATATATCCAGGGGCGTACTGGCCATAGGGTTGTCCGGTGCAATCACCGGGCCGGTCAGTGTCTGTGAAAAATGGGCCGGTCAGTGTCTGTGAAAAATGGGCCGGTCAGTGTCTGTGAAAAATGGACCGGTCCGGTACGGAAGTTCGTATTTTTGGTTCATTATTATTATTATTATTATGTCAATATAAAAGCTAATTGCATTATTAAACTTTTTTTTTCTCCTAAGCCCAATGCATTTAAATCCCAATCTTTCACTCATGTTCCTCGCTTTTTCGATTAGTAGGGATGATAAGAAATTCTAAGAAATGTACGGGGGTATTGTGGACAGTTGTAGAAAAGCGACCGACAACTGCTCAATGCCTGAGGTAAGGACGGGACCAAGGAGGTTTCAGGACCACCCGCTAAGATTGTTGGCGAAAGAGAAACTTCTCAGGGGGGGGGGGGGTCAAGGGGTTCTAAGGCGAAAAAGTGGTGGGTAATAACTATTGCTGTATCAGTTGTTGCATAATGACTAGTCAAATAAAATTGACAAATATAGGAACACTATGCAAAAAAAAAAGTGACCGTTGTTTTGCTGAATTGAGTGGCCATTTCATTTTCCAAATTGGTATGGCTCGCCATACAAAGCTAAACTGGATGTTTTCAGGTCAACATAAACAAAGTATGTTTTAGACAATCAAGAAACTAAAAAGATTATCTGCGTAATAAGTGTTTATGTGTTAATATCTAATGATGCAATTGACAATTAGATACGATAATCAACTCAAAACGAAAATGTTATTATTCCTTAGATAAAAAAAAATTATACTGTGCTGTTCATGTTTTTAAAATTATATATACATGCTGTTATCTCGGATGCCGGCATCTCATCCCTCGGACAACTCGACCCCGGACATCTCATCCCCCGGACATCTCGCCACCGGACAAGTCACCACCAAGAAAGCGCGGAACGAGGGTGTTGTGTGGGAAAACGATTTTCTTACGAGGAACTGTCGAAGCTGAATGGTGGGACTTGCGTACGTATTCTAAAAGGCACAACGTTGAAGTTATCTTTTAACCCCTCCTCCCGGCTGCATATTATTGGTGTTATTTAAATATTAACGAAATATTTTATTACAGTCTTGATTAAATTAATGTTAATTCAAGGTATTAATATTTTTAATAATATATGAGTTATTAAAATATGGAATTGTTATATTTAAGATTTTCTTTTTTTTCTTGACGTATAGACGTTTCTTTTTGACGAAAGAGATTTGATAGTATCGAGAATATAAAGATACTTCGTACGTTTGATATGATGCTGGATAAGAGTGAGGTGTCAGATGGTTGTCGGGCGCGGATCTAGAGATATATATTAGGAGGGGCGAGGGGCATGTTGCGTAGGGAAAGTTTTTATTAATATCTTTAATAAGTTATTAAAATATGGAATTGTTATATTTCGGATTTTTTTTCTTTCTTGACGTATAGATGTTTCTTTTTGACGAAAGAGATTTGGTAGTATCGAGAATATATAGACACTTTGTATATTTGATATGATGCAGGGTAAGAGTGATGTGTCAGATGGTTGTCAGGCGCGGATCTAGAGATATATATTAGGAGAGGTGGGGGTGCGTGTAGCGTACATATGGGGAAAGTTTTTATTAATATCTTTAATAAGTAAAAAGTCATTAAATTATGGAATTTTTATACTCCGGATATTTCTTTTTCTTTTTGGAACGTAGATGCAAAGACATTTAATAGTATCGAGAATATATAGACATGAGTGAGTTATAACATTTCGTAAATCTGATATAATGCAAAGCAAGTTGATGTATGTGTAAGATGATTGTCAGGCGCGGATCTAGAGAGATATAGTAGGGGAGGGGTGCGTATTGCGTACGTATGGGTGAGTTTTTTTTAATATTTTTTATTATAATTAGTATTTAAATTATGAAATTTTTATATTTCGAAGATTTTTTCCCCTTTTTGACTTAGAGGAAAAGACATTTTATAGTATCGAGAATATATAGACATGAGTGAGTTATGACACTTCAAGGATCCAGTGAGGTATAACCAGGCAAGGATCTTGGGAGGATTTATTAGGAAGAATATGCGAGCTGCTCAAGCGAATTTAAAAATGGTGATGCACTAACTGTTACAAGCCTATCATCGATTTTAAATTAGGTATTGCATAACGCCAACGGGATTCAATCTTGAGACTAATTGCACGCTAGGCACACAACATGGTCAGTAAGAGCTTTGAAATTTTTACCGTCGGCGACGTTTTCCCGCCAACGCGGTATGTTGAAAAAATAATAAATTGTTTTTGATATTCGATGACATGGCTTAAAATCGCAATGAGGAAAGGTTACGGCGTTTTCATACTATAAGGAGAATATTTAGCCATTTTCATTTCAACCCTTTCAATTCCTTCAATTTTCAGCCTAGTTGATGGCTGTGTTCAGGGCCGTCGCTAAGAATTTCATTTAGGGGGGGGGGGCGTTAGACATAATTTTGCCGACTAAAATCAAGACAAGTATGGTGTAAATGTAGAAAATGTCCATTAAGGTGTTAATCTATTATTAATTAAATTTTATCAATGCAAAATTAATGCATAATTTTTTTTAATTAATATATAATTATTTGTTAATTAATGCGTGAGTTAATAACCAATCGTTAATTTTTTTTATTTAATTGTGAATTATTTTATTTAATGCGTAATTAATTTTAATTAGTGTTTTTAATATTTTATGACATTTTATTAATACGTAATTCATGTCATATTTTAAGTAAATTCTCATCACATTTTAGTTAAAGTTCCATCAAATTCAATTAATTTTTCATTTTTGTTTAATAAATAACCCTTTCTTTCCGGAACAAAGGGGTTAATTTTTTGAAGTACTTTTTTTATGGGGGGGAGGGGGCATTTATCACTTGCAGATAGAGAGCATTCTAACAATCTTGAACCAATTCAGTAACAAATGAGCAGTACAAAGGCTCCATTTCAGTTTCGTAGAAATTAATTAAACGTGTAAAAGTGGATGGAAATCGCACTACAACACAGAATAAAATAAATGAAAAATATTGATCACATAGGTGAATCTAATTTAGAATTATAAAAAAAGTTAATCAAACAAATTCTGGAAAAATTCTTCCTTGTAAAATCCTGGCAGATTATTGCTATCACACAAAATTATCTACGCGAAACACTGCGACTTTTATACTAGAGACAATGTCAGGGACATATAAGAAACATGCACTTTTACACTCCCTCCTGCCTTTCGAAAAATAAAGTAATGTGGAAGAAGAAATTCACAAGAACAAAATATATTGGTAGTAAATTATCAATTCGAGCAAAAAATTATGTACAACTATTAACTAACATCAAATTAGGGAGTCCAATTCCCATTTTCGAAAAATCTAGGGTTAAACAAAGACTTTTGCCTCCTTATACCTCCCTGTTAGTGATCTGCACCTCCCTGCAAATAATCCTGTCGGCGCTCATGGACAATATAATTGCACTTCAAAATAAAATAATTATTATAAACGTTTTGTTAATTAATTTTTAAACACTTTTTAACATATTTTCCTAACCAAAAAATAAAAGAGGATTTTACTTTTTCTTGAAAAGTATATTAATAGTAAAACTTAATTTTTTTTTAGCAATTTAACACAGAAATTTACATCTTAAAAATAATTACTTCGTGTTCATATTTTTTACCAATACTGCTGGATTGAATTTAATGATTTTTTTTAGGTTTTTCAGCAATAATTTCTGCAAATATTACTCGTTTTATTAATAACAATTATTTGTTACAGAAGGAAAATATAATGCTAATTTTCTCTAAGCAGAACTAAAAATTAAATGTATTACTTTATCATTAAACCAAACTATAATATTATTTATATGTAAAAATAATAATTAAAAAAAAAAATATATATATATATATATATATATATATATATATATATATATATATATATATCCTAATGAAGCAGAAATCAAGTTTTATAAAGTAAATTATTCTAAACTAACTCACTACCCTTATGAACTTCGAATTTAGTAGCAAATTATTCAGCTTATTAAAAAAAATCATGCATTAAAATTGGAAGTCTAAAAGCATCTTAAATGTATATAAGCAGACACTCGAAAAATGAAAGTAAATGAAAGAAACATAACTACATACGTTCAACTATTATACTTTAACTGCTGGGAAATCGACTGGATGGTTTTACACGGTGTCCGATCCGAGCGAAGAAGTTCTGGGATGAGACGATCGTTTATCAGGTAGTTGGGGAGGAACCTTCGATACGCTCCATTTAACCTCATTAGAACCCTGGTCATGTAGAGACGAGTTTTGTATACATCCCCTCTTCCTCCGATCGCTCCAGAAATGTGTTCCAATACCAAAGAAAAGGCGCGGGGCGATTCTCTGCTTGACGCACAGAACAAAGGAACAATGATAGCAATGTTAAAAGTTTAAAGTTAGTCTTTGCTTTCTGAAATTATTCGTTCAGGACTCGGACAAAGTTTTAGATTATATATTCTTCTACTTCATATCTAATCAGCGAATGGAGATTTTTGTTGTATTGTCTTATAGTGCTATAAGAGTTTTTGTCTCAATTTGGTTCTTGTAAGAATAGCGTCATAATAAGTGGAAAATTGAAGAAGACGTAAGTTTTCAAAATGGTTGTAATGGTACCAGTTGTATATTAATGAAAACCCATATATTATATATATTTTGATTAAAGCATTTTGGCACCAGCAAATAGTTTCAACAAATGATCGGTTAAAATGGGATTTTATTAGTATTCAGAAGCGATTATAGAAGCATGTGTAATTGTAAAAGCGATCTTTTAGTGAGAATAACAGTCCCAAAATTTGTTAGTGACAAATGTCATCGGCGTCAAATCATATTTGCCAAGTTTCAGATCGATTGGATTATTGCAAGTGAGTTAAATTGGCCTCCGCAGAACATTTCTATAAGCAAAATATGCGGCAAACTACTTTTCAAAATTGAATCCTTAACTAGGGGTATGGAACATCGCACAATTTTTCAATTACACTAAATAATACTGATCATTGCGTTAAAATATGATACGGGATGTTATTTACCATTTTCATATTTTCACTTATTTAAAAACCCACCTAATTGGCGAAGATATTCGATAGACATTACATTGTCCTTTCTTGTGCGGGAAACAGATACAAATCAATCGTTGGTGGGTGATGCTCAAGGGCAGAAAACTCTGTGTTAAAGTAATTCATGATTATTTTTATTTTTTTCCCCCTTTTAAAAAAAAACTTTTTATCGCATTTGTACGGGAATTTGGTGGTGGGGAAGTTTAGAACACGTAAGAGGCATTAGCAGAGAGATTTTAATCAAAATAGTTAGGGCTGTTTTTTAGAAATTATTGAAGAACGAGATTTTTTCATGATTTTTCATTATTTCAATCTTATGCGCATGCGCGATTTTGACGAAAACCTAAATGGCAGGACCCATGGCCACCGCCAAACCATGTACCAAATTTGAAGAGTGTAGGTCAATTTGTTCGGGAGTTATTCTGACCACGTGCACACAGACAGGCATTTTTTTTTCTATACCACTTTTTTTTTTAAAATCTGGGTGATCCAAAAAAAAAGAAGAAAAAAAAAAAATTAATCGAATGCTGTACTTTCATTACCCTATGTAAAGATATGATACGCAGATTTGCCCGCCATCGACATACACAGCCAACCATCCACAAACAAATTCGAAGTTATTATAAGGGATTTAAAAATGGATCTATTTTAACTTAATGTCTAAGCCAGAAACATATTTTGCCGTATTTCGAATAATTTCACGAGATTGAGTAGTTCTGATCGTTTCAAACTTAAATTCTATGAATACAGTTTAGATATAAGGTGAGTTAATAATAGCCAAGTAAGTTCAGATGGCTGCTTTCAAATGATGCTGATGGTGAAGGATTCCGATTTTTTTGGAAGTGAGCACAATTTATCAACACATAATTTAAATGCCTTTGAAAAATCAATCTTAAAAGTAATTTACTAGTTAACTTTAAATATAACAAAAATGTTATTTCTAATAAGGACAAGTTTTTTTAAAAAACGGTTAATTCTATTAAAGGGCTGCAGTTACTTTTGAATTTTGAGTTTAACATACAACGCACCTTTGAAACAATTACATCCATACATTTCTAAACATGTATTTGTTAAAATTGCATTCCAAACCTCTCATTACATGTACATTCTTTTAGTTTGCAGTTTTAATTTATTAAATTTCTTGTATTAACTTCCGACTTTGTGTGTATATTTGTGTGTTTTGTTTGTCGATGGCAGGCAAATATACGGAGGCCTAATTATGTGAGACTCTTTGACATCATCAAATCGGGCTGAAACTTAGCAGATAGATTCGATGTCGGTGACAATGCATTCTGTCACATTTTGAAGGCTGTCACTGTCACTAAAAGATCATTTTTATGGAATGCTAATAAACCAACTTGCCGTCATCCAATCGCATTGAAATAGCATTAAACCAATAATTGAAGAAATTCTTTCCTGTTGACAAAATAATTTTAGTATAAATAATAAAATTGTTTTGATCAGAAGAAATAAAAGATACTTGGATCTGAGTGCATAAATTCACATTCATTTTGAATGAATAAATTTTGAGAAGTAGTTTGCAACATATTTTGCTGATAGAGATAGTGTTAGTATCGAAATTAAAATTTTTAAAACAAGCACACGCTGGCAACAGAAACGGTGCTATGTTAATGAATATAAAAATTGACTTATGTATACAAAGGATTTATATTTAAAACTTTGTTTTTATGGGTTATATTATTTTTACAGTCAAAAACGATTTTTTGTGAAGTGTTAGTTGCAAAATCGCTTTTTACTTAAAGAGCGCAAAAGGCTTTTTTCCTAGAAAATTTTATTTTTTAATAATAGCTTTTGCGGAATAGGAAGGTTTATGTTCTTTAACTGGTAATTTCCAAATCTCCCTTCTTGCTTATACCAGCAAAGAAATTGTTTTTTTGATGGATATGCATTTACAAGATGATTCACCCTAATGTCACTAATTGTAGCTGGTTGTCTATAAATTCATATTTGATCTAGTTAAAACAATTATTTTGCCATATAATTTGACCACCAACTAAAAATACAGAACGTTATCACAACGTTCTTACGCAGCTCGGTAAACCTTCTACTCGAGGTGATGTGTCAAAATTGGAAATGGTCTGTTCCACAGGTTCTCTCGGGAGACAATTTTATAAATGATCCAAAGTGGACAACTTACAATAGTATTTACCTTTCATAATTCAATGTCAAGCGCAAGTCCAGTCAACACACCTAAAAATCTAAAATCCTTTTGTTGAGGAAATTCACGCTTCAAATAACCGCTGGTGAGAAAACGGAATCATTAATCTTAAAATAAATATCCTTACCCTCTGGTCCCGAATAGTGTTAAAGGGTAAACACCATATAGGACAATGGAATTTTCTTTGGTTTACTTTTTCTTTTGAATCCGATAGGGAGAAGAAAGGGTTAAAGAGAGAGCAAGCTGTTTGCGTAAATTAAAGAACTTTAGGCAGAAAATGTTACTGGATTTGATATTACCTGGGTTCACACTCAAATCACAGAATGAAAATCAATGGCTTTTCAATGACTTTTATGGACCTAAATAATGTTTTTAATGACCTTTGAAAATTTGTTTTCGTGCATCATGTCTATATATAAATTTTTAATAGAATATATTATACCAGAAAATTTACAAGTCTGCGCATGCGTAATAAAATATGTCACAGAATTCTGATAACAGTGCGGACAAGTGGTGGTCACGCGGGGATAGCAAGTCTGAGTAGTACTATTATAAAATTTGCGGTTGGCACAACAGCCGTAAAAATTAAGGACTTATAAGGAACTTTAAGAATTTTCAAGGACTTTTAAGCACCTCTAAGCATTTTCAAGTACTTTCAAGGCCTTGAAAACGAGTTCAAAAATATTAAGCACTTTTAATAACTTTCAATGACCGTGGAAACCCTGATTACGTTAAAATGGAAGGTTACATTAAAAAAAGATTCTAACTTTCGTAGTCAGCAGTTAAGAGCTTCAAAAGAATCATTCCTGCGATTATTAACATCCTTATCAATTATGGATTACTAAAAATGAAAAATCAAATATTGAATTGTGTAGCTGAACTTATGGAAAATATAAACTTTCGTTATTTTTATTTTTCACCCTTCTTATATATTATATTTATAAGATCAAATTGCTTTTTCCAGAGAAAAGCAAAATAAATTTATTGATTTTGATAAATATTTTGGTAATCGTTGCGGAAAAAAACCCTCCCTTTTAGAGGGCCTCATGAGTTGATTTCTTTTAATATTATTTTAGAGTATTCTTTACCATATAATGTTTATGTAAGTGTTTACTGATAGAATTAAAGCGTTAACAAAATTAAAATCGGAAAAAATACAAATTCAAAGTTGTGTCGGCTAAGAATATTTAATCCCTTTTAAGGCATCTATGTAGAATCCAATAATAAATTTAGACGTTATCAAACGCAAAAACTACACTAGGACATTGATGCGCCAAAACAACGTGAACCGTACACAGTCTGGAAATGGTGTGTCTTTCAGGGGTTTCCACTTTTTTTTTACTCTGAAAAGTTCTGCTTGTTTTACATTTTTTTTTTTTTTTAATTAGACTTTATAGGCCTTTATCAAACTAAACTTAACTGTAGCCCCTAAAAAAAAATCTAACTCCACCATTGTTCTGTGCACACATTAGTACACCATTATATTTTTATTCCACTATTTTTGTAGTTGAAAACAAAGCTATGAATGTTTTCCTCTTTTTGACATTTTGACTGTTTTCACCCATGGTCTTTGAAGAGGAAAATGTCGCGCATTTACGCATCAAGAAGGAGAAAATCCGAAAAACTCTCTGACAATCAACGCAATACTATCTGTCTACTAATTAATTTTTGTAAGACAATTTTGGTAAAAATCATTTGAGAGAAAGCATACACTTTTTATAAAATGATACTTGTTCTGAACAGATATTGTAAGAAATTCTTTCAATTGTCTGTCAAATAAATCGAATTTTAAAACTCAACAAAACTGCACATTATGAAACATTAAAATACAGTTGTCTTAAAAACACGAAGCGTCATCGTCCGTATCCGTAGTTGGGTTGTCCATCAATAAACACAATATTTGAAGTTTAAAAATACTGTTTAATATGTACATTGTACATACTTAAAGGAAAAGCCTTTTTTTTTTTACAAAGACAACTTATCAGTTAAGAATTTAACTTATTAAATTGTGCTATTAAAGAAAAAGTGACCTTCTATTGTTGGTGAAATTAAACTTCCTTTACCGTCTTAATTATCATTTAAAACAAATTAATCGAAAATATATAACTTCAATTTTTAAAGCAAATTATTAATTGTTTAAAATATAAATTTCTGTTCGAGTTTGAAATCCCTCGTTGAGATCTTACGATGAATCAAAGTAGGTACGTAATGATATGTAGTATAACTGAGTATTGTGTCTTTTAATTGACTAATTATAATTATATATTAGGATGGTCTATGTAAGGCGTCAAAAACGAAATTTCATCTGATTTTAACTCTCACCCCTTCATTCCTTTCGTTTTGGTCTATCTTGACAGTGTGCCAAATTTCATTTCAATAATATATTAACCCGTGTCGCAAATAGCCTGAAGTTCTTAAAAGATTACTAAAATTGAAATTGTTTGAAAAAAAAAATATTAAATTTCTTCGGCTTCAATTTCATACCCCCGAATATTTTTTCTTTTGACCTATTTTTGTAGAGAACCAAGTTTTATTATGATAAATTAGTATTAACCCTGCTAAATTGATATTGAAGTTTGTAAAAATAAAAACAGAATTGACAAAAATGAACGAACATATTCTAAAAGTTTTATTTCCTAAATTTAAAAAAGTTGCAAAATATTGATACAATTTAACTAACAAAATCTAACATTTAAACAACAAAAATGTAAGATTTTTAGCGGTATTTTTTTTTTTTTTTTTAGTAATGCCTCATATTTTACAATATGTGTAGTACTGCTTGCAGTGATCGTCCACACGTTGATCGTTGCTGCACACGTTAATCACTTTTCATTTACAAAAATGACCACAATAATATTTTTTATAGTCAAAGGTAAAAAATGGGGGTAAGAATACAAAATTTGTAAGTTGGAAAATAAGGAACACCCTGCGCTGTACAGTAAAATGCAGCTATGTGATGCGAACTTCCATTTTCCTTACGGCACAGCTTAATCTCTTTTAATTTTCAAAAAATTGCTTACAATAATATTTTTATCGCCAAAGGGAAAAGAATTGGAGGGTGAGGAAAAAAGAAATCTGAAAGTTAAAAAAATAAGGACCACATATATGCCGTAGTCCCTTATTACAAATTTTTCTGTTACACTTTCTAGGCCATTTTGTTACGATTTAATTGCAAAATCTGAAATATGATAAGAATAGCTATTTGATATGCATACAACTGATACTATTACAATCACTTTGAAAACTTACGTCTTCTTCAATTTTCCACTTATTTTGACGCTATCCTTACAAGAACCAAATTGAGACACAAACTCTTATAGCACTATAAGACAATAAAAAAAACCCCTCCATTCGCTAATTAGATATAAAGTCACAGAAATTTACGGATTGAGATAGAGCATGTAAAATATGTTATGTTTCAATTCTTCGTCTTTCTGAAAAAGGTAAAGAAGTCCTACAAAGAGGCAAATGAGTTGAACTGCCGACCGCTGAACTTTTTTAATTGGAAGGTCCTTGTAAAGAAACTTATTTTTAAAATCTAAAACTTTGTCCGAACCCTGAACAAATAAGTACAGAAAGCTAAGACGAACTTTTAAGATTGCTACTCTTTGTCCTATGTTATGTGCGGTCAAGCAGAGAATCGAGTAGCTTCTTTCTTTTTGTATTGAAAAGTAAGCACAGTCCTGGAGCGATCGCAGAAAAGGGACCGTACACAAAGTGCATTTCAACGTGACCAGGGTTCTAATGAGGTTAAATGGAGCGTATCGAAAAATCCTCCCCAACTACATGATTAACGATCGTCTCAACCCAGAACTTCTTCCCTCGGATACAGAACCGACTCCAATAGTGAAAATTTCTTTCCCCCCCTTCAAGAACGACCTTATGGTGAGCCCCTAGCTAATGTTGCATGCAAAATATATATATATGATATATATATATATATATATATATATATATATATATATATATATATATATATATATATATATATATATATATATATATATATATAAGGTTTCTGGGATAATTTTTCTTTTAATTTTTTTTTTTATTAATTAACAAATATTATAAATAAACGATTTCTAATAAAGCTACATCTCTGAAATTTTCTAGATAAGTATAGTTTCGGCCTTCTAATTGGATTTTTGCTAAACAGAATTTTAAAATTTTGATTTCTTTTTTTTTAAATTAATTTTTTTAATTAATTAACAAATATTTCATAAAACGATTTTTAATAGGACTACAGCTCTGAAATTTTCAACATAATTAGTTTTGGCCTTCTAATTAGACTTTTGACAAACATAATTTAAAATTTTGATTAGCTTTTTTTTAATTAATTTTTGTAATTAACAAATATTTTACTAAACGATTTCTAATTGGCTATAGTTCTGAAATTTGTAACATAAGTAGTTTTTGCCTTTTAATTGGTCTTTTGAAAAATAGAATTTCTTCTAATAGGCCTAGAGCTTTGAAAATTTCAACATCCCTAGTAGCAATTTTACCTCGGCCGGTGATCGGAATTCCATCCCCAGGTGAATCGCCGATGATTGGCGATTCACCGGAAACTCACCCTAAACTTATCTTTCCCTTGGCAACTAATCCATTTTGTCCCCGTGGCCGGCCATTGGCCGATGTCCGGAAACTGATCGAATTCGAGCAGAAGCCGATTAGAATTAGTTCGAAGGCCGAGGGAAAAGGGGGAAATACGAGCACTATCCGAGGAAAATTTTGCTCTCAAGAAATATCGAAACGATGGTCGTTATTTTGTCGAAAATATCAATTAAAATATTTGCAAATTAAAATATTTACCCAGAGCTCGTAATTCTTATATTGTAGTATTTCCAGTGACATATTAAGAGTACAAATCGAAGTTATAACTCCACCAAATTACTCACGCCAGATTTGTCTATATTACTTACCCTGGGATCGAACCTGGGACTGTCTTCTCCGAAGCGCGTTGACATGGCCACTGGACTGATGGTACTCACGATTCTTGGTATAGCAATTGTATTGTAGTACAAAACTCTACTATCATACAGACTTTGCAAGGAAATTAACCGACATTTTTTATTATATATATAGGGGATTTTCGGAAAATAGCAAATCTTTTTAAATTTGGGAAAATGATATTAATTTATTTATTATAGAAAAAAAATATATATATTCCATATGAAAACATATTTAGTTTTTGTATTCTTATACGTAACCTTATGTAAATATATATAACCTTATGTATAATCCTACAAATTAAATTAATATTAAATATAGTGCTTAATATTTGTTTCCCTAAATGTGTACAAGCTTTTGTCTCGTATATTAGGGCATGAAGTATTAGTGTTTCATAACATTTATAAAGGTTTCATAGAAAATTAATATTTATGGAAAAAAAGGTACCGTCCCAAAAATTGTAAAATTTATCATGCCCCTGTACCGTTTTTTTAAAACTTATATTAAACTTCTCTATGAATAGAAAATATTTTATTTTGTATCTATGATCTTGTCAAAGACTTTTTCTTTGATTCTCGCTCACCAGAGGGCACTGTGCGGTTTCCCACCAAATCATAGTTACTGGCGATAAAAAAAGGCGATAAAGTTCTATTTCTGACGGGAGATGCATACTAGTAAATTACCTTCCTCCCCGGTCACGCCTCCCCTCCCATCTACTCGGAGTGCTGAGTGGGTGGCCATTGTCCATATCAGCGCTGCCAGGTTTGGCGATTTTTCGCCAATTTGGCGATTTTTGAAGGCGTTTGGCGATAGGTTTTGAGGGTTTGGCGATTGGCGATTTTTTGGCGATTTAAAAAAATTATTCTGGCGAATTTCCACCTTTTTTTGGCGATTTTCGGATTTTCCAGTGATTTTCTGGATATTTGCTATTTTTTTATATATATATATTTTTTTTGTTTTGCTTAAAGCAGACTTAGTCAACCTTCCTTGTAACTGTCTGGTGAATGCAGGCACCTGTTGTCTTGAATTATTGAGGATTGGTTAGAAGATACATTTATTGCACTATCATTAAAATACTTTGGCTTACTTTTTGTTCCTGTTTTGTTCTCAACCATTTACTTTTAAATACTTTGCTGTTTGTAGATTATTAGGCATTAAATATGGTACTTAATTGATATCTATTTTAAGAATTCGGTTGTTCATTTAGAATATGGCCTATTTTTTAATTTTATTTTCATTGGGGAAACAATTTTCTTTGAATTTTGTATGTTGTATTTCTAAATCCTAACTTCGATTTTGTTTGCTTTTGTGTGTGGCGTACGAATCTGAGAAAATGATAACGACAAATTAATCCACTTGCCTAGCTTTATCCATTCGAGCTGAAACTTAGCAGATAGATTTCGATATCAATAGCAATGCATTCTATCAAGTTTTAGGGCTGTCACTAAATGGCCTCTTTTACACACGTTTCTATTTGACTTGGAGGAACTAATTAACTCATTTACTGTAATCCAATTGAACTTAATCTAAGTGTTGTAGTGTAAAATAAAAAGAGGTGGAAGAATTCGAAGTGCGTTTCAACTAATCACAAATTGTTTTCTTATTTCGTGCAAAGGATTTTTACTTATTAAGAAACTTGATTCGTATCTAATAATCTAAAGGTGTTCCCAGAAATAAAAAACGAGAGGAAGAAGCAGTCTTCCCACGTAGGTGGCACATGGAACGCGACAAAAAGAAAAAAAAATTGATTAATTATTGTAACTATTATAAGAAGTCAACCGATTCCCCGAAAATCCGTTGACTTCTTATAATAGTTATAATAATTAATTTTTTGCCCAGAAGTCAAAGTCAATGAAACAACTTTAAAAACTTTTTAGCATGTATTATGAAATGAGTATCTTATTTAAAATGATAAAAGTTTAATAAAAAAAAAATTAAAAAAATTGAAAATGTCGGCATCAAAAATAAAGACTAAAAATTAAAATGTTAGATCAAACACCAGTCATTCATTTTAAGTTACTTGTTTCGTTCACATACCAAACTAATCGGAAATTCTCAAATAATTTACAAAAATGTATCACATATTTTTCACAGCAAAATCTAATACATTAACAAAGAGATACAATAGATTTGAGAAGTTTTTGACTATTGAGAAGTTCTAATTTAAGCCGATCCAATTGAAAAAAAAATGTCATAGGAAATAGTTGTTTATGCAACTAGTGGGGAAAGTAATACTTTTACAAACAAGGTAAAATGCTTATTTGATGAGTGCGACCCAAAATAGAATATCGTAGATCAATCTGTTCGGGAGTTATGCTTACTAGGTCTACGGACGTACACCGACATTGTTCTAGACCACTTTTTTTTAACTCGGAGCACATCCCAAAACATGAAGAAAAGCAAAAATCGATTTTTTTTTTTTTTTTACCGAATCCAATACTTTTATTCCCTGTTTTAACAAATGGATCATTGAAATTCATAAAAATAAATTTATCTAGTTCCATGTAAAAGCATAAAATTATTGAAATGCAAAACTGTTCGTGTAACTAAGAAAATATGAAATATTGTTTCAAAATTTTCCATAGCGTGAAGGAGTTCTGTGGTGATCTCAATTTTCAAAATATAAGTAGACCCGACAGGGATTGTGACAGATGTCCGATTATTGATGTAGTAAGAATCTGAACTGTTAAAAAAACAAGTTTAAAATTTTTAACAAATTAAAATTTCCAAACTCATAAGATTATTAAGAAAACTAATCAAATAATTCTTATTCAAAAACATAAATTCTTATTTTTATATCCAATTAAAGCATTGTAATCAGTCATGTTAACTATGTCAATATTTTTTTTTTCATTTCTCTCTAAAGTTAATTAACTCTTTTTAGAAATAATTGTGGTTAAAGCTGTACTATTTACATTTTTATCTACCATTTTCTTCATCATTTCCAGGTTCGTTGTATTTTCTTCTATTTATACTGTTTCTTCCCTTGAACAAAATCAAATTGAAAGTAAATAATAATTTGCAATCTTTTATTATTCTTATTGTTAAGTTTTAAATGACAAGCGTAAGCAAATAACCTATGAATATCCAAGAAAAATTTCCAATATTATTTCGAAAGCAACGAAATTTTTTTTTACGTAATGAATAATACGTGGCAGCCTAAACTGGTGACACACAGGCCTCACTAAAAGGCCGGGCACGGCGCGGATACAAGCCTCCTTTTGATAAATGTCGAAAGGGGAGAAATGAAATCTTAAGGAGGGTGGAATTTGTTCCTGTGTGTCTTCAGCTTAACTTTCCTAAATCCCAGCCCAGTTAACAGTTAATAGATAGAAATGGAAAGGAAAAAAGCCAAACCAGAATCGGTTTCGGCTCAAGATTGGAACAAGGGAAAGGAAATGACACTGCACTTTTCATCCCCCCCCCCCTCACGCCGACAGTGCGACTAGTATTTTAACAAACACAACAGGGTACCCCTTGGTCCTTTGTTTTGTTCGCCGCGATTTGGTTCTGCATGCGAGACAAAAAAAAAAAAAAAAAAAAAAAAAAAAGGAAAGAAGAAGGCTGGAGGCTAGAAGCTAAACTGCCCTAAAACGAGATTCTCCACAACCATTTGGTTACGTTAAGTTTGCCCGCCAAGTCGATCTAATTATTTGTCTAGTAGGCGCCGAGGTTTCTTTGTAAGAGAACTCCTGGGGGTCAATAGGGAGGGATAGGAAACCCTAAAAACGGCTGCAAACTAATTGAAATTTGAAACGAACACCACAGTGACGAACACTACCGGGTAGGGGATAAAATAAATTGATCTTGTGTTTTGTCGCCTACTCGTATAGTAATGACCCTTGTTTATTTAATCCATGCCTTGAACTTATCAGATTACTCGAAAAAATGACCTCTCCGTAGTAAAAAAAATACATTCTTTTTTGGGGGAAAAAAAAAAACCCGCAGATATCCTCATTTTCAAATTACCCTCCAACGTTGAAAAAACCAGGTATTTATCCGCCAATTGGCTTGGCTGGAAAGGCAATACTATTGATAAACACATCTTATTTCTAAGATAATTAGTTTTTTTGGCGAATTATTTTCTCATTTGGCGATTTTTGGCTATATTTTGGCGATTTTCTTGATTTTGAGATCTGGCGATTTTTGGCGATTTTTTAATAGGCTGTTGGCGATTCAGGCTATCTGAGAGTTGGCAGCCCTGGTCCATATTGTGGGAATGTCTGGGGCTCGCTTGTAGAGCTCGCTCGCTTTTTAGAATAAATTGCGGAACATTTTTAAGGACTTCCCAAAACGCTTTTTCGAACCGCAAAAAAATATGTTAATTAACAAAAAAAAGTTGTTTCGGTAGAAAAAGACGCTGCATCATTCACAGCTAGGTTTAAAGAATTACATTACATGGACACATAAAAACGCTCTTTTCGAGTATTCAATTCTGTACATCCTTTTTTATTCCTTTAATATGAGTCCGGCCATAATCTTGTCTTCGAAACCACTTTCCGAATATGTCAGAATAAGTTAAGAAGAAACATAAACAAAACTGGTTTGGCGCTGTCGGTTGTAACACCAAAAGTTTTTCAGCGAACTCGATTGGAACCGAAATTAATTGTACCGAATACGCTTAATCAGAAATGCGCGATAAATCAAAAATTGTATTAATGTCCAGACTGTATTGTGTCCAGAAAAAGTATCATTCAGTAAAATATATATGCTTTCTCTCAAATGATTTTTACCAAATTTTCTTATAATAAATATAACCCATAAAAAACAAAAATTTTAATGTAAATCCTTTATATGCAGTGAAAACATATTGAGCTCAGATCGGGTTTTCATAGTGTTTGACCGCCAAGAACAAAAGATACATTCACGTCCAAATATCTTTTATTTATTATGATTAGTAAAGCAATTGTGGCTACAGAATAGGTTAAAATTCTTTTACTTTCTGCATTGCTACGTTCAATTGAACACAACGTTCAATTGACTCAATACTCCATAATAAACTTATGCTTTTACGTGTTCCAGTTATTTATTTATTTTAATTAAAAAAATGATGGCAATAGGAAAGTTTCATGCAATAATCGGATCAAATGCACTTTCAGTTAGTAGCATTCAGTAATGGTTATAGAGTAAAAGCGACCTTTTGGTGACAGTGACAGCTCCCAAAATTTTATACAATGCATTGTCACCGACATCTAACCTACTGGCCAAGTTTCAGACAGATCGGAATATGGCAAGGGGGTTAATTAAGCCTCCGCAGATTTGCCCGCCACAAAACAGACAAACCAACAAACAGATAGAATCGAAGTTAATATAAAAGATTTAATAAAAATTAATAAAAGCAATTTGTTTTGGAATTGAATACAAAATTATGGGCATTTATGAAAATATTGATTTTAAAAATGTATTAAAAAAATTATAACAATCACAGGCAATACATTCGAATATGTTTCCAAACTTTTAAATAATGTTGGACTGTCCCATTTAGTGTCACCACACCCTAAGAAAAGCCGTGAATAAAAATAAAAATAATAGAATCAAAATTAAGTTTGGAAGTTCATTAAAGTAATTTAAAACAAATAAATGCAGTTCCATTTATAAAGATGGAAGCTTTAATATAAAGTTATATTTTTGATATCCTTGAAACCTACAAAATGGAAGTTTCTTTTTTTACAATAGAAAATTAAATATATTGAAATCAAAATGAGTTAAGGAGCCTTAAAATTTTACCTTTAAATAAAAAAAAAAAAAAAAAAAAAAAAACAATTTTCAGAAATATTTATCAAAATAACAAATCAAAGAATCACTGGTTTCGAGACAGTTCTAAGAAATGAAAACTTTCAATTTCACATGCTTGGTGCCTGTTTTATTTTATTAATTGCGAGACTTCCTTCATTTTATAAAATGTCTAATTTGCATAAAAACTCACATCAATATCTTTAAAATGTTAAAAACGTATTTTCACAATAAATTTTTTTTACATCTTTCGGAAAAGTTTTCTTTACATTCAAAATTTCCTAATCTGAATATATGATCGAAAATGTTCTATACCATTAAGTTAAACTAGTGACTTTTTATAAACTTTATTTTTCTCAAAAAAAAGTCACCTCATCGTCATTCGAAAGGGAACATCATTTCATTCATTCTCCTGTTAAACTATTGAACTTTCCTTTCGGCTAACTACGAGAGCAGACAAGATCCCCCCCCCCCCTCATGGGGTCAGGGAGGGGTGACCCAGGGAGTGACAAAGTCTGAGGTCGGAGGGGGACTTTTCTTCACAATGGTAATACTTACTAAGTATTAACCACTAGTATACATACTTACTAGTATTACCATTGTGAAGAAGATCTCCGAAAAAAACTTATTTTAAAAAGACTGTAAAAGCCTGGTGCCAAGATGTTTACAGAACCAGATCGCATGTGTTTTCACCGCCAACTTGACACTTCAGTCCCCCCTTTGTTTGGGGCTAAATGATTTTCAGGGAAATCTTTTGTCTGTTCCCCAGGGCCGTAAAGAACGTAGTAACTGCGGTCCCCCCCCCCCCCCTTTAGCTTCAGGTAGACGCATCTTTGGCATTTTGTTCAGAAACCTTTTGTAGAAAAGAAAGATCTCTTCTAGCTCCAGATAATTGACTCCCCGTTTCGTTAACAACTGAAGGTATTTGGGGAGCAGCTGGTTGACAATGTAATCAGGTAAGGCCATAATGGAATAACGTTGTGTAAAACGGTTCTGTATCCGAGGGAAGAAGTTCTGGGTTGAGACGATCGTTAATCATGTAGTTGGGGAGGATTTTTCGATACGCTCCATTTAACCTCATTAGAACCGTGGTCACGTTGAGATGCACTTTGTGTACGATCCCTTTTCTGAGATCGCTCCAGGACTGTGCTTACTTTTCAATACAAAAAGAAAGGAGCAACTCGATTCTCTGCTTGACGCACATAACATAGGACAAAGAGTAGCAACCTTAAAAGTTCGTCTTAGCTTTCTGTACTTATTTGTTCAGGGTTCGGACAAAGTTTTAGATTTTAAAAATAAGTTTCTTTACAAGGACCTTCCAATTAAAAAAGTTCAGCTGTCGGCAGTTCAACTCATTTGCCTCTTTGTTGCACTTATTTACCTTTTTCAGAGAGACGAAGAATTGAAACATAACATATTTTAAATGCTCTATCTCAATCCGTAAATTTCTGTGATTTTATATCTAATTAGCGAATGGAGGTTTTGTTTTTATTGTCTTATAGTGCTATAAGAGTTTGTGTCCCAATTTGGTTCTTGTAAGGATAGCGTCAAAATAAGTGAAAAATTGAAGAAGACGTAAGTTTTCAAAATGATTGTAATGGTACCAGTTGTATGCATATCAAATAGCTATTCTTATCATATTTCAGATTTTGCAATTAAATCGTAACAAAATGGCCGAGAAAGTGTAACAGAAAAATTTGTAATAAGGGACTACGGCATATATGTGGTAATTATTTTTTTAACTTTCAGATTTCTTTTTTCCTCACCCTCCAATTCTTTTCCCTTTGGCAATAAAAATATTATTGTAAGCAATTTTTTGAAAATTAAAAGAGATTAAGCTGTGCCTTAAGGAAAATGGAAGTTCGCATCAAATAGTTGCATTTTACTGTACAGCGCAGGGTGTTCCTTATTTTCCAACTTACAAATTTTGTATTCTTACCCCCATTTTTTACTTTTGACTATAAAAAATATTATTGTGGTCATTTTTTTAAATTAAAAGTGATTAACGCGTGCAGCAACGATCAACGTGTGGACGATCACTACAAACAGTACACATATTGTAAAATATGAGACATTACTGAAAAAAGAAGAAAAAAAAAAGGACATTTTAGTTGTTTAAATGTTAGATTTTCGTTTATTTTTGTCGATTCTGTGTTTATTTTTACAACCTTCAATATCAATTTAGCAGGGTTAATACTAATTTATCATAATAAAACTTGGTTTTCTAAAAAAATAGGTCAAAAGAAAAAATATTCGGAGGTATGAAATTAAAGCCGAAGAAATGTAATTTTTTTTTTCAATCAATTTCAATTTTAGTAATCTTTTTAACAACTTCAGGCTAGTTGCGACACGGGTTAATATTATATTATTCAAATGAAATTTGGCACACTGTCAAGATAGACCAAAACGAAAGGAATGAGGGAATGAGAGTTAAAATCAGATGAAATTTCATTTTTGACCCCTTACATAGACCATCCTAATATATAGTTATAATTAGTCAATTAAAAGACACAATACTCAGTTATCCTACATATCATTACGTACTTTGACTCAACGAGGGATTTCAAACTCGAATAGAAATAATATTTTAAACAATTAATAATTTGCTTTAAAAATTGAAGTTATATATCTTTGATTAATTTGTTTTAAATGATAATTAAGACGGTAAATAAAGTTTAATTGCACCAACAATAGAAGGTCACTTTTTCTTTAATAGCACAATTTAATAGGTTAAATTTTTAACTGATAAGTTGTCTTCGTAAAAAAAAGGCGCTTCCGGTAAGCATATACAATGTACATATTAAACAGTATTTTTAAACTTCAAATATTCTGTTTATTGATGGGCAACCCATCTACGGATACAGACGATGACCCTTCGTGATTATAAGACAACTGTATTTTAATGTTTCATAATGTGCAGTTTTGTTGAGTTTTAAAATTCGATTTATTTGACAGACAATTGAAAGAATTTCTTACAATATGTGTTCAGAACAAGTATCATTTTGTAAAAAGTGTATGCTTTCTCTCAAATAATTTTTACCAAAATTGTCTTACAAAAATAAAT
Source organism: Linyphia triangularis (assembly GCA_963978545.1). NCBI lineage: Eukaryota > Metazoa > Arthropoda > Arachnida > Araneae > Linyphiidae > Linyphia > Linyphia triangularis. Next base: position 279,014 of record CAXBTE010000242.1, on the reverse strand, counting down.
CAGTAGACAGATAGTATTCGTTGATTGTCAGAGAGTTTTTCGGGTTTTCTCCTTATTGATGAGTAAATGCGCGACATTTTCCACTTCAAAGACCAGGGGTGAAAACAGTCAAAATGTCAAAAAGAGGAAAGCATTCATAGCTTTGTTTTCAACTACAAAAATATTTGAATAAAATTCTTATGATTAATTGAAATGATCTTATGATTTCTGATATTATTTTACCCGTACTATTTATAAATATATTATACAAGAAGGATGAAAAACAAAAAGTAACGAAAGTCTGTTTTAAAGTTGTTGTTTTTTCCCATACTTACAACTACACAATCCAATGCTTGAATTTTCAATTTTTAATATTCCATAAATAATAAGCTTGAACGTATTTTTTTTTTTTTTCTTTCTTTCATTTTGATGAAGAATTTGTGAGTGCGGAGGAGAGGCCAGCAAGCTGATAATCGCCAGGAATGATTCTTTTGTAGCTCTAAACTACTGACTACAAAAGTTAGAATCTTATTATTTGGGTACAAATAATATAGCCCAAAAAAGAAAAATTTTAATATAAATCCTCTACATGCATTGTCAATTTTTATGTGCAATTGCAACTTCTTGAACTTAGATTGAGTTTTCATATTGTTTGACCACTAAGAACAAAATATCCTTTCCGAACTATAACTAACTTTTTTTTCTCCCCAAAACTTAATTGAATGCATTGTCATCTACAATGATCTACTAAAGTCTGACTTAAATTAATGAAAACACATATATTATATATATTTAGATTAAAACGTTTTAGCAACAGGAAAGAGTTTCAACAAATGATCGGTTAAATGGGATTTATTAATATTCCGAAGCGATTATGGAAGCATGTGTAATTAATTGTAAAAGCAATATTTTAGTGAGAGTGACAGCTCCAAAATCTGTAATAAAGCATTGTCATTGACATCGAATCTTATCTGCCAAGTTTCAGACCGATTGGACTACGGCAAGTGAGTTAATTAGGCCTCCGCAGAACATTTCTATCAGCAAAATATACGGCAAACTACTTTTCAAAATTTATTCCTTAACTAGAGGTATGGAACTTCGCACAATTTTTCAATTACACTGCATAATATTGATCATTGCATTAAAATATGATACGGGATGTTATTTACCATTTTCATGTTTTCACTTATTTAAATAAAATTTGACTGTTTGGCGACATTTTTGGCAATAATTTTTACAAGGGAAAAAAAACGCAAAAATGGCGAAGATATTCGATAGACATTACAATGTCCTTCCTTGTTCGGGAAACAGGTAATAACCTATCGTTGGTGGGTGATGCTCAAGGGTAGAGAACTCAGTAAAAAGGCATTCGTTTTTTTTTATTGGTTTTATCGCATTTCTACGGGAATTTAGGTGGTGGGGAAGTTTAGAGCACCATAAAAAGCAAAAGCAGAGAGATTTTAATCAAAATCGTTAGAGCTGTTTTTTTAGCAATTGCTGGAAAATGGGATTTTTTTCATTATTTCATTCTTATGCGCATGCGCGATTTTGACGAAAACCTAAATGGCAGGACCCATGGCCACCACCAACCCATATACCAAATTTGAAGATCGTAGGTTAATTTGTTCGGGAGTTATGCCGACCACGTGTACACCGACAGATATTTTTTTTCTATACCACTTTTTTTTTTTTAATATCGGGTTGTTCCAAAATGTGAAGATATGAAAAAAGATTATTTTTTTTTTTGACCGAATGCTGTACTTTCATTACCCTATGTAAAGATGCGAGTAATTGAAAGTAAAAATGAATAGGAATTTATGTATTCCCATACAAATATCTTTTATTTATTCCGATTCAAATAATTTTGTTATTTACTTATTAAAACAATTTCGGCAATGATCGATTAAATCCTATTTCCACGGGATTGGATGACGGCAAGTTGATTATTAGCATTCTGTAAAAATGACCTTTTAGTGACAGTGACAGCCATCAAAATTTGATAGAATGCATTGTCATCGATATCGAACCTATCTGCCTGGTTTCAGTTCGATTGGATGACGAAAAAGTTGTTAATTAGGCCTCCGCAGATTTGCCCGCCATCGACATACACAGCCAACCACCCACACACAAATTCGAAGATAATATAAGAGATTTAAAAATGGATCTATTTTAACTTAATGTGAAAACCACTAACATATTTTGCAGTATTTCGAATAATTTTACTGGATTGAGTAGTTCTGATCGTTTCAAACTAAAATTCTCTGAATACAGTTTAGGTATAAGGTGAATTAGTAAAAGCTATTTCAGTTCAGATCGTTGCTTCCAAATGATGCTGATGGTGTTGGATTCCGATTCTTTTGGAAGTGAGCACAATTTATCAACACATCATTTAAATGTCTTTGATAAATTAATCTTAAAAGTAATTTACTAGCTCACTTCAAATATAACAAAAGTGATATTTCTAATAAGAAAAAGTCTTTTTGAAATTTTTTTTGAATTTTGAGTTTAACATACAACGCACCGCACCATTGAAACAATTGCATCCAATACATTTCTAAACATTTATTTGTTAAAATTGCATTCCAAACCTCTAATCACACGTAATTTCTTATAGTTAGCAGTTTTAAAAACGCAGTAATTTATTCTTCACTCCGATAGTGTGACAACACTATTTAAAAACGTTCGAACATATTTAAAAAAAAAAAAAAATTCCTTTTGTATTTATTTATTAAATCCCTTATATTGACTTCGATTTTGTGTGCATATTAGTGTGTTTTGTTTGTCGATGGCAGGCAAATATGAGGAGGCCAAATTATGTGAGACTCCTTGACATCATCAAATTGGGCTGAAACTTGTCAGATAGATTCGATGTCTGTGACAATGCATTCTGTCTAATTTTGAAGGCTGTCACTGTCACTAAAAGGTCATTTTTACAGAATGCTAATAAACCAACTTGCCGTCATCCAATCGCGTTGAAATAGTATTTAACCGATCATTGAAGAAACTTACTTCTGTTGCCAAAATAGTTTTCGTGAATAAATAATAAAATTGTTTTGATCATGATAGAGATGGTGTTTGGATCGAATTTTAAATTTTTAAAACAAGCACACGCTGGCAGCAGAAACTGCGCAATGTTAATGAATATAAAAATTGGCTATGAATACAAAGGATTTATAATAAAAACTTTGTTTTTATGGGTTATGTTATTTTTACATTCAAAACCGATTTTTTTTTGTGAAGTGTTAGTTTCAAGATCGCTTTTTACTTAAAGCACGCAAGAGGTTTTTTTTCCTTAATTTTTTCTTTAATTTTATTTTTTAATAATGTCTTTTTCGGAATAGGAAGGTTTATGTTCTTTAACTGGTAATTTCCAAATCTTCCTTCTTGATTACCAAGCCACGAAATTTCAAAATCTTCCGCCAATCTAGTAACTATTAATAGAGGATTGTTTTTTGATGGATAGGCTTTTACAAGAAGATTCACTCTAATGACACTAATTGTAGCTGGTGTCGGTTGCCTATAAATTCATATTTAATCTAGTTAAAACAATTATTTTACCATATAAATTGACCACCAACTAAAGTTACAGAAAACAAAAATAAAAAATTCATTATTTCTTTGTAAGTTTAATTTGTTTAAGAATAGGAAAAAGAGCTCAAAATGCCCCGTGTATCAGCCAGAGAAACGCCCATATTATCAAGGCCTTTTTTCAAGAAAAAGGAACTCATCTTTCGAAAAAGCACAGTGGTTGTGGAATGTGGTTTACAATTTGAGAAACAGGGCCCGTATACCAAACATGACCAGGAACCTAACTGAGGTTTAATGAGGCTTGTTAAAACTCCTCCCAACCACCTGATTAACGATCGTCGAAACGTCGTCTCAACTCGGAGATTCGGCGCCAGGATCGGACACCCATGTGTATAGTGGGGTGGAGGATTCCGATGCTGATGTTATTGTTCCCGAGACGATCTCGGATGTTCCTGTCGCGGAAATTATGGCAATCCCAGATTCAATTGAACTCGACCTGATGCTGAGAAATTCATTAAAATTCCACAGACAGGTAACAGGTAATTACAGTCTGTGGCCCCTGATCTATCCAGATGGTCCCGACTGACTGCTATCTATCCATTTATGAAACGTAACACCTTTCCCCACCCACCCTTGTCTGATGAGTGTAGACTCGCACGTTTGATGTGGTTTGTTTTAGAGTGCTGGGGAATAGCATTGACTGTGGATTGGAGTTAGATGGTGAGTCGTTTAATGTGATGTTCACAGAGTGGAGGAGTGTTACAGGGCCTATAATAATAATGGGTAATCCACGATTACAGGAAATTGGAGTCGGTTGACTCGTGGAAAAGACCTTTGTGCTGATGAGTTGCTAATTGGAGGTCTGTTGGTTGAGACATTGAAGAGAAAAGTGTGGGTTGGTTGGCAATTTCGGAAAGATGAGCTGAGCTATTATTTAAATTGAGAATTGCCTCAAGTGTTGGTTTACTGAGGGTTTGGAAAATGTTGGAGAAAGTTGGACTTCGAAGTCAATCTTCTGTGTAGATGGGAACATAGCTGGTTTGGGTTGAATTTGGGAGAATAGTTGAATAAATTTGATGAGTAAGTTGGAGATTGAAAAACATGAAGTATACATATGAATTGATTGTAGAAGGATTAATGCATGATGGGTGTCCATCTCCTGGTGTTGAAGTGTTAATCTTTGATACGATAGGAAATTGGACGGTGTGAGAGATAGATTCAAATCGCTTAATGATTGGAAAATTGAGAGTGAGAGTTGAAAGTTTTTTTTTTTTCTTTCTTCAGTCTGGGAACTCCTTGAAGTTTTCTGTGTTAGTTTTATTCATTTTTATTTTCTCTAATTCTTAAAGAGCGCAGTTCCATTTGGGATGTGGAAATACTAAGATGGAAAAGAAACTTAAAAATTGGATGAAGGGAAGTGAGTGGGGATGATGCATGGACAAAACAAGGATGCTAGTATGTTATGGGGCTGGAGCACAAGTGTCCCTACCCAATGATTGCAGGTAATCCATCATCCTCCTGACGTTGGCCATCATGCCTTTGTGGTTCAGGAAGAGATGTCTTTGCTCAACCAGTTTTTTGCCTGGGTCCTTGAAATGCCAGTTGTATGTTAGTGGGTAGTGAAATGTGTAGTGATCGAAGTCTCCAGTTACGCCACATTCACATGTATCTGCTTTCCAGAGGTTTTGGCTAGAAGTAGGCTGGGCAAGGCCCATGCCCTGTGATGAATTGAGCGAGACGTGTATCCCCAAAGTTAAAGTCTAGGTTAACTTTGGGGACACATTTGTACGTTCTTCTACCATGTGGGGCATGATTCTAGAGATTTTGCAAGGTGCTTACAGAACCTGGAATTCAGAGAAATGTCTGGGAATTTCATTCTTCTGGAAATGTCAGGGAATTTTGAAAAATTGCCCTTTAATCGGGGAGTTTTTAAGTTTTCCTTCTTGCATGCCCTGTGCGGATATCTATCTCGGCTCTCGTTACATGAAGTGGATGCTGTGACGTCACGTTGAATACAGTCGTCGTCCCCCCCCCCCCCAAGTCCTTTTTTTAAGTCCGTTTAAAAAGCCCTCAATTTCTGGCTACTTGGCGAATTTGGGAGAATAATGTTTCTGAACTTTTTCTACTCTCGGCAACTAAGCTATACCATCGATATCGTGCCTACAACCACGTGTTGATGTTCCGCCTTTTTTTAATTTGTAATTTTTTTTTATGTGTAATCTTTATTATGCCTGGAACAATTATTTACATATTATTTCTGTTAGATTTCTCATGATCCTATAACTTAAGAGAATCGTAACATGATCCCCTCTGTCTGGTGTATTATTGTTAAAAATATTTTCAAACTTTAATCTGACTGCATCCTTTACAGACATGATTATTTTTTGTTTCTAGCGTTTTTTGACAATATAATATATTCGAACCCTAATTATTTACTTATTATTTCTGTAAGCTTTTTCGTTATCATATAGCTTAGAAGCTCGGCCGCCTGTAGCCTTATTGTGAAAAGAAAATCCTCAAAACTTCAATCTGACTGCCTTTACAGAAGTGATTATTTTTCTTGAATCGCGTTTTTTGTCAACAGACTATACTAGAACCCTAAATTCCTTAATATTTCAAATTGATTCCACCAGATTTTTTTGTTTTTATTAACCCTTGCAGTGCCGTGTTACAGAGATGTGCAACAAATCTATAGGCATCCATAACTGAGAAAGTTTTGATCCTGTACTTGATTTACTTCATTTTGACATTTTATTAAACACAATTAACTGAAAGTGATATGTGTTTTTAATTTATATATTTTATATCAATCAAATAAAGAATAGAAGCATCCTTCTCAACAAAAAAAAATATCTGAATTTGCTACTGCATCCAAGTAAGGGGGCAGTGGAATTTCTTTTAAAAATCGTTGCATTTTTTCCCCTACCCAAACAGTATGAACCCTTTGCTAGTCGTGTTTTATGAAAACGATTTTTCTCTTTTAATATGTACTTTTATAGTTTAAAATAAAAATTTTATTGTATAAAATTTTATTTCTATACATCTACGAGTAATTAAATTTATAAGAAGCTGTTAATTTCGAGCCTTTTCTTTTATACATCATATGTTGTTTATCTTCAGTTGACTTCAAAAGACAATTTTCATGAAATATATGTACCTAGTGAAGTTTGTGACAGAATAGCAAAATGCTGATTATTTAAGTTTTATGCTCATGCATGCCCAAGTGCAGTAATATTTAGGACAGTGTTTTAAATTTATGCAATGAACAGGAAACAGCATGTGACATATAAAATTAGAAGTAACGTGTTTTATTGGTGTTATTTTTTAAATTAAAAAGAAAAGTATTGTACTGGTTTCTTTTCACCTTAAAGTTAGCAAGAATGGCTGTAGTTGGTGAATTTTGTATTTTTTAATTAATGTTTTCCATTCTTTTTCATGTTCTACCTCGAAAGATACTTGTTTTGATTTTTACCACAAATTTATTATGGCGCAATTCTACTTTAAATATTTAGAATTAAATGTACTTATTAAATTTTTGTATTTTTGAATTCTCCATTATTTTTTTTTTTTTTTTTTTTTTGAATTAAAGCGCACATCAGGGAATTTTTTAAGAAATCTTCTGGAAATCGGGGAATTTTGTTTCTTAAATTCTGTAGCCACCCTGCATTTGCTAATAGAGTTTTATTTAAAAAGGTAATGAAGATGAGTGATTGGCGGTGGCTCTAATATACTGTTATGGATTTGATTAATTGCTGCCTCTTTTGCAAGAAAGTCGGCTCTTTCATTCCCTGCAATATTGTTGTGTGCTTTGACCCATTTGATTAAAATTTTATGTGACTTGTGATACGTGTAGAGAAGTTGTTGGATCTTGTTAACTTGAGGGGCTCTATCAATAGGGTCTTTTATTGATTGGCTGTCTGAATCAATAATTATCATTTTGTAATTTGTCTTAGTAGTATCTGAAATTGCGTGAAAAATGGCTGTTAGTTCAGCCTGAAACACTTGTTTTTCTCATGAAACCCTGCCGTGTTGTTGCCTCGACTCCCTTGACATACGAGATGTAGGCAGCACCCACCTTGCCATCTATCTTGGAACCGTCTGTAAATATAATGTGGTTGTATATTGGTGGGAATGGTTGGGACCAGGATGGTGTTGCCCCTTTTCCCGCAGTGGATGGATGCTTGGTTAGAGGGTTGGATTTAGCATCAAAACCAGTTGGCCTCCCCACAGCAGCCTCTTGGTGAAGCCTGCCAATGGCTTGCTTCTGCAGTTGTGTTTATTACTATGTTACAGTGTGTAACTATGTTGAACATTATATAGTTGTGGTTTGAGCATGATGGAACGTCAGATATGTACCAGTCTTTAAATTGGGGAGCTATGGTTGGAGAGGAGAGGGTTAGATTTGGCCATCCTTTGCCTGTTATTGCTTCAAAAGTTCGTGGGTCAGTTGTTGAATTTTTCAATACCAGATTACTGGCATCTATGTAGTCTACCAACTGATTTCCCCTTTTGGGAATTAGTTGGGTATCCCCATGTGACGTTCCATGAATTAAAGTCACCATTAATAATTAAGAGTTTGCCTTGATTGTCTTGTTGTAGTTTTTCAAGGGTTTGCATTATTGTGTCCATGTCTATAAGTGCGGCTGCGTAGACTGATACCAGGATGAAGGATGATATAATGAAGTCCAGCTCAATTGCTGTAATGTCTTTGGATTTGTATATTAAAGTTGGGTTCCAGTTTGGATTGTTGTTTACAATGGCAGCTCTAAGTGGGTTTGCAGTTTCATCAAAGTAGATGCCCTATTTTAAAGAGAAGCCTCTAATTTTACTATTCACTGTGTATGGCTCTTGGATGCAGATAATGTCAATTTGGTGGCTGTTGACTGTGTCTATTAAACTTGCATTTACTGCTCTGGCTTTTTGCGGATTAATTTGTGTTATTTTGATATTATCAACTAGTGATAGCTGACTGTAATTACCTTTAAAATTGTTTAATCTTGTACTTTGCTCTGTGCGTCTGGCTGAGTCCGAGTTGTTTTTGTTATTTATGTCTGTGAAATTCTTTTGGCTTCTTTGGTTGCCGGTGTGTTGGGGGGGGGGGGGGGTTGGCAGCAGAACCCTTCTTTGTGTTGGAAGAATTACCTGAGTGTTTGGACATGCATTGTGTCTACTAGCTCTTGGGGGTTCAGCCATTCCAGTAGAGGCTTTCCCTCTTTTAAGTGGATTAGAGCCGCTGTCAACAGAGAACATTTTGAATTGCTTGCTGGGTGGTTTTTACTAATGTGGTGCTGTGTTTTGCAGTTTATGCAGCAGAACTGATTGTTTTTGCAGGGGGATCAGGGGTGTGCTTATTAGCACAGAATCTACAGGTTGGGAAGCCGTGCAGAATTTAGAGGTGTGTCCAATTGCCTGGCACTTGTGACAGTATGGAACTTGTCTGATAGCACAGGATTCAAATTCTACTGATATTCTTTTTTTGGCTATGAGTTTTGTGACCTCAGCTTTTTTGAGTTAAATTATATGATTAACTGTTGATTCTTTTGTTGGAAATCTGTGTTTGTGTCTTGTGTTGTCTATTGAGATTGAGGGCTGGGCTTCTTGTAATGTTTCTAGTAGGGTGTTATACAGTGTACCTGCAGAAGTAACTACTATTATCACGTCCAGTTAGTCCACGTTAGTTCCTCTTTGAGATTAACTGTTATGTTTTTGTTTGTGTTCGGATTACTATTAATTTGATCTGTGAGATATGTGGCCTGTTCAATTGATCTAAGGATTAGAATAACTTCCTGGTTTTGATTTACCTTGATGTTTTTCACTCCTGTGCTATGCTGTTTAAGATTCTGCTGGAGTGTTTTCTTGATGTCCTCTGCAGTTTGTGATTTTTCTACTGGCCTAAGTACTATGGTTTCTCCTGGGTCTTTTTGTAGGTTTTCTTTTCAGGATTGCACTGTACGTGTTAGAAATGATAGGGATGGGTGTCTGGGGTGGTTGGGCAGTGTTGAGAGTTTGTTGTATTGATTTAATTGAGTTGGCCAAAGTTTGAAATTTCTCTTGGCTTTCCTAAAGTTGTGCTTCAAATTTGGTTGAGTGTATTGCCTGTTTGTGAGCCGAGTCCTTGATTTGCTCCAAGAGCTTATAAACCCTTGTCTTCCAGGACAGTGTTATTGGTTGGTTTTTTACTCTGCTGAATTTATTAGCCAGCTGTGTCTCGTCTATTATTTGGTTATTTGTTTTATCCTTGCCTTCACTTGTTGGTGGGAATTGTATCAAGTCTGGGCCTGAATCACTCTCTAAAATTCCGTGTTAGTCATACTGACATTCGGATTGAGAGAAACTAAAAATAAGAAATGGTGAAAAGGTGGTAATCTGTATGGAGTTCCTCCGTCTAGTTAGGTACTTTCCAAATCCCTTTTGCAAAGTACTCAAAGATTTCTCTAGTTTCGAGGATGTTTTTTTTTTTTTTTTTTTTTTGTCTGTATAAAATCAACCACAAGTTAGTTCCTAAATCAAGCTGCATAAAGCTGCCCTTATTCTGGTCCGCTTGATGATTGATAGTGTGGGTGTGTTGTTGTGTTAGATGTTGCTCCAAGCTAGGTCATCTGGGATTGTACTAAATTGGAGATGTCTTGGGAGCGAAAGTAATGGCTTTAGTTTCAAATGTTAAACAACAGAAGCTTCCTTTAGGTGTTGAGGCAATTAAAGCTAGCAGTGATGGAGTTGAAATCAATTGAAAATAACTAAAAGGTGTTGAAATGCTGTAGCTGATGTGAAGAAGCGATCTTTTGTTGAATCACTTGGGAATAGATGTGCGTGTTAGGTTTGATTTTTAAATATGTAAAAACTTGAGGAAACACAAAAAACAAGTTTTTAAATTCCTTGCTGAAATGTCTAGAATTAAGTAAGCAGAAAGGAATTGTGAAGGGGGTGTTCCAAAAGTTCAAAAGATGTGAAAATGCAAGCTGTTATATTAAAGGAAATTGCTGGAAAACAGTCTCTAAGGTACTCTACTTGCCTTAAAAATTATTAAAAAAAAGACCGGAAAATAAAACAAAATACATCTGTAAGTTGAGCTTGTGTCGTAGAATTGGAAATAATAAAAGTGAAAATGGAGATCATGAACACTGGAGCTGCGACAACTAAAGAAAAGGAGTCAAAATGGGATACAGGCCTGATCTGCTGGGAATGTTAAGGATTGGAGATGTCATGGGAATGAAAATAAAGACTTAAAATGCCAATGTTAATTAGCAGAAGCTTCCTTAAGATGTGTAGAGGTTAATAGAACTGGATGCGATGGGGTAGAAAACAGATAATTAGTACACAAGTATATTCTTATCCAGATATTTTTGTAGTTCAAAGTAACGCTGCGTATATATTTCCTTTTTTTTTTTTTTGTTACACTTAGACTGTTTTCACCCCTTGATACTAACCTTTCTCTAGGCTACACCGTCCAACCTCAAAATAGGCAATAACTACTTTTAATTTTGTAATTTTATTGTTGACGCGAAACAACATTGGTCCTTAAATTGTGATGCATTTTTTAATTTATAGCACTTGTGAAATTCGAATCATCCAGTCCTTATTAACTTAATGTAATGTGGCATGGATTTTTAAGTAAAATAAGATTTTTTACAAATTTAAATGTTGAAAAATACCTGGTTTTTTTTAAGCTTTTTGTTTACATAATAGTATATTGTTTTTCTCGAAAACTATTTTACTTATTCTAAATTCGATGGCTAAATAATTAGAGTGTATTAATGGGAATTTTTTTTTAAAAAAATTGGGAAAGAATAATGAAAAAGATAGAATTTGAAGTTTGATGAACTTTTTTAAAATAAAATTTAGTTTTTACTTGGTAATATTTCCAAATATGTAAAAATTATACTTTTAATGGTCCAAATAAAAAAACAAAGTTTGAAGAGGACAATTAAAGTTGTGGCTCGAATCGCTAGATTTCCTATCCCAATGGCCACAGAACGTGGAAATGTCGGTAAACTTTTTCAAATCTGACGAGTATCGAGGAAATTTCTTTGTTCTGAACAGGGTGCGTACGCGGCCTGGAAAACCTGGAAAGTCCTTGAATTTCATTATTTTTTTTCAAGGCTTTGAATAGTCTGGAAAAATAGGATTATTTCTAAAAAAGCCTGGAAAGTCCTTGAATTTCCCATTTTCAATTCTAAAACCATAAAATTCTCGTTCCCGTATTACCATTATTCTGACGTCACACTTTCTAGCCGGTTTACTTTTGGCGGATCTGTCAATCACACTTGAATCGGTTCCTCCCGAGCGGCCCTGGAACGGCACGGTCGCTATGACCTTTGACCTCTCCCCGAACGGGACAAAAAGTTGCACGATGAGTATCCGGTGGAAAGAGGGTGTAATTTGATATGCAGGATATTTTCGCTTTTCTCTCTCTTTCCCTCATTAGGTGCATTCTCAAACGACCAAAATTTTCCTCTGAGAGGATTTTGTGTTTGTTGGAAATGGAATGAAAAAGAGCGCGCTTAGCATATTTGTATATAAAATATCGAAGGAAAAAGAATCGAATTAATCGCACTATGTGGATTCATCCCATTGTTTAGAGCCGATCAACATTCGGTATGTTCTTCTGTCTTTACCCGCAGTTAAGGGAAGACAAAGTAAAAATTTTCAACTTTTTCCGTATGTCGATTGAGAGCTTCGACGAGTTGGTGGAGAAATTATGTTCCAGACTGCAAAAACCCGACACTAACTATCGGAGGAGTATATCGCCTACAGAGAAAATAGCAGTTACGCTTCGGTATAGTATTATGATTTATATCATTCTTTCATTTATGTCGATTCCTATTTAAAGAAAGAAGAATTTCTTTTTCTGTAGAAGGTGAAGGGTATGTAATTTTTTATATCAATTACTAATATGGCCTACTTTAAAGCCGTGAAAGTTATTAACTAAGGTTGCTGGGAAAAAAAACCTTCCAATTTTATTAAATTTATTTTGAGCTCATTAAAAAAATTCTAATTACAGGGATGTAAGATCTGTTCCAATTGCGCCAAACTGACAACCCTGCTCCAAACTGCGCCAAAAACCTCTTTTCGGTTAAGATTGCGCCGAACTGCGCCAAAAAATCATTTTTTGACTTGAAAAACTACTTGGCTAGAATTTTGTCTCGACATTTTTCAAAATTATCAAAAACGTCACCAACAAAGCGATAAAGAGTATTTTGCCCTTCAAGGGCGTTTTTCGTCAGTTAACGTGCCGGAAAAGGTTCGCACTTGAAAATACATATTACAATCTCTCAGTTTTGTTGTAGGTTTTTCAAACTATAAAGAAGTAGTAAATGAATCAGTGTGTATCTGATTTAAATCTGTTTTCTTGGCTGATTTTAGGTATAGAAAATTAATACTTTTTTTTTATACTTATAGAATACATGTTTTTTTTTTTTTTTTTTTTTTTTTTTTACTGAGACTTCGTGCTAAAAATAGAATACAAGTATTGTATTTTTCACACAAGCAATCTTAGTGCATCTGGTTTAGATTTGCACTCTTGCCTGGTTTCAATAATAAAGAAATATATAGCTTTCTTTAAGCTAAAAGAAAACGCGAATTTTTTTTTTTTAATTTCTAAACTTAATCCAATTGACAGCCCCCCTCCCCAAACATTTCCAGGCTTAATTTCTAAGTCATCGGTAAAACGGGATTTGAATTTTGAACTTGCCTTTTTGATTATCTGGAAGGATTGGTGACTATTAGTAAATGATTTTTTGGCAACGCTGGATGTTGGATCATGATTTTGACTTGGCAACGAACGGGAAAACGCATATTACGTCATTCTTTTATTGTAGCCAATTCCCAGAAAAAGCGCAAAGTCGTACCCTAGACTAGAAATTTTACGAAGAACTTGAATGGGGGATTTAAGCTATGTCTTTATTTAAAAAAAAGTAAGGATTTCTTGTATTTACAAATATTTGTTCCTTTAAATTAGCGATAGGAAAGATCAGGGATTCGCGGCAGTATGCCCCTTGTTCCGTTAAACTTCAACCAACCAACCAGGGATTCGCGCTTTAAATTCAAACTGTAGAAGGCATGAAATCAATCTTTATGCATCCAATTTGGATATTTTTTTCTTGCCTGTTTGTAAGTAAAAATAATAAATATTTTTCTTAGTACTTTAAGAGTGCATGATTATTTTTTTGGCACATATTTAAAAAAAAAACTAACCAAATAACCACAGACTTAAGATCATTTTGTTTCCATTGACCTTGAGATTTCACATGGGAACCCTCTATAATCCATTTAGACAGTGGAGAGTGTTAGAAAACAAACCACTACAAAAATTAATATTTTTCAGCTTGCCTTGTTTTAGTTTATTATTTAATTACATTAGAAGTTATTTCTTTATGTTAAATGCTAGTATAATTGTCTAATTTCAGTTAGAGGTTTTAATTTGTTTGAGTTTAAAAAAAAATTATCTTCCAATAAACAAATAGCCCTAAAAAATCTGCTAAGTGAAGCTATCAGTCCAAACAAGTTATGAAATCTAATGCTTGCCGCTAAGCAGCCTTGTTTCACTTTTTTTGCATGGGGGGGGGGGGGGGGGAGGAAGTACTTTGTATAGAATTAAATTATTTTGGATTATTGGGAAGAACTTCTATAGGTAATTGGTACTAGGCAGACTAGAGTTTTTAAAGAAAAAAATCTTATTTCATCAGTTGTTAAAAGTAGCTCTAACTGAGATTATTTCGAAAAACTTTCAGTGATGAACCGAACCTTATGATTGGTTGGTTAGTTTTTGTGGCGCAAAAGCAACACTAGGGCCATGCTGTGCTCCGAACCTTATGATATCATGTCATCATTGAAAACTTCCTAATATTTTAATTGTTGGCAAAGAGGTTAATAAATGCCATGCTTTTTAATTTATTTTTTGAGTAATGCAATCAAATTAATAATTGTAAATTTAGAATGCAAACGTATTTATGAACAAGTTACACCTTTTTTTTACTTTAAATTAATTTGAAATATCAAGGTTGAAATATACAAAAATATTTGCTTTATCACTAATTTAAATGTAACAATTTTCTGCTCCAAAACCACATTTTGCTGCTTCTAAATCGTATTTTTACTCAAAGCCGAAGGAGGGGGTTTAAAAAATTACTCGCTTTTTTCGAGTTATCGAAGAACTTGTGAAAATGATGGCTATATCTATTTCTGTGGCTAAAAATTATCGACTCCGAGATGGAAACCTCAGGGAATTTTTTTTCTGAAAATGTGTATGAACCCTGTTTAAAGAATAGTATCTCTAAATAAAGTACTACTAAAATTTAATGTGATTTGAATGTCCACATAAGTAGGAATAATTGTTTATTTACTTAGTTTAAATTATTTTCAGAAAAAATGTTAATTATTATTTAAACATTAATTATTCTAGTTAATGACAAATTTTATTTATAAATACGTGTACGTGTAATTAGAAAAGAATTAACCTGGTTTAAACAAAAAAAAAACTGGTTTAAACCCAAAAAAAACTTTTTTTTTAACCTAGTTTTTTTCCTTATCCTGGTAAGAGGTATAATTATCAATAAATATATGTGGTTGCATCTTAGTTGTTAAGTAATAAGTATTTTAATTCTTTTTGCAACTTCGTTAATTAAAAAAAATATATAAAAATTAAATTTTGGTATCGACTCTGCAACGGTAAAATAGGGCCTTGATTTTTGTTGAAATATCCTTGAAAAGGGCCTTGAAAGTCCTTGAATTTCACTTCCAAAAAAGTGTATGCACCCTGTCTGAAGGTGCGTTTCCCCGTTCAACCCTATTTTTGCGCCATTTACCAGGAGAATGGTAGCGGTAATCGTTAGAAGTTTTATGTAATGGAATAATTTAAGCTGCATTACCACCAAAGCAATTTTTTTAGAAATGGACATGGTGTCTTAAGTACATGTTCTTTTTAATATTATATCTGGAATTATTGGGGAATTCCCCCCCCCCCCCCTGAATTTTGTGGTCAACCTGTTCGAGTTAAAAAGTAAGATTAAATATGTATCTTTTGCCGTTTTGTTATGAGGAACTTGAGTCCAAAAATAGTATTTAGTAGATAAAAATGATTATTACTATTGAAAATGGTGGCGTCACCTAGTGGACAAAATAGGAAGTTTCGTGAGTTTAAATTTAAAATCCTGGTCCCTCCCATTTCGGACGATTGTAGGGAGTTCAACTACTCTGTAGTACTTTTTCATAAGGAGCTCTTCCATTCTACATCAGTACTGATTTCAAAAAGTAATTCCATCAATATTACTCGTATGTTAAATTTTTGATTTTCAAAAACTCGTTTTAATGCTAGAAAAGAAAGGCAGTATATTGAAAAACATTTACGGAACCTTTTTTTTCTACTCTGACACATAAGGTGATTTATCGAACTCTGCAAGATCGATTTCGAGAAATAACTTTAGCGCTCTAGTACACATTGCCATGAAGCCTTTAATATTATATACTTGCATATTAAGGCTTTTAAACCTTATGCAAATGCATTCTTGGAACGTTTGTATATAATCAGTTCCTTGAGATCACTCTTGATTCCAGAAGATTCAGTGTTGTTGCAAATTCACATTGTTATCTTGCAACAATTGAGTAAAATATGTTTGAAGACTATTATTGCGCTCATTTCGACGCCATTTTGAGTAAAAAACTGACCTCACAGTTTAGGCAAGACTTTTTCTATTTTTAAAAGCGATTTGAAGAAATGAGAGGCATGCACTTTTACTTTGGTATGTAATATTTTTTTTTTTTTGCATGAAGAATATTACTTGATTATAAAACAATCTATTAGTGCATTTCCATAATAATTCGACTCACTTGAAAACTAGATTTTATTACAAATTCGCAATAGTGATTCCTTGAAAACTGCAATATGCAAATTTTGTAAATCATTGCATTGTAAATTTTATCTTATTTTTCTTACTTTATGACAACTTTCTACATTTTGTTTTTATTTCAACCCATTGATTTCCATCCATTCCCAAGCAATTTCGTTTAATTTAAATTTATTTTCCAGTAATTATATTTTTTTTATTACATTTAATAATAGTTGGGAATGGAACTTATGGATAAGAGAACTTATAGAAAATTAGGCGAAATCAAGATTACTGAAAATCATTTCCGTCTTTTAGACACCTCTAACTACTAAGTTATTCAAGTTGACTTCAACATTCAGTGTTGAAGACATGAATATTTTTTTTTTATTTTCTATGAGTTATCAGAATCATCAAACTCTTTACTTAACTTAACATTTCAATGTTTTGATTATACATTTTAGAACGCAGATTTATCAGGGTGGTTCAGAAAAAAAAATATATATATATATTTATCCTAAATTTTTTAAAATTTCTAAATGTTATATATTTCAAAGGCAATTGTTTGAAACGTGCAGTGAAGGGAAACACTGTTCTATGCATTTTTAAAACATTTAAAAAAATAAAAATACTCGAAAGTAAAAATTTTTGTTAAAAAAATGATTTTTCTGTAAAATGGGTACTAACGTTATTTCGTGCATTTAAAACAAAACGAGGTTTTATTCATTTGGTTCACTTTTTTTCTCGGAATGCACTTTGAAGGAAACTTTTGTAGAAAAGTCGTGCAGTATGTATCTTTAAAAAAAAAATCAGTCGTCCTAACGTCTTTGGCATCAGCGCCTACCACATTTTGCCTTCTCTCTAAAAAGCGTACCACACAGCTTGTAAGTGACAAGGAAAGAGTTGAAGTCTGATTTTAGTGGTACCAAATTGTGTTTTTATATTGAAAAACACTTTATAAATTCAACTTAGTTCAATATTTGGCCAAAAATTCATTTTTCAATTGGAAAATTACAGCTTGAATTACAGCTTGATTCTCCTATGTAAAAGCTTCAATTTCGCCAAAGGGGAAAAAAAATGAGATTTTTTAAGAAAACACTAAAGAATTTGAAAAGAAAGCACTAAAAAACTGTTTTTAAGAAGTTTTTTGTACTTTGCATTATTTTGATTTTGAGTGCTAAATTACCAATTTTTAAGCAAACTACTAATCAGAATCAATTCGGGTGATGATTTTTATTACACTAGGCACAAAATGATTGTAAAACTTCGAAAATTGAAAAATTCGAAATTTCCCATACGATTAATATGGGGAAAATTGAAATGAAAAACTTTGAAACTGCACTGTTTTGGACCAAACTTGGACACACTTCACATTTTTTTTTATGCTATCAATTTGGAAATGGAGATTCTCCTGTATAAAAGCTTCAATTTCAGCATGAAAGAAAAAATGTGAGGCTTTCTCTTATTGAACAGTAATTCATTGAATATCGTCCCCCATGTACTTTCAATAGGTGAAATTTGCTTTTCGCGACTTTAGCTTAAATGCTTTCAAATATTGATTTTGGATTGGAAATATGTTATATAGTAATTCTTGGTCCAAATTTAAATTAAAACTTTATAAATTTTTCTTAAAATCCGAAATTCAATTTTTCGTAATTCGTGAATTATTTTTTTTCGTGGAGGAAATTGAAATGAAAAACTTTAAAACTGCACTGTTTTGGCACAAACCTTTGACCCACTTTACATTTTGTGTATGTTATGAATTTGGAAATGGACATTCTCCTGTATAAAAGATTTAATTTCGCCAAAGGAAAAAAAATTGAGATTCTTACTTTTTGAAAAATAATTCATTGAATATCGTTCCCCATGTTTGCATTTCTCGACATTGGCTCAAATGCCTTTCAAATTTTGATTTTAGATTGGAAACATGTTATGTAGTAATTCTTGACCCATTTTTAAATAAATTTTTTAATTTTTTTTTTTTTTTAAATCACAAATTCAATTTTTCGAAAATCTTTAAATTTTTAGGTTAGGATTTCGAGTATAAAAACCATTTTATAAGCAAACTGATGATAAGAATTAATTTATGTTATGACTTTTATGATCCTAGGCGCAAAAAGAAGGTAAAATTTTGAAAATTGGGAATTTGACATTTCCCATAGGATTAACATTGTTTATATATTTCCAATGGGAAATGCACAATTTCTTTGCAATAATTCGATTTTGAGCAGTAAAATGTAGTTTCAGTAACGATTTGATTGTGGAAATTGATTGGATTGATGATTTCTTTGACACAAGGTGCAAAAAGATTGCGAAAATTGCAACGTTTGAAATTTCCTATACATTTACATGGGGAAAATTGAAAATGAAAAATATTTAAACTGAACAGATTTGGACCAACCTTTGACCAATTTTGCATTTTTTTTATGTTATAAATTTGGAAATGGAGATTCTAATATATAAAAGCTTCAATTTCGCCAAAGGAAAAAAAATTGAGATTTTTACTTTTTGAAAAATAATTCATTGAATATCGTCCCCCATGTATTTTCAATACGTGAAATTTGCATTTCTTGACATTGAACAGTAAAATGTAGTTATAATGACGATTTGATTGTGGAAATTGATTGGGGTTATGATTTTTATGACACAAGATGCAAAAAGATCGTAAAATTTCGAAAATTGCAAAGTTTGAAATTTCCTATACATTTAACATGGGGAAAATTGAAAATGAAAAATATTTAAACTGCACAGATTTGGACCAACCTTTGACAAACTTCGCATTTTTTTTATGTTATAAATTTGGAAATGGAGATTCTCCTATATAAAAGCTTTAATTTCACCAAAGGAAAAAAAATGAGATTTTTACTTTTTGAAGAATAATTCATAGAATATCGTCCCCCATGTATTTTCAATAGGTGAAATTTGCATTTCTCGACATTGTCTCAAATGCTTTCTAATTTGTATTTTGGGTTGGAAACAAATGTTAAATAATTTTTTTTTATTTTTTTTTTTAAATCGTAAATTCAATTTTTCGAAAAACTTTAAATTTTTAGGTTTTGAGTATATTTGAACGGAAAATTTCATTTTGGTCAAATGGATCCAAATTGAATTTTTTTTATCGAAAAACACTTTATCAATTCTACTAAGGTGAAAATCTGGCCAAAAAAATATTTTTCGGTAAGAAAATGGCAAGTTGAAACTTTGAAAAGAAAGCTCTCATAAACTGTTTTAAATCCGTTTTTTGTACTTTGTATTATTTCGATTTCGAGTGTAAAATACCATTTATAAGCAAATTGAAGATCAAAATGATTTCAGGTTATGATTTTCATGATCCTAGGTGCAAAAAGAAGGTAAATTTCGAATATTGGGAATTTGACATTTCCCATAGGATTAACATGCTTTATGTATTTCCAATGGGAAATGCACAATTTCTTTGCAGAAACTAGATTTTGAGCAGTAAAATGTAGTTATAATGACGATTTGATTGTGGAAATTGATTGGGGTGATGATTTTTATGACACAGACTTGCGTGGCTTATGTCTTAAGGAAAATATAAATTTATAAAACAAAAATACAATCATGAAATTTTGCATCTGTTGTTGGGTGAATTTAAATTCTTAAAGCTCGTGACGGTCCACCTCGATGGATCTTGATGAATTGTCCTGGGTCTCTTGAACTTCTGCTCCACAATAGGATCATAATTAATGATGGCTCTAATTGGGGGGGGGGGGGGTATACTATTTTCAATTTTAACATGATGATATAGTTAAGATACAGTTGTCAGTTGAGTCCAGGCCCAAATCTCTCCGGATGATCTTGTTACGCACATACCAGGGTGCATTTGTCATTCTTCCGGCTACTTTATTTTGGAGTGTTAGTAGCTTTTTCTGGTCTATTTTCTTTGCTGTTTAACCCTTTGCACTCCAGTGGCGCCTCTCAGGCTCCAAGCGATTGGATGCCAAACCACGAGAGGACCATTAGGTGTGATGCGGAAATTCGATGCAATGCCAATGGCTGTGTTTAGTTTCTATGAAGCAAATCCATAAACACCAGCCGAATCTAAAATGTCTCGAGTTGCTGATTCCTCCGTGCGAAAAAGGTCTGGAGTGCAAAAGGGTTAATAACTAATTTGTAAAGTAAAACCTTAGTTTTACCACTAGTTTTTGATCCTTTGCCCTAGATGGAATTCTATGAAATAAGAGCGATAGTTACCTTTCTTATGGCTTCTTTGAAGTGAATTTTGTACTTTAATTTTTGGTCGAGATGAACGTCAAGGTTTTTGCTGTGTTTAACGCATTCTATACTCTTACCAAAGATTTCAATTTTGGATGTGATGTGTTTTCTTGTGTGTTGTTTTATGAAGAGGACTGTTTGAGATTTTAGGGCATTGATTTTAATGCGCCATTTTTCGTATCACTCTTGGACCAAGTCAAGTGCTTCTTGAAGTTTATCAATGACTCTGTCATCTTGTTTTGATGTGCAAAGTAAAGCTTTGTCGCCGACCAAACGGTATAGTGGTTAGCGCGCTAGCTTCTAGACCGCGAGGTTGCGGGTTCCGAGTCCCGTGTTAGGCATGGGTGTTTGTAAATGTATGTTGGCTTGTCTAATGAAGAATGTTTCGGCGCATTATAGCCCTCGTGTTGCTGACGGCGCCAGATAATCTGAATTCAACCAACCAGCTTTAAAGCTTTGTCATCAACAAATAGTACCATTGGGCAGTCAGGTAGTTTGGTAAAGTCGTTAATGTAGGCATTAAACAACAAGGGGCTGCTCCCCTGGAGAACACCTGCTTGTATAGGTTTCTCTAAATACAACGTTTGGCTGATGCGAAAAGTTATATCTTTGAAGAAAGTATTTAGGATACGGATAATGTCCATTGGAAGTGTGAGTAGTTAGAAAAGGACAGTCCGAAGCCAGGGCGCAATGCGCAAGGGACGGGGGACGATGACGTCACCGGAAGGGGGCGTGACCGGATATGACGTCACAGGAAGTGACATAACCGGATATGACGTCACCGGAAACCCCGTGACCGGAAGTGGAGTTGAGTTGTTCCCCTCCTGCTGCTGTTTTAGTATCGGTTTCATTATAAGCTGTTTGTGTATGACGTCACAGTGTGAATGACGTCATAATGTGTTTTATATCAAAGTTTTGAGCGGTGGCAACACTTTTTTAGTTTCGGTTTATCTAGCAGACGGGGTTGAGTTGTTCTAGGACTGCTTCTTAACGAATAAGTTAGAGTGATAGGCTTTTATTGCGTGACGTCACAGTGAGTATGACGTCATAACTTGCTTAACGTTAAAAGTTTTGAGCGGTGGCAACACTTTTTAGTTTCGATTTACCTTTAAGGCGGAGTTGAGTTGTTCTAGGGCTGCTTCTAAGTGAATAAGTTAGAGTTATAGGTATTTTTTACTAGTGACGTCACAGTGGGTATGACGTCATTCATGATTTTACAAAACTTACCTTTAAGACGATGGCAGCAATAGAAATATGCTAAGTTTTAGGCGGGATGGAGTTGAGTTGTTTTAGGGCTACTTTTAAGTGAATAACTTAGAGTGATAGGCTGTTTTACCAGTGACGTCACAGTGTTAATGTAGTGGGGATGACGTCACCATTTGCTTTATATCAAAGTTTAAGGAATGGCAACATCTTGTATCCTGATATATAGCTAAGTCTCCTTTGATTGGTTGAAATAAAAGCTCACTTCTGATTGGTTAGAATATGTCACGTGATTTCAAATGCTCTTCTCATTGACTATACAGTTTAGTAAGACAGTTTTCTACTAAGTTTAATGTAATTGCGGCGCCATCTAGTGGTAGGAAGGAATATAAATTACATAGTTTATAACTTTTCATGCTTAACCATTAAAAACTTCAAATACATGCAAAGATAATATACTAACACAAATGCGTAAAGTTTCGGATTGAGTGGATTTTTTTTTTTCTATAAGTGCTTAACACATTTAAACTAATGTTGAGAGATATAATCGCAAGACACTTTTAAGGAATCAGGTTTAATCAATGTTAGACACATAAAGTCTCATTATTTTCTCAATAACAGTATGAAATGTAAATATAAATTAAAATTTATGAGAAGAAAAAAATTTAAACTTTGATATCTTAACGTGAAAATTTCTTTTACAGAGCTTAACATATCATTAAAAAGTTTTTTTCTTTTATTGTCATAGTTTTTGAGGGATTGAATACACAACAAAAGAACTTAGACTAGAATTAATTTTCAATATTCAGCAACTGAAACCCATTATGGAAGTTAAAGCAATGATTTTACAATTTTTTTTAGGTTGAGTTAGTCTGACCCTGTTGAAGGAATTAGTAGTTGTAGTGTGTTCACACGTGAGTTTGCAATACAATATTAGTAATATACATTTCCAAAAAACGAAATATTTATCACTTTGAATAGAAAAATGACGATTTTTTTTTATTTATGTAAGTATTATTCTCAATTTTGTAAATTTTAAATGTATTATCCATATTTTATTGAAGAATTTATATTTTTTTTCTTCTTCTTTCAGAATGGTTTAGGAAAAACATTTCATTTTAGTCAGAACAATGTTTTCAAAGAGATGGAAATACGCAACTTTTCGATATATCAACCTTCAAATACTTTGAAATTGATTCTATTTGTTACAACCGGTTGTAATTTAAAGCTATACTGTACTATGCGAGCGATATTATATATCTTAGCTACTTACTGTCTATGTTAAAATTTATATTACCATTAAACTTGTTAGAAATTAATATGTCTATGTTAGTTATATTAATCAAAATAGTTTTTATTGTACAATGATACTTACTTAAGTTGATGAATGGCAACACAGAACTAGCTGCTAATGCTGAATAGATATGTGATAACTGATTTTGGATACTCTAATGTTTAAATAAGAGAGAAAAAGTAACATACTTGAACATCTTACAACTAAGAATTCAAAAGTGAACATGAAAATTTACTTTACGAATAAATATCATGTCTTTAAAATGTATACGAATATCACTAAATAAGATAAAAAAGTAACATACTTAAACTCTTTACGACAAATAACTTTAAAATTAACGAAAAAAAACTTACTTTACACATAAAAATCACTTTAAAATGTGTAAAAATATCGCTAAATAAGAGAAAAAAAGTAACTTACTTAAAATTTCTAAGATAAATATTTAACCTTTACGCGAAAATTCCCTTCATGTATAAAAATCACGACTTTAAAATATAACATGCAAGAGAAAAGTAACGTACTTAAACTTTCTACGGCAAATAACTTTAACATTAACGTAAAATTTTACTTTACACATAAAAATCCCGATATTAAAATATGTAGAAATATCGCTAAATAAAAGAAAAAAGTAACACACTTAAACTTTGTACGACAAATAACTTTGACATTAACGTAAAAAATGTTCTTCACATATAAAAATCACGACTTTAAATTTGAAATGTAGGATGAAAGTATAACATACCTATAATTTCTACGACAAAGAATTCAAACATTGCCGTTCATGTCTTTAAAATATATAATGACAACTCTAACTTTTAGAAAAAAGAAACACTAAAAATTTACAAGGCAAAGAATTTAAAATTGAACGTTAAAATTAACTTTACATGTACTATCATACTCTTATATCAACGATAAATAAGATAAAAAAAAGAAACTCTAAAAATTTATAAGGCAAAGAATTCAAATAATACGCGAAAATTTACCTCACATATAAAAATTATGTCTTTCAAATGTGTTAGAATAACGCTAAATTAGAGAAAAAGAAATATTAAAAATTTATAAGGTAAGGAATTGAAACAATACGCGAAAATTTATTTCACACATAACATTTTTATCTTTAAAATGTGTAAGAATAATGCTAAATTAGAGAAGAAAAAAAAAATAACATACTTAAACTTTCTTCGACAACAATTTAAACAATACGCGAAAATTTCATACACAATTATTTTCTTAGGTTAATGTTAAATAATGGGAAATTTAACAGAATAAAAATTTCAAAGATAAAGAATTTTAACCTTTACACGAAAATTTACTTCACATATAAATATCATGTCTTTAAACTTTAACGTGACAATTTACTTCTCATATACAATTAAACTCTTAGGTTAATGTTAAATAAAAGAAAAAGTAACATACTCAAAAATTTCTAAGATAAGCATAACGTAAAAATTTCATATCATGTGTTTAAAATGTAACATATAAGAGAAAAAAAAAATAACATACTTGAACTTTCTATAGCAAAGAATTTAAGCGTTAGCGTAAAAATTTACTTTACATATAAAATTCACGTCTTTAAACGGGGTGATAAGCATGTGACGGTAATTAGCCAATCAGGTTAGCGGTAGGTGATACGCCACTTGCCGGCATTTTTAGACCGGAGGATGAGTCACGCTAATACTTGTTCAAACAGGTCGGGAGACTTGTACAGCAAGAACAACAGCATCGACGCGCAAGCAGCGGGTGATGCTGCGGTGTGTCAGCAGGTCTTCGAGATTATCGTTTTCCTACTTTTCCTTTTTCATAATGAAATGTTTGTGAAAACTTGGAATGAATGAAGTGGATTTCAAAGACACATTAGTAAGTGAAGGTAGAATTCGCATGGACTTTCTTCCAAAAAGTATGATTCACTTGGAGAATTTAAGATCATTTCTACTTGAAAACTTTTCTATTGTCTAAAACATTGAATATTGTTCAAACTCAGTGAGATTATATGCTACAATACGGGTAAAACTTAACAAAATTGTTACATAGAAGAAAAATAGTAAGAGATTTAAAATAAATACTAGTTATAGATACTCCAAGGAAAAAAATTCACCTCTACTTTTCAATCGGAAAATCAATGCAAGTTGGAAATTTATGTTACTTCAAGAAAGACTTAGACAATTTACTTTGTAATAATATACGTTAAGGTGTCGTATTAACTCGTGCAATACATGCTGACTAAGGTTTATTTTACTTATCTAAGAAAGGTGAATTGGGGGAAAATATTAAATAAATTGTAGATATTAAATACATTGTAGATATGCATTTAAGTTTTGAAAATCACCTGCAAGACTTTTAAAACATCTTAAGAAAAATTGAAAGAAACTTGCGAATTATATGTAAACTATATAACTTTTTATACTCTGAAAGGAAATCACAAGTAATTTAGTTAACTTTTTTCATGGTAACACTCATATTCAACGACATGTTTTTAAAATTTAACCTTCTTTACATGATAATAGTTATAAATTTTTTCAATCTCAGATGCGATATACTATTATTTCTAACATATATGTTACGAATTGTGTAAAGTTTTTAAAACTGTATATGCAAATCACCAATCAGAAACATAAAAATCTAACATCAATCAAACAAACTAAAATAATAAGATATTTTCCTTAGTGGAAATAGTTAACTACTCATGTGATGGAATATACTTAGAAAATTTAAATACTGAAAAAAGTTTGCTAGGCAAACTTAAAGAATATTTTTTTTTTCTTGTGAAAAACTAGCATAAATTTGGAAAATGTAGAGTTTGTTACTACGTAAAATTGAACATCATCTGGACAAACTAAATTATACATGAATTTTTTTTTTATTTGAGAGGTGCTGACAATATATCATTAATATAGAGATTTTTAACTTCCACCCATAATTTCTAAATAACTTATACATAAATTTCAGAAAAACTGAAACGGAATGTGTTTTACAAGAGGCTTATTTTGTAAGATGAATATTCAATATTAATATAACTGAGCAAAGTTCATTCCGGAAAAAACTTGTAAAAGATACTTATATTTTGAAAATAGTTTGAAATATCCTTTTAAATTTATGAATGCTCGCTTTCGAAAGACACAAATAAAACGGATATTACTCATGATAATTAACACATACATAACATTAGTCAAACAAAGTGAAATTTTTATTGCTTGTGACCGATAACTTTTCAGTGAAGCAGAACTTACATAGGAAATTTGTGCAAACTTTTTCAACTTTTAAACCAAGTATCATGTAAAATTATAAATTACGATAGGAAATAGCATACTTCAGAATCGGAACAAGTCTTGTAGTTAAGCTAAATGTATTTCTCAAGGAATTGAAAGCATACCAGAGAAGCCCTTATCATTTCGCATCTTTTCTCATGTTGCAAGAAGACATACTTTGTAAAAGATCGTCTTAGCACTTAACAAAAATCAGTAAAAATAAATATATTTTCTATGGCAAAGATAAAACTTCACAACTTAATTACTTAAATTTAGCTAAGTTGCATATGGTTTATTCACATAACTCGCATGTGCTTCGAATGTTGAAATATATTTGTCAGTTGAAATCAAACTCATCGAAAATAAATGCTATCTACATTTTCAAGTCGGAAATTACTATTAAATAAACTTTACATGTAAGACATTATCATGTTAAAAAGAAAAATCTACAAAAATGTAAATGATAATTTTACTGTTGGTACATAAATGATGAATAATTTATGATTTTATTCTAGGCAAACGTTTTATTGTCTAACAGAGAACTTAAACTTTAGCAGAAAAACGAAAAAATACAATTTTTATATCCTATCATGCTTGTCGAAAATTGAATTTATTAGCTGTTGTAATAGATTTTTATTGTCCAAATTTCTATAGTTCTTCCCAGTGCAATAAAATTAAGTTCATGTGTAATGAGTAGTTTTTTTTTTTTGATGAATCTTATAAATTTAATGAAATTATTATGACCTAAGAGATTGAGTGAACTGAATAAATCAATGACGTAAATTTAAACAGTGACTTGAACTGATACATACTATAACTGTAAAGAAGTATGACAAAGTGATAGATGAAGTGAAAATAGAAGTTGAGTGAAATGTGTTGAAAAAAGTTGAAGACGACAAGAAATTCATAAATGAGAATTATCATTGACTTATATTAACTTCGTTTTTCTTGCTTATGACAAGAAAATACACTCTTGTTTATTAAGAACCAACTTGATATCTTATCATAGAATGACAATGATGAAATATCTATAGATTAAAAAAAAATACCAAACTTAGACATAGCAAATTTCTTGAAATTCATGTATAATGTGAGAAGTTTTACTGGAAATATAGAAGCTACAACATTGAAAAATGTGAATGTTTCGAAGTACTTTATCAGAAATAAAAAAAAAAAAAAAATGCGCTGAGGTCCGCTATAAAATTTTTTAGGAGAAAGTTTAAACAAAATTTAAAATCAAACATGCTTTTAAGTGGGAACACATATATTAAAACTATAGCACATTTAACAATTTATATTATGTCATCTCAGTTGGTATCAAACTGAATAATATGAAAAACAACCACAAACTGAATAAACATGAAAATTATCAATATATGTGGAAAAGTTTCCTTTTTTCACATATAAAAAAAAAATAACACATTGACATACGTTAAGATCACGAAACATGCGTAATCATATACCGATAAGAGCAACCAATGTTGCGGGGAGATATTCACGTGATGGACAATATCCCATGAATAAATTGAGTGATTTAATTTCTAATGCTAATTCCAATAGTATTCCACGTAACTTCAACTTTATATGTTACACTATAGATATATTTATTTTTCAAATATATTGACTTTCGAAAAATCATCCTTCAATATAAGAATGATCATAGTAAGAATAAAAGAAAAGATACTAAGCATTGATTTAAAGTGTATTTATTTCAACTTAGCAACAAATCATATGCGTGAAACGAAAATTGCCTCGAACCAAAGTATAACTATCCAATTTCATTGATTCCTACAAGGAAATTTTTCTCATCTAGTAATTGAATTTTTTTTTTCTCGTACACATTATAAGTGTTGTCCAATCAGGTGTAGAATAGCTGAAGATATCCGACCTCTTTCTAAATATTAATAAGTCACTGTTGAAAAACTTATAAAAATTTCAATTTACACTTAAAGTTTTTATATATATATATATATATTTCAAAGAATTTTTTCAAATCAATATGTATATTTAAATACTGAAACTTATTCACTTCAATAAATGTATGTTTAAGTTATAAAACTTGTCGTATGTATTGAAAAATTGTAACTTTTCGTCTTCGTATAAATCGATAACTTATACACTAGTTCTTCATCAATTAATCTTCTAAGTAAATCTTTCAAAGGTAAAAACATACCTATAGCTTTGCATTTGTAACAAGTTAAATTGTACATGTTTCATGTGAAAGTTACAAAATTTTATATATTTTCATGAAAAACATATAAAATTTTAATTTCACGAGAAACATGTACAATTTAACTTGTTACAAATGTAAAGCTATAGGTGTGTTTTTGCCTTTGAAAGATTTACTTAGAAGATTAATTGATGAAGAACTAGTGTATAAGTTATCGATTTATACGAAGACGAAAAGTTACAATTTTTCAATACATACGACAAGTTTTATAACTTAAACATACATTTATTGAAGTGAATAAGTTTCAGTATTTAAATATACATATTGATTTGAAAAAATTCTTTGAAATATATATATATATATATATATAAAAACTTTAAGTGTAAATTGAAATTTTTATAAGTTTTTCAACAGTGACTTATTAATATTTAGAAAGAGGTCGGATATCTTCAGCTATTCTACACCTGATTGGACAACACTTATAATGTGTACGAGAAAAAAAAAATTCAATTACTAGATGAGAAAAATTTCCTTGTAGGAATCAATGAAATTGGATAGTTATACTTTGGTTCGAGGCAATTTTCGTTTCACGCATATGATTTGTTGCTAAGTTGAAATAAATACACTTTAAATCAATGCTTAGTATCTTTTCTTTTATTCTTACTATGATCATTCTTATATTGAAGGATGATTTTTCGAAAGTCAATATATTTGAAAAATAAATATATCTATAGTGTAACATATAAAGTTGAAGTTACGTGGAATACTATTGGAATTAGCATTAGAAATTAAATCACTCAATTTATTCATGGGATATTGTCCATCACGTGAATATCTCCCCGCAACATTGGTTGCTCTTATCGGTATATGATTACGCATGTTTCGTGATCTTAACGTATGTCAATGTGTTATTTTTTTTTTATATGTGAAAAAAGGAAACTTTTCCACATATATTGATAATTTTCATGTTTATTCAGTTTGTGGTTGTTTTTCATATTATTCAGTTTGATACCAACTGAGATGACATAATATAAATTGTTAAATGTGCTATAGTTTTAATATATGTGTTCCCACTTAAAAGCATGTTTGATTTTAAATTTTGTTTAAACTTTCTCCTAAAAAATTTTATAGCGGACCTCAGCGCATTTTTTTATTTTTTTTATTTCTGATAAAGTACTTCGAAACATTCACATTTTTCAATGTTGTAGCTTCTATATTTCCAGTAAAACTTCTCACATTATACATGAATTTCAAGAAATTTGCTATGTCTAAGTTTGGTATTTTTTTTTAATCTATAGATATTTCATCATTGTCATTCTATGATAAGATATCAAGTTGGTTCTTAATAAACAAGAGTGTATTTTCTTGTCATAAGCAAGAAAAACGAAGTTAATATAAGTCAATGATAATTCTCATTTATGAATTTCTTGTCGTCTTCAACTTTTTTCAACACATTTCACTCAACTTCTATTTTCACTTCATCTATCACTTTGTCATACTTCTTTACAGTTATAGTATGTATCAGTTCAAGTCACTGTTTAAATTTACGTCATTGATTTATTCAGTTCACTCAATCTCTTAGGTCATAATAATTTCATTAAATTTATAAGATTCATCAAAAAAAAAAAACTACTCATTACACATGAACTTAATTTTATTGCACTGGGAAGAACTATAGAAATTTGGACAATAAAAATCTATTACAACAGCTAATAAATTCAATTTTCGACAAGCATGATAGGATATAAAAATTGTATTTTTTCGTTTTTCTGCTAAAGTTTAAGTTCTCTGTTAGACAATAAAACGTTTGCCTAGAATAAAATCATAAATTATTCATCATTTATGTACCAACAGTAAAATTATCATTTACATTTTTGTAGATTTTTCTTTTTAACATGATAATGTCTTACATGTAAAGTTTATTTAATAGTAATTTCCGACTTGAAAATGTAGATAGCATTTATTTTCGATGAGTTTGATTTCAACTGACAAATATATTTCAACATTCGAAGCACATGCGAGTTATGTGAATAAACCATATGCAACTTAGCTAAATTTAAGTAATTAAGTTGTGAAGTTTTATCTTTGCCATAGAAAATATATTTATTTTTACTGATTTTTGTTAAGTGCTAAGACGATCTTTTACAAAGTATGTCTTCTTGCAACATGAGAAAAGATGCGAAATGATAAGGGCTTCTCTGGTATGCTTTCAATTCCTTGAGAAATACATTTAGCTTAACTACAAGACTTGTTCCGATTCTGAAGTATGCTATTTCCTATCGTAATTTATAATTTTACATGATACTTGGTTTAAAAGTTGAAAAAGTTTGCACAAATTTCCTATGTAAGTTCTGCTTCACTGAAAAGTTATCGGTCACAAGCAATAAAAATTTCACTTTGTTTGACTAATGTTATGTATGTGTTAATTATCATGAGTAATATCCGTTTTATTTGTGTCTTTCGAAAGCGAGCATTCATAAATTTAAAAGGATATTTCAAACTATTTTCAAAATATAAGTATCTTTTACAAGTTTTTTCCGGAATGAACTTTGCTCAGTTATATTAATATTGAATATTCATCTTACAAAATAAGCCTCTTGTAAAACACATTCCGTTTCAGTTTTTCTGAAATTTATGTATAAGTTATTTAGAAATTATGGGTGGAAGTTAAAAATCTCTATATTAATGATATATTGTCAGCACCTCTCAAATAAAAAAAAAATTCATGTATAATTTAGTTTGTCCAGATGATGTTCAATTTTACGTAGTAACAAACTCTACATTTTCCAAATTTATGCTAGTTTTTCACAAGAAAAAAAAAATATTCTTTAAGTTTGCCTAGCAAACTTTTTTCAGTATTTAAATTTTCTAAGTATATTCCATCACATGAGTAGTTAACTATTTCCACTAAGGAAAATATCTTATTATTTTAGTTTGTTTGATTGATGTTAGATTTTTATGTTTCTGATTGGTGATTTGCATATACAGTTTTAAAAACTTTACACAATTCGTAACATATATGTTAGAAATAATAGTATATCGCATCTGAGATTGAAAAAATTTATAACTATTATCATGTAAAGAAGGTTAAATTTTAAAAACATGTCGTTGAATATGAGTGTTACCATGAAAAAAGTTAACTAAATTACTTGTGATTTCCTTTCAGAGTATAAAAAGTTATATAGTTTACATATAATTCGCAAGTTTCTTTCAATTTTTCTTAAGATGTTTTAAAAGTCTTGCAGGTGATTTTCAAAACTTAAATGCATATCTACAATGTATTTAATATCTACAATTTATTTAATATTTTCCCCCAATTCACCTTTCTTAGATAAGTAAAATAAACCTTAGTCAGCATGTATTGCACGAGTTAATACGACACCTTAACGTATATTATTACAAAGTAAATTGTCTAAGTCTTTCTTGAAGTAACATAAATTTCCAACTTGCATTGATTTTCCGATTGAAAAGTAGAGGTGAATTTTTTTCCTTGGAGTATCTATAACTAGTATTTATTTTAAATCTCTTACTATTTTTCTTCTATGTAACAATTTTGTTAAGTTTTACCCGTATTGTAGCATATAATCTCACTGAGTTTGAACAATATTCAATGTTTTAGACAATAGAAAAGTTTTCAAGTAGAAATGATCTTAAATTCTCCAAGTGAATCATACTTTTTGGAAGAAAGTCCATGCGAATTCTACCTTCACTTACTAATGTGTCTTTGAAATCCACTTCATTCATTCCAAGTTTTCACAAACATTTCATTATGAAAAAGGAAAAGTAGGAAAACGATAATCTCGAAGACCTGCTGACACACCGCAGCATCACCCGCTGCTTGCGCGTCGATGCTGTTGTTCTTGCTGTACAAGTCTCCCGACCTGTTTGAACAAGTATTAGCGTGACTCATCCTCCGGTCTAAAAATGCCGGCAAGTGGCGTATCACCTACCGCTAACCTGATTGGCTAATTACCGTCACATGCTTATCACCCCGTTTAAAGACGTGAATTTTATATGTAAAGTAAATTTTTACGCTAACGCTTAAATTCTTTGCTATAGAAAGTTCAAGTATGTTATTTTTTTTTCTCTTATATGTTACATTTTAAACACATGATATGAAATTTTTACGTTATGCTTATCTTAGAAATTTTTGAGTATGTTACTTTTTCTTTTATTTAACATTAACCTAAGAGTTTAATTGTATATGAGAAGTAAATTGTCACGTTAAAGTTTAAAGACATGATATTTATATGTGAAGTAAATTTTCGTGTAAAGGTTAAAATTCTTTATCTTTGAAATTTTTATTCTGTTAAATTTCCCATTATTTAACATTAACCTAAGAAAATAATTGTGTATGAAATTTTCGCGTATTGTTTAAATTGTTGTCGAAGAAAGTTTAAGTATGTTATTTTTTTTTCTTCTCTAATTTAGCATTATTCTTACACATTTTAAAGATAAAAATGTTATGTGTGAAATAAATTTTCGCGTATTGTTTCAATTCCTTACCTTATAAATTTTTAATATTTCTTTTTCTCTAATTTAGCGTTATTCTAACACATTTGAAAGACATAATTTTTATATGTGAGGTAAATTTTCGCGTATTATTTGAATTCTTTGCCTTATAAATTTTTAGAGTTTCTTTTTTTTATCTTATTTATCGTTGATATAAGAGTATGATAGTACATGTAAAGTTAATTTTAACGTTCAATTTTAAATTCTTTGCCTTGTAAATTTTTAGTGTTTCTTTTTTCTAAAAGTTAGAGTTGTCATTATATATTTTAAAGACATGAACGGCAATGTTTGAATTCTTTGTCGTAGAAATTATAGGTATGTTATACTTTCATCCTACATTTCAAATTTAAAGTCGTGATTTTTATATGTGAAGAACATTTTTTACGTTAATGTCAAAGTTATTTGTCGTACAAAGTTTAAGTGTGTTACTTTTTTCTTTTATTTAGCGATATTTCTACATATTTTAATATCGGGATTTTTATGTGTAAAGTAAAATTTTACGTTAATGTTAAAGTTATTTGCCGTAGAAAGTTTAAGTACGTTACTTTTCTCTTGCATGTTATATTTTAAAGTCGTGATTTTTATACATGAAGGGAATTTTCGCGTAAAGGTTAAATATTTATCTTAGAAATTTTAAGTAAGTTACTTTTTTTCTCTTATTTAGCGATATTTTTACACATTTTAAAGTGATTTTTATGTGTAAAGTAAGTTTTTTTTCGTTAATTTTAAAGTTATTTGTCGTAAAGAGTTTAAGTATGTTACTTTTTTATCTTATTTAGTGATATTCGTATACATTTTAAAGACATGATATTTATTCGTAAAGTAAATTTTCATGTTCACTTTTGAATTCTTAGTTGTAAGATGTTCAAGTATGTTACTTTTTCTCTCTTATTTAAACATTAGAGTATCCAAAATCAGTTATCACATATCTATTCAGCATTAGCAGCTAGTTCTGTGTTGCCATTCATCAACTTAAGTAAGTATCATTGTACAATAAAAACTATTTTGATTAATATAACTAACATAGACATATTAATTTCTAACAAGTTTAATGGTAATATAAATTTTAACATAGACAGTAAGTAGCTAAGATATATAATATCGCTCGCATAGTACAGTATAGCTTTAAATTACAACCGGTTGTAACAAATAGAATCAATTTCAAAGTATTTGAAGGTTGATATATCGAAAAGTTGCGTATTTCCATCTCTTTGAAAACATTGTTCTGACTAAAATGAAATGTTTTTCCTAAACCATTCTGAAAGAAGAAGAAAAAAAATATAAATTCTTCAATAAAATATGGATAATACATTTAAAATTTACAAAATTGAGAATAATACTTACATAAATAAAAAAAAATCGTCATTTTTCTATTCAAAGTGATAAATATTTCGTTTTTTGGAAATGTATATTACTAATATTGTATTGCAAACTCACGTGTGAACACACTACAACTACTAATTCCTTCAACAGGGTCAGACTAACTCAACCTAAAAAAAATTGTAAAATCATTGCTTTAACTTCCATAATGGGTTTCAGTTGCTGAATATTGAAAATTAATTCTAGTCTAAGTTCTTTTGTTGTGTATTCAATCCCTCAAAAACTATGACAATAAAAGAAAAAAACTTTTTAATGATATGTTAAGCTCTGTAAAAGAAATTTTCACGTTAAGATATCAAAGTTTAAATTTTTTTCTTCTCATAAATTTTAATTTATATTTACATTTCATACTGTTATTGAGAAAATAATGAGACTTTATGTGTCTAACATTGATTAAACCTGATTCCTTAAAAGTGTCTTGCGATTATATCTCTCAACATTAGTTTAAATGTGTTAAGCACTTATAGAAAAAAAAAAATCCACTCAATCCGAAACTTTACGCATTTGTGTTAGTATATTATCTTTGCATGTATTTGAAGTTTTTAATGGTTAAGCATGAAAAGTTATAAACTATGTAATTTATATTCCTTCCTACCACTAGATGGCGCCGCAATTACATTAAACTTAGTAGAAAACTGTCTTACTAAACTGTATAGTCAATGAGAAGAGCATTTGAAATCACGTGACATATTCTAACCAATCAGAAGTGAGCTTTTATTTCAACCAATCAAAGGAGACTTAGCTATATATCAGGATACAAGATGTTGCCATTCCTTAAACTTTGATATAAAGCAAATGGTGACGTCATCCCCACTACATTAACACTGTGACGTCACTGGTAAAACAGCCTATCACTCTAAGTTATTCACTTAAAAGTAGCCCTAAAACAACTCAACTCCATCCCGCCTAAAACTTAGCATATTTCTATTGCTGCCATCGTCTTAAAGGTAAGTTTTGTAAAATCATGAATGACGTCATACCCACTGTGACGTCACTAGTAAAAAATACCTATAACTCTAACTTATTCACTTAGAAGCAGCCCTAGAACAACTCAACTCCGCCTTAAAGGTAAATCGAAACTAAAAAGTGTTGCCACCGCTCAAAACTTTTAACGTTAAGCAAGTTATGACGTCATACTCACTGTGACGTCACGCAATAAAAGCCTATCACTCTAACTTATTCGTTAAGAAGCAGTCCTAGAACAACTCAACCCCGTCTGCTAGATAAACCGAAACTAAAAAAGTGTTGCCACCGCTCAAAACTTTGATATAAAACACATTATGACGTCATTCACACTGTGACGTCATACACAAACAGCTTATAATGAAACCGATACTAAAACAGCAGCAGGAGGGGAACAACTCAACTCCACTTCCGGTCACGGGGTTTCCGGTGACGTCATATCCGGTTATGTCACTTCCTGTGACGTCATATCCGGTCACGCCCCCTTCCGGTGACGTCATCGTCCCCCGTCCCTTGCGCATTGCGCCCTGGCTTCGGACTGTCCTTTTCTAACTACTAGTGTGGCGTCAAATAGTTTTTTGATGAGCCCTTGGTGCTATATTGTATCAAACCAAAGTTCCATTGACTTCTATCCCATTCTATTCCTCTTCCAGAAAGAAGATTTGCACCTTTCTTACTTTGCTATTTAAGGCATGTCGGTAACATCATCCTGAAAATTCAAATTAAAGTACTCCTGGGAGGCAAAAAGTTAAGCAACAGAAAATTTCTTCTGGAAAGTAAAAAAGAGTTCTAAAAGTTATTAGATCAGCGGTACTTCACGGGCTATTGAAAATGCCTCTACTAGGGCAATGATTTTCAACAATCTGAGTGGCAACGATGTGTTGTTTACATTTGCAAACTACATTTTTTAGAAATAACTCATAAAATTATTTAAAATCGAATGGTTTCAAATTTTGCTTTTAAAAATAATTGTTGTTCACATTCGAAAGCAAAGTTTATATCATTGCCGGTGGCGAAGATTCGTTGAAATACTATTTCTGCAACATCCTTATGTTATTCGGATACTCTATTTGGATTTTAAAGGTTAGTAAACCAAAAGCAATTTTTACCTTTGTAAATATTCCTTAACTATATCAGTGCAATTTAGTAATTTTGTTTGGAATTTGAAATAGTAGACTATATTTAAACTTACTATCACAATCTTCATTGATTGAGAATTGAAAATGTAGCAAATGACATCATGATACTTGTACATTTTCAGACTACCATACAGAGTGAATCTGCAGCCAATTAATCTGTGTTAAATGGAAAGTTTGCTTTATATCTTTTTCGGTACTATTCCGTTTGCAGAGTACCAGATAAAAACCGCAAATTGTAGACCTTACTCATCCAAACTAACAACCTTTAAGTCATTAATAATCCCTATAAAAAACACCGACCAAACGGTATAGTGGTTAGCGTGCTAGCTTCTAGACCGCGAGGTTGCGGGTTCGAGTCCCGTGTAAGGCATGGGTGTTTGTAAATGTATGTTGGCTTGTCAAATGACGAACGTTTTGGCGTATTATAGCCCTCGTGTTGCTGACGGTGCCAGATAATCTGAAAACAACCAACCAACCCTATAACAAACCGCAACCATTTAGGCTTGGCGATACAAAAGTACTTTTGTTATTAGATTTCTAAAATGAGTAGACGCGAAGGTGATTGGGATAGATAGTGGCGTCTCAATTGAGGTTGTTACTTATGGAAATTTTGTTTCGAGTATTCTACCATTTGAGGCGCAAATGCGGGACACTTTCCTCGTGAAAGGAAGATGCCATTGACATTTGAACTCCCCTTAGAAGTTCTGATGGTAAGGTTCACCTGGTAGCTGTGTGGTTAGCGCTCTGGCCTAGCATGTCAAAGGTGTCGGATTCGAATTCTGGTTAAGGCATGAATGTTCGTTGTAATCCATATTAAGCTGTAGGCCCTGACCTGATTAATCGTCATTGTGCATAAAATAGGTCGTTGAGCGAACAAACTTACCAATCAACCAACTTGATGGTTAAGTTCAGGGATTAAGCTGTGGGTGCTTTTTTAGCAAAATGCTTAAAAACTTTCTTACTTGTTTGGTTGCTTTCAGATTATCTGGAGCCATCAGCAACACGAGTGCTGTAATGCGCAGAAACATTCGTCATTAGACAAGCCAACATACATTTACTCTCAATTGATGCCTTACACGGGACTCGAATCCACAACCTCGCGGTCTAGAAGCTAGCACGCTAACCACTATATCTAAGAACTTTCTTAAATGCTATAATTAAAAAGTATGGTTTAGCTCTTTTACTAAAACATTTTGAAACGAAATGTATAAATTTACCATTTTTGTTATCCAAATGTTAGTCATCATCAACCTAAAAGAACAAATAATATAAAGGGTATATTTTTCCGCTTGATATTAGAACAAAATAGCTTTATATTTAAAGTTAACCCTTTGCACACGATTGGATGCCGAAACACGAGAGGACCACTAGGTTTGATGCGGAAATTTGATGCAAAGCCAATTACTGTGTTTAGTTTCTATGAAGCAAATCCATAAACGCCAACCGAACCTAAAATGTCTCGAGTTGCTGGTCCCACCGCGCGAAAAAGGCCTCGAGTGCAAAGGGTTAATAATGATTTTATACTAAAAAAGTGTTTTTGATTGTGTTAAATTAAACATCCGGAATGATGGAACTCGTAATCATTTTAGCTAAATGATTACGAGTTCCATCATTCCGGATGTTTAATTTAACACAATCAAAACACTTTTTTAGTATAAAATCATTATTAACCCTTTGCACTCGAGGCCTTTTTCGCGCGGTGGGAGCTTTTTTGCTAAAGAAATTTTGCACCCTAGCTTAAAACACTGGTTAAGTTGTTAGATGGTTGGAGGGCAGAGTGTTAGACTTAGCGTTATCGAGATTTTGCATATCGAATCTTTACTTGCGTAAGAACTACACGGGTGATATATTACCCCGGATCGTCATTTTAAAAGCTGAGCTGCCATTAGTCTGCTTATCCAGTTTTTCTGCGTTTTTGAAATTCAGTTATAATTTTTGGCTGTGCATCTGATGTCTGAGCGGTTTGGGATCTGGTCTCGGAGGGATTCGAATCCCTAGTAGGCTTGAATGGTCGTTTTCTGGTTTGGAACTTTCCAATCATCGGGTGCAAATATGCCAGTGAATTGAGTTCGATTGGTCAGTTGGTTTGTAGGCTCAACGACCTTATATTTTTTGCACAATAACGGCTAATCAGGCCGGGACCTACAGCTTAACATGGATTCCGAAGCGCCACGAACATCCATGCCTAAACCAAGATTCGAATCCACCACCTTTGGCCTGCGAGGCCAGAGCGCTATCACTCACTCAAATCAGGCGGGCAGAATTAAGTACGAAATTTGCACATACATTTTTGAATTATATATTTCTAATTTGACATTTTTGAAATTCAGAATTTGACATTTTTGTTTATATATTTCTAATGGGAAATGCACAATTTCTTTGCAATAACTCGATTTTGAGCAGTAAAAGGTAGTTATAGTAACGATTTGATTGTGGAAAATGATTGTTGTGATGTTTTTTATGGCACAAGGTGCAAAAAGATCGTAAAATTTCGAAAATTGCAAAGTTTGAAATTTCCTATACATTTAACATGGGAAATTTGAAAATGAAAAATATTTAAACTGCACAGATTTGGACCAACCTTTGACAACCTTCGCATTTTTTTTATATTATAAATTTGGGAATGGAGATTCTCCTATAAAAATGCTTCAATTTCGCCAAAGGAAAAAAAAATGAGATTTTTACTTTTTCAAAAATAATTCATTGAATATCGTCAACCATGTATTTTCAATACGTGAAATTTGCATTTCTTGACATTGAGCAGTAAAATGTAGTTATAATGACGATTTGATTGTGGAAATTGATTGGGGTGATGATTTTTATGACACAAGGTGCAAAAAGATCGTAAAATTTCGAAAATTGCAAAGTTTGAAATTTCCTATACATTTAACATGGGAAATTTGAAAATGAAAAATATTTAAACTGCACAGATTTGGACCAACCTTTGACAACCTTCGCATTTTTTTTATATTATAAATTTGGGAATGGAGATTCTCCTATAAAAATGCTTCAATTTCGCCAAAGGAAAAAAAAATGAGATTTTTACTTTTTGAAAAATAATTCATTGAATTTCGTCCCCCATGTATTTTCAGAACGTGAAATTTGCATTTTTTGACATTGAGCAGTAAAATGTAGTTATAATGACGATTCGATTGTGGAAATTGATTGGGGTGATGATTTTTATGACACAAGGTGCAAAAAGATTGTGAAAATTGAAAAATTTGAAATTTCCCATACAATTAACATGGGAAAATTAAAGATGAAAAACCTTTAAACTGAACAGATTTGGACCAAACTTTGACCATCTTCGCATTTTTTTTATGTTAAAAAATTGGAAATGTAGATTCTCCAATATAAAAGCTTCAATTTCGCCAAAGGGAAAAAAAATGAGATTTTTACTTTTTGAAGAATAATTCATTGAATATAGAACCCCCATGTATTTTCAATAGGTGAAATTTGCATTTCACGACGTAAAATATAGTTATAATGACGATTTGATTGTGGAAATTGATTGGGGTGATGATTTTTATGATACAAGGTG
This sequence comes from Linyphia triangularis, assembly GCA_963978545.1. Classification (NCBI taxonomy): domain Eukaryota; kingdom Metazoa; phylum Arthropoda; class Arachnida; order Araneae; family Linyphiidae; genus Linyphia; species Linyphia triangularis. Next base: position 239,006 of record CAXBTE010000242.1, on the reverse strand, counting down.
CAAAAAGATTGCGAATATTGAAAAATGTGAAATTTTCCATACCATTAACATAGGGAAAATTAAAGATGAAAAACTTTTAAACTGACCAGATTTGGACCAACCTTTGACCAATTTCGCATTTTTTTTTATGTTATAAATTTGGAATTAGAGATTCCCATATATAAAGGCTTTAATTTCACCAAAGGAAAAAAAATTGAGATTTTTACTTTTTGAAAAATAATTCATTGAATATCGTCCCCCATGTATTTTCAATACGTGAAATTTGCATTTCTTGACATTGAGCAGTAAAATGTAGTTATAATGACGATTTGATTGTGGAAATTGATTAGGGTGATGATTTTTATGACACAAGGTGCAAAAAGATCGTAAAATTTTGAAAATTGAAATTTCCTATACAATTAACATGGGGAAAATTGAAAATGAAAAATATTGATTGGACCAAAGACAGATTTGGACCAAACTTTGACCATCTTCACATTTTTTTTATGTTATAAATTTGGAATTGGAGATTCTAATATATAAAAGCTTCAATTTCGCCAAAGGAAAAAAAATTGAGATTTTTACTTTTTGAAAAATAATTCATTGAATATCGTCCCCCATGTACTTTCATTACGTGAAATTTGCATTTCTTGACATTGAGCAGTAAAATGTAGTTATAATGACGATTTGATTGTGGAAATTGATTGGGGTGATGATTTTTATGACACAAGGTGCAAAAAGATCGTAAAATTTCGAAAATTGCAAAGTTTGAAATTTCCTATTCATTTAACATGGGAAATTTGAAAATGAAAAATATTTAAACTGCACAGATTTGGACCAACCTTTGACAACCTTCGCATTTTTTTTTATATTATAAATTTGGGAATGGAGATTCTCCTATATAAATGCTTCAATTTCGCCAAAGGAAAAAAAAATGAGATTTTTACTTTTTGAAAAATAATTCATTGAATATCGTCCCTCATGTATTTTCAATACGTGAAATTTCCATTTCTTGACATTGAGCAGTAAAATGTAGTTATAATGACGATTCGATTGTGGAAATTGATTGGGGGGATGATTTTTATGACACAAGGTGCAAAAAGATTGTGAAAATTGAAAAATTTGAAATTTCCCATACAATTAACATGGGAAAATTAAAGATGAAAAACTTTTAAACTGAACAGATTTGGACCAAACTTTGACCACCTTCGCATTTTTTTTATGTTAAAAAATTGGAAATATAGATTCTAATATATAAAAGCTTCAATTTCGCCAAAGAAAAAAAAATTGAGATTTTTACTCTTTGAAGAATAATTCATTGAATATAGAACCCCCATGTATTTTCAATATGTGAAATTTGCATTTCTCGACGTAAAATGTAGTTATAAGGATGATTTGATTGTGGAAATTGATTGGATTGATGATTTTTATGACACAAGGTGCAAAAAGATTGCGAAAATTGAAAAATGTGAAATTTTCCATACAATTAACATAAGGAAAATTAAAGATGAAAAACTTTTAAACTGACCAGATTTGGACCAACCTTTGACCAATTTCGCATTTTTTTTATGTTATAAAATTGGAATTAGAGATTCTCCTATATAAAAGCTTTAATTTCACCAAAGGAAAAAAAATTGAGATTTTTACTTTTTGAAAAATAATTCATTGAATATCGTCCCCCATGTATTTTCAATACGTGAAATTTGCATTTCTTGACATTGAGCAGTAAAATGTAGTTATAATGACGATTTGATTGTGGAAATTGATTGGGGTGATGATTTTTATGACACAAGGTGCAAAAAGATCGTAAAATTTTGAAAATTGAAATTTCCTATACAATTAACATGGGAAAAATTGAAAATGAAAAATATTTAAACTGCACATATTTGGACCAAACTTTGACCATCTTCACATTTTTTTTATGTTATAAATTTGGAATTGGAGATTCTAATATATAAAAGCTTCAATTTCGCCAAAGGAAAAAAAATTGAGATTTTTACTTTTTGAAAAATAATTCATTGAATATCGTCCCCCATGTACTTTCATTACGTGAAATTTGCATTTCTTGACATTGAGCAGTAAAATGTAGTTATAATGACGATTTGATTGTGGAAATTGATTGGGGTGATGATTTTTATGACACAAGGTGCAAAAAGATCGTAAAATTTCGAAAATTGCAAAGTTTGAAATTTCCTATACATTTAACATGGGAAAATTAAAGATGAAAACTTTTAAACTAAACAGATTAGGACCAAACTTTGACCACCTTCGCATTTTTTTTATGTTAAAAAATTGGAAATGTAGATTCTCCAATATAAAAGCTTCAATTTCGCCAAAGGAAAAAAAATTGAGATTTTTAATTTTTGAAGAATAATTCATTGAATATAGAACCCCTATTTATTTTCAATAGGTGAAATTTGCATTTCTCGACGTGAAATGTAGTTATAATGACGATTTGATTGTGGACATTGATTGGGGTGATTATTTTTATGACACAAGGTGTAAAAAGATTGTGAAAATTGAAAAATTTGAAATTTCCCATACAATTAACACGGGAAAATTAAAGATGAAAAACTTTTAAACTGAACAGATTTGGACCAAACTTTGACCACCTTCGCATTTTTTTTATGTTAAAAAATTGGAAATGTAGATTCTAATATATAAAAGCTTCAATTTCGCCAAAGGAAAAAAAATTGAGATTTTTACTCTTTGAAGAATAATTCATTGAATATAGAACCCCCATGTATTTTCAATACGCGAAATTTCCATTTCTTGATATTGAGCAGTAAAATGTATTTAAAATGACGATTCGATTGTGGAAATTGATTGGGGTGATGATTTTTATGACACAAGGTGTAAAAAGATTGTGAAAATTGAAAAATTTGAAATTTCCCATACAATTAACATGGGAAAATTAAAGATGAAAAACTTTTAAACTGAACAGATTTGGACCAAACTTTGACCACCTTCGCATTTTTTTTATGTTAAAAAATTGGAAATGTAGATTCTCCAATATAAAAGCTTCAATTTCGCCAAAGGGAAAAAAAATGAGATTTTTACTTTTGAAGAATAATTCATTGAATATAGAACCCCCATGTATTTTCAATATGTGAAATTTGCATTTCTCGACGTAAAATGTAGTTATAAGGATGATTTGATTGTGGAAATTGATTGGATTGATGATTTTTATGATACAAGGTGCAAAAAGATTGCGAATATTGAAAAATGTGAAATTTTCCATACCATTAACATAGGGAAAATTAAAGGTGAAAAACTTTTAAACTGACCAGATTTGGACCAACCTTTGACCAATTTCGCATTTTTTTTTATGTTATAAATTTGGAATTAGAGATTCCCATATATAAAGGCTTTAATTTCACCAAAGGAAAAAAAATTGAGATTTTTACTTTTCGAAAAATAATTCATTGAATATCGTCCCCGATGTATTTTCAATACGTGAAATTTGCATTTCTTGACATTGAGCAGTAAAATGTAGTTATAATGACGATTTGATTGTGGAAATTGATTAGGGTGATGATTTTTATGACACAAGGTGCAAAAAGATCGTAAAATTTAGAAAATTGAAATTTCCTATACAATTAACATGGGGAAAATTGAAAATGAAAAATATTGATTGGACCAAAGACAGATTTGGACCAAACTTTGACCATCTTCACATTTTTTTTATGTTATAAATTTGGAATTGGAGATTCTAATATATAAAAGCTTCAATTTCGCCAAAGGAAAAAAAATTGAGATTTTTACTTTTTGAAAAATAATTCATTGAATATCGTCCCCCATGTACTTTCATTACGTGAAATTTGCATTTCTTGACATTGAGCAGTAAAATGTAGTTATAATGACGATTTGATTGTGGAAATTGATTGGGGTGATGATTTTTATGACACAAGGTGCAAAAAGATCGTAAAATTTCGAAAATTGCAAAGTTTGAAATTTCCTATTCATTTAACATGGGAAATTTGAAATTGAAAAATATTTAAACTGCACAGATTTGGACCAACCTTTGACAACCTTCGCATTTTTTTTTATATTATAAATTTGGGAATGGAGATTCTCCTATATAAATGCTTCAATTTCGCCAAAGGAAAAAAAAATGAGATTTTTACTTTTTGAAAAATAATTCATTGAATATCGTCCCTCATGTATTTTCAATACGTGAAATTTCCATTTCTTGACATTGAGCAGTAAAATGTAGTTATAATGACGATTCGATTGTGGAAATTGATTGGGGTGATGATTTTTATGACACAAGGTGCAAAAAGATTGTGAAAATTGAAAAATTTGAAATTTCCCATACAATTAACATGGGAAAATTAAAAATGAAAAACTTTTAAACTGAACAGATTTGGACCAAACTTTGACCACCTTCGCATTTTTTTTATGTTAAAAAATTGGAAATATAGATTCTAATATATAAAAGCTTCAATTTCGCCAAAGAAAAAAAAATTGAGATTTTTACTCTTTGAAGAATAATTCATTGAATATAGAACCCCCATGTATTTTCAATATGTGAAATTTGCATTTCTCGACGTAAAATGTAGTTATAAGGATGATTTGATTGTGGAAATTGATTGTATTGATGATTTTTATGACACAAGGTGCAAAAAGATTGCGAAAATTGAAAAATGTGAAATTTTCCATACAATTAACATAAGGAAAATTAAAGATGAAAAACTTTTAAACTGACCAGATTTGGACCAACCTTTGACCAATTTCGCATTTTTTTTATGTTATAAAATTGGAATTAGAGATTCTCCTATATAAAAGCTTTAATTTCACCAAAGGAAAAAAAATTGAGATTTTTACTTTTTGAAAAATAATTCATTGAATATCGTCCCCCATGTATTTTCAATACGTGAAATTTGCATTTCTTGACATTGAGCAGTAAAATGTAGTTATAATGACGATTTGATTGTGGAAATTGATTGGGGTGATGATTTTTATGACACAAGGTGCAAAAAGATCGTAAAATTTTGAAAATTGAAATTTCCTATACAATTAACATGGGGAAAATTGAAAATGAAAAATATTTAAACTGCACATATTTGGACCAAACTTTGACCATCTTCACATTTTTTTTTATGTTATAAATTTGGAATTGGAGATTCTAATATATAAAAGCTTCAATTTCGCCAAAGGAAAAAAAATTGAGATTTTTACTTTTTGAAAAATAATTCATTGAATATCGTCCCCCATGTACTTTCATTACGTGAAATTTGCATTTCTTGACATTGAGCAGTAAAATGTAGTTATAATGACGATTTGATTGTGGAAATTGATTGGGGTGATGATTTTTATGACACAAGGTGCAAAAAGATCGTAAAATTTCGAAAATTGCAAAGTTTGAAATTTCCTATACATTTAACATGGGAAAATTAAAGATGAAAACTTTTAAACTAAACAGATTTGGACCAAACTTTGACCACCTTCGCATTTTTTTTATGTTAAAAAATTGGAAATGTTGATTCTCCAATATAAAAGCTTCAATTTCGCCAAAGGAAAAAAAATTGAGATTTTTACTCTTTGAAGAATAATTCATTGAATATAGAACCCCTATGTATTTTCAATAGGTGAAATTTCATTTCTCGACGTAAAATGTAGTTATAATGACGATTTGATTGTGGACATTGATTGGGGTGATTATTTTTATGACACAAGGTGTAAAAAGATTGTGAAAATTGAAAAATTTGAAATTTCCCATACAATTAACATGGGAAAATTAAAGATGAAAAACTTTTAAACTGAACAGATTTGGACCAAACTTTGACCACCTTCGCATTTTTTTTATGTTAAAAAATTGGAAATGTAGATTCTAATATATAAAAGCTTCAATTTCGCCAAAGGAAAAAAAATTGAGATTTTTACTCTTTGAAGAATAATTCATTGAATATAGAACCCCCATGTATTTTCAATACGCGAAATTTCCATTTCTTGATATTGAGCAGTAAAATGTAGTTAAAATGACGATTCGATTGTGGAAATTGATTGGGGTGATGATTTTTATGACACAAGGTGCAAAAAGATTGTGAAAATTGAAAAATTTGAAATTTCCCATACAATTAACATGGGAAAATTAAAGATGAAAAACTTTTAAACTGAACAGATTTGGACCAAACTTTGACCACCTTCGCATTTTTTTTATGTTAAAAAATTGGAAATGTAGATTCTAATATATAAAAGCTTCAATTTCGCCAAAGAAAAAAAAATTGAGATTTTTACTCTTTGAAGAATAATTCATTGAATATAGAACCCCCATGTATTTTCAATATGTGAAATTTGCATTTCTCGACGTAAAATGTAGTTATAAGGATGATTTGATTGTGGAAATTGATTGGATTGATGATTTTTATGACACAAGGTGCAAAAAGATTGCGAAAATTGAAAAATGTGAAATTTTCCATACAATTAACATAAGGAAAATTAAAGATGAAAAACTTTTAAACTGACCAGATTTGGACCAACCTTTGACCAATTTCGCATTTTTTTTATGTTATAAAATTGGAATTAGAGATTCTCCTATATAAAAGCTTTAATTTCACCAAAGGAAAAAAAATTGAGATTTTTACTTTTTGAAAAATAATTCATTGAATATCGTCCCCCATGTATTTTCAATACGTGAAATTTGCATTTCTTGACATTGAGCAGTAAAATGTAGTTATAATGACGATTTGATTGTGGAAATTGGTTGGGGTGATGATTTTTATGACACAAGGTGCAAAAAGATCGTAAAATTTTGAAATTTGAAATTTCCTATACAATTAACATGGGGAAAATTGAAAATGAAAAATATTTAAACTGCACAGATTTGGACCAAACTTTGACCATCTTCACATTTTTTTTATGTTATAAATTTGGAATTGGAGATTCTAATATATAAAAGCTTCAATTTCGCCAAAGGAAAAAAAATTGAGATTTTTACTTTTTGAAAAATAATTCATTGAATATCGTCCCCCATGTACTTTCATTACGTGAAATTTGCATTTCTTGACATTGAGCAGTAAAATGTAGTTATAATGACGATTTGATTGTGGAAATTGATTGGGGTGATTATTTTTATGACACAAGGTGTAAACAGATTGTGAAAATTGAAAAATTTGAAATTTCCCATACAATTAACATGGGAAAATTAAAGATGAAAAACTTTTAAACTGAACAGATTTGGACCAAACTTTGACCATCTTCGCATTTTTTTTATGTTAAAAAATTGGAAATGTAGATTCTAATATATAAAAGCTTCAATTTCGCCAAAGGAAAAAAAATTGAGATTTTTACTTTTTGAAGAATAATTCATTGAATATAGAACTCCCATGTATTTTCAATATGTGAAATTTGTATTTCTCTACGTAAAATGTTGTTATAAGGATGATTTGATTGTGGAAATTGATTGGATTGATGATTTTTATGACACAAGGTGCAAAAAGATTGCGAAAATTGAAAAATGTGAAATTTTCCATACAATTAACAAAGGGAAAATTAAAGATGAAAAACATTTAAACTGATCAGATTTGTACTGCCTTTGACCAATTTCGCATTTTTTTTATGTTATAAATTTGGAATTAGAGATTCTCCTATATAAAAGCTTTAATATCACCAAAGGAAAAAAAATTGAGATTTTTACTTTTTGAATTATAATTCATTGAATATCGTCCCCCATGTATTTTCAATAAGTGAAATTTGCATTTCTTAACATTGAGCAGTAAAATGTAGTTATAATGACGATTTGATTGTGGAAATTGATTGGGGGGATGATTTTTATGACACAAGGTGCAAAAAGATCGTAAAATTTTGAAAATTGAAATTTCCTATACAATTAACATGGGGAAAATTGAAAATGAAAAATATTTAAATTGCACAGATTTGGACCAACCTTTGACCATCTTCACATTTTTTTTATGTTATAAATTTGGAATTGGAGATTCTAATATATAAAAGCTTATATTTCGCCAAATAAAAAAAAATTGAGATTTTTACTTTTTGAAAAATAATTCATTGAATATCGTCCCCAATGTACTTTCAATACGTGAAATTTGCATTTCTTGACATTGAGCAGTAAAATGTAGTTATAATGACGATTTGATTGTGGAAATAGATTGGGGTGATGATTTTTATGACACAAGGTGCAAAAAGATCGTAAAATTTTGAAAATTGAAATTTTCTATACAATTAACATGGGGAAAATTGAAAATGAAAAATATTTAAACTGCACAGATTTGGACCAACCTTTGACTATCTTCACATTTTTTTTATGTTATAAATTTGGAATTGGAGATTCTAATATATAAAAGCTTATATTTCGCCAAAGGAAAAAAAATTGAGATTTTTACTTTTTGAAAAATAATTCATTGAATATCGTCCCCCATGTACTTTCAATACGTGAAATTTGTATTTCTTGACATTGAGAAGTAAAATGTAGTTATAATGACGATTCGATTGTGGAAATTGATTGGGGTGATGATTTTTATGACACAAGGTGCAAAAAGATTGTGAAAATTGAAAAATTTGAAATTTCCCATACAATTAACATGGGAAAATTAAAGATGAAAAACTTTTAAACTGACCAGATTTGGACCAACCTTTGACCAATTTCGCATTTTTTTTATGTTATAAATTTGGAATTAGAGATTCTCCTATACAAAAGCTTTAATTTCACCAAAGGAAAAAAAATTGAGATTTTTACTTTTTGAAAAATAATTCATTGAATATCGTCCCCCATGTATTTCAATACGTGAAATTTGCATTTCTTAACATTGAGCAGTAAAATGTAGTTATAATGACGATTTGATTGTGGAAATTGATTGGGGTGATGGTTTTTATGACACAAGGTGCAAAAAGATCGTAAAATTTTGAAAATTGAAATATCCTATGCAATTAACATGGGGAAAATTGAAATTGAAAAATATTTAAACTGCACAGATTTGGACCAACCTTTGACCATCTTCTCATTTTTTTTATGCTATAAATTTGGAATTGGAGATTCTAATATATAAAAGCTTTAATTTCACCAAAGGAAAAAAAATTGAGATTTTTACTTTTTGAAAAATAATTCATTGAATATCGTCCCCCATGGTTTTTCAATACGTGAAATTTGCATTTCATGACATTGAGCAGTAAAATGTAGTTATAATGACGATTTGATTGTGGAAATTGATTGGGGTGATGATTTTTTTGACACAAGGTTCAAAAAGATCGTAAAATTTGGAAAATTGAAATATCCTATACAATTAACATGGGGAAAATTGAAAATGAAAAATATTTAAACTGCACAGATTTGGACCAACCTTTGACCATCTTCACATTTTTTTTATGCTATAAATTTGGAAATGGAGATTCTAATATATAAAAGCTTCAATTTCTCCAAAGGAAAAAAAATTGAGATTTTTACTTTTTGAAAAATAATTCATTGAATATCGTCCCCCATGTACTTTCAATACTTGAAATTTGCATTTCTTGACATTGAGCAGTAAAATGTAGTTATAATGACGATTTGATTGTGGAAATTGATTGGGGTGATTATTTTTATGACACAAGGTGTAAAAAGATTGTGAAAATTGAAAAATTTGAAATTTCCCATACAATTAACATGGGAAAATTAAAGATGAAAAACTTTTAAACTGAACAGATTTGGACCAAACTTTGACCACCTTCGCATTTTTTTTATGTTAAAAAATTGGAAATGTAGATTCTAATATATAAAAGCTTCAATTTCGCCAAAGGAAAAAAAATTGAGATTTTTACTTTTTGAAGAATAATTCATTGAATATAGAACTCCCATGTATTTTCAATATGTGAAATTTGTATTTCTCTACGTAAAATGTTGTTATAAGGATGATTTGATTGTGGAAATTGATTGGATTGATGATTTTTATGACACAAGGTGCAAAAAGATTGCGAAAATTGAAAAATATGAAATTTTCCATACAATTAACAAAGGGAAAATTAAAGATGAAAAACATTTAAACTGATCAGATTTGTACTGCCTTTGACCAATTTCGCATTTTTTTTATGTTATAAATTTGGAATTAGAGATTCTCCTATATAAAAGCTTTAATATCACCAAAGGAAAAAAAATTGAGATTTTTACTTTTTGAATTATAATTCATTGAATATCGTCCCCCATGTATTTTCAATAAGTGAAATTTGCATTTCTTAACATTGAGCAGTAAAATGTAGTTATAATGACGATTTGATTGTGGAAATTGATTGGGGGGATGATTTTTATGACACAAGGTGCAAAAAGATCGTAAAATTTTGAAAATTGAAATTTCCTATACAATTAACATGGGGAAAATTGAAAATGAAAAATATTTAAATTGCACAGATTTGGACCAACCTTTGACCATCTTCACATTTTTTTTATGTTATAAATTTGGAATTGGAGATTCTAATATATAAAAGCTTATATTTCGCCAAATAAAAAAAAATTGAGATTTTTACTTTTTGAAAAATAATTCATTGAATATCGTCCCCAATGTACTTTCAATACGTGAAATTTGCATTTCTTGACATTGAGCAGTAAAATGTAGTTATAATGACGATTTGATTGTGGAAATAGATTGGGGTGATGATTTTTATGACACAAGGTGCAAAAAGATCGTAAAATTTTGAAAATTGAAATTTCCTATACAATTAACATGGGGAAAATTGAAAATGAAAAATATTTAAACTGCACAGATTTGGACCAACCTTTGACTATCTTCACATTTTTTTTATGTTATAAATTTGGAATTGGAGATTCTAATATATAAAAGCTTATATTTCGCTAAAGGAAAAAAAATTGAGATTTTTACTTTTTGAAAAATAATTCATTGAATATCGTCCCCCATGTACTTTCGATACTTGAAATTTGCATTTCCTGACATTGAGCTGTAAAATGTAGTTATAATGACGATTTGATTGTGGAAATTGATTGGGGTGATGATTTTTATGACACAAGGTGCAAAAAGATCGTAAAATTTCGAAAATTGCAAAGTTTGAAATTTCCTATACATTTAACATGGGAAAATTAAAGATGAAAAACTTTTAAACTGAACAGATTTGGACCAAACTTTGACTACCTTCGCATTTTTTTTATGTTAAAAAATTGGAAATGTAGATTCTCCAATATAAAAGCTTCAATTTCGCCAAAGGAAAAAAAATTGAGATTTTTACTTTTTGAAGAATAATTCATTGAATATAGAACTCCCATGTATTTTCAATATGTGAAATTTGTATTTCTCTACGTAAAATGTTGTTATAAGGATGATTTGATTGTGGAAATTGATTGGATTGATGATTTTTATGACACAAGGTGCAAAAAGATTGCGAAAATTGAAAAATGTGAAATTTTCCATACAATTAACAAAGGGAAAATTAAAGATGAAAAACATTTAAACTGATCAGATTTGTACTGCCTTTGACCAATTTCGCATTTTTTTTATGTTATAAATTTGGAATTAGAGATTCTCCTATATAAAAGCTTTAATTTCGCCAAAGGAAAAAAAAATTGAGATTTTTACTTTTTGAAAAATAATTCATTGAATATCGTCCCCCATGTACTTTCAATACGTGAAATTTGTATTTCTTGACATTGAGAAGTAAAATGTAGTTATAATGACGATTCGATTGTGGAAATTGATTGGGGTGATGATTTTTATGACACAAGGTGCAAAAAGATTGTGAAAATTGAAAAATTTGAAATTTCCCATACAATTAACATGGGAAAATTAAAGATGAAAAACTTTTAAACTGACCAGATTTGGACCAACCTTTGACCAATTTCGCATTTTTTTTATGTTATAAATTTGGAATTAGAGATTCTCCTATACAAAAGCTTTAATTTCACCAAAGGAAAAAAAATTGAGATTTTTACTTTTTGAAAAATAATTCATTGAATATCGTCCCCCATGTATTTCAATACGTGAAATTTGCATTTCTTAACATTGAGCAGTAAAATGTAGTTATAATGACGATTTGATTGTGGAAATTGATTGGGGTGATGGTTTTTATGACACAAGGTGCAAAAAGATCGTAAAATTTTGAAAATTGAAATATCCTATGCAATTAACATGGGGAAAATTGAAATTGAAAAATATTTAAACTGCACAGATTTGGACCAACCTTTGACCATCTTCTCATTTTTTTTATGCTATAAATTTGGAATTGGAGATTCTAATATATAAAAGCTTTAATTTCACCAAAGGAAAAAAAATTGAGATTTTTACTTTTTGAAAAATAATTCATTGAATATCGTCCCCCATGGTTTTTCAATACGTGAAATTTGCATTTCATGACATTGAGCAGTAAAATGTAGTTATAATGACGATTTGATTGTGGAAATTGATTGGGGTGATGATTTTTTTGACACAAGGTTCAAAAAGATCGTAAAATTTGGAAAATTGAAATATCCTATACAATTAACATGGGGAAAATTGAAAATGAAAAATATTTAAACTGCACAGATTTGGACCAACCTTTGACCATCTTCACATTTTTTTTATGCTATAAATTTGGAAATGGAGATTCTAATATATAAAAGCTTCAATTTCTCCAAAGGAAAAAAAATTGAGATTTTTACTTTTTGAAAAATAATTCATTGAATATCGTCCCCCATGTACTTTCAATACTTGAAATTTGCATTTCTTGACATTGAGCAGTAAAATGTAGTTATAATGACGATTTGATTGTGGAAATTGATTGGGGTGATTATTTTTATGACACAAGGTGTAAAAAGATTGTGAAAATTGAAAAATTTGAAATTTCCCATACAATTAACATGGGAAAATTAAAGATGAAAAACTTTTAAACTGAACAGATTTGGACCAAACTTTGACCACCTTCGCATTTTTTTTATGTTAAAAAATTGGAAATGTAGATTCTAATATATAAAAGCTTCAATTTCGCCAAAGGAAAAAAAATTGAGATTTTTACTTTTTGAAGAATAATTCATTGAATATGGAACTCCCATGTATTTTCAATATGTGAAATTTGTATTTCTCTACGTAAAATGTTGTTATAAGGATGATTTGATTGTGGAAATTGATTGGATTGATGATTTTTATGACACAAGGTGCAAAAAGATTGCGAAAATTGAAAAATATGAAATTTTCCATACAATTAACAAAGGGAAAATTAAAGATGAAAAACATTTAAACTGATCAGATTTGTACTGCCTTTGACCAATTTCGCATTTTTTTTATGTTATAAATTTGGAATTAGAGATTCTCCTATATAAAAGCTTTAATATCACCAAAGGAAAAAAAATTGAGATTTTTACTTTTTGAATTATAATTCATTGAATATCGTCCCCCATGTATTTTCAATAAGTGAAATTTGCATTTCTTAACATTGAGCAGTAAAATGTAGTTATAATGACGATTTGATTGTGGAAATTGATTGGGGGGATGATTTTTATGACACAAGGTGCAAAAAGATCGTAAAATTTTGAAAATTGAAATTTCCTATACAATTAACATGGGGAAAATTGAAAATGAAAAATATTTAAATTGCACAGATTTGGACCAACCTTTGACCATCTTCACATTTTTTTTATGTTATAAATTTGGAATTGGAGATTCTAATATATAAAAGCTTATATTTCGCCAAATAAAAAAAAATTGAGATTTTTACTTTTTGAAAAATAATTCATTGAATATCGTCCCCAATGTACTTTCAATACGTGAAATTTGCATTTCTTGACATTGAGCAGTAAAATGTAGTTATAATGACGATTTGATTGTGGAAATAGATTGGGGTGATGATTTTTATGACACAAGGTGCAAAAAGATCGTAAAATTTTGAAAATTGAAATTTCCTATACAATTAACATGGGGAAAATTGAAAATGAAAAATATTTAAACTGCACAGATTTGGACCAACCTTTGACTATCTTCACATTTTTTTTATGTTATAAATTTGGAATTGGAGATTCTAATATATAAAAGCTTATATTTCGCTAAAGGAAAAAAAATTGAGATTTTTACTTTTTGAAAAATAATTCATTGAATATCGTCCCCCATGTACTTTCGATACTTGAAATTTGCATTTCCTGACATTGAGCTGTAAAATGTAGTTATAATGACGATTTGATTGTGGAAATTGATTGGGGTGATGATTTTTATGACACAAGGTGCAAAAAGATCGTAAAATTTCGAAAATTGCAAAGTTTGAAATTTCCTATACATTTAACATGGGAAAATTAAAGATGAAAAACTTTTAAACTGAACAGATTTGGACCAAACTTTGACTACCTTCGCATTTTTTTTATGTTAAAAAATTGGAAATGTAGATTCTCCAATATAAAAGCTTCAATTTCGCCAAAGGAAAAAAAATTGAGATTTTTACTTTTTGAAGAATAATTCATTGAATATAGAACTCCCATGTATTTTCAATATGTGAAATTTGTATTTCTCTACGTAAAATGTTGTTATAAGGATGATTTGATTGTGGAAATTGATTGGATTGATGATTTTTATGACACAAGGTGCAAAAAGATTGCGAAAATTGAAAAATGTGAAATTTTCCATACAATTAACAAAGGGAAAATTAAAGATGAAAAACATTTAAACTGATCAGATTTGTACTGCCTTTGACCAATTTCGCATTTTTTTTATGTTATAAATTTGGAATTAGAGATTCTCCTATATAAAAGCTTTAATTTCGCCAAAGGAAAAAAAAATTGAGATTTTTACTTTTTGAAAAATAATTCATTGAATATCGTCCCCCATGTACTTTCGATACTTGAAATTTGCATTTCCTGACATTGAGCAGTAAAATGTAGTTATAATGACGATTTGATTGTGGAAATTGATTGGGGTGATGATTTTTATGATACAAGGTGCAAAAAGATCGTAAAATTTCGAAAATTGCAAAGTTTGAAATTTCCTATACATTTAACATGGGAAAATTAAAGATGAAAAACTTTTAAACTGAACAGATTTGGACCAAACTTTGACCACCTTCTCATTTTTTTTATGTTAAAAAATTGGAAATGTAGATTCTCCAATATAAAAGCTTCAATTTCGCCAAAGGAAAAAAAATTGAGATTTTTACTTTTTGAAGAATAATTCATTGAATATAGAACCCCCATGTATTTTCAATATGTGAAATTTGTATTTCTCGACGTAAAATGTAGTTATAAGGATGATTTGATTGTGGAAATTGATTGGATTGATGATTTTTATGACACAAGGTGCAAAAAGATCGTAAAATTTTGAAAATTGAAATATCCTATACAATTAACATGGGGAAAATTGAAATTGAAAAATATTTAAACTGCACATATTTGGACCAACCTTTGACCATCTTCACATTTTTTTTATGCTATAAATTTGGAAATGGAGATTCTAATATATAAAAGCTTCAATTTCGCCAAAGGAAAAAAAATTGAGATTTTTACTTTTTGAAAAATAATTCATTGAATATCGTCCCCCATGTACTTTCAATACTTGAAATTTGCATTTCCTGACATTGAGCAGTAAAATGTAGTTATAATGACGATTTGATTGTGGAAATTGATTGGGGTGATGATTTTTATGACACAAGGTGCAAAAAGATCGTAAAATTTCGAAAATTGCAAAGTTTGAAATTTCCTATACATTTAACATGGGAAATTTGAAAATGAAAAATATTTAAACTGCACAGATTTGGACCAACCTTTGACAACCTTCGCATTTTTTTTATATTATATATTTGGGAATGGAGATTCTCCTATATAAATGCTTCAATTTCGCCAAAGGAAAAAAAAATGAGATTTTTACTTTTTGAAAAATAATTCATTGAATATCGTCCCCCATGTATTTTCAATACGTGAAATTTCCATTTCTTGACATTGAGCAGTAAAATGTAGTTATAATGACGATTCGATTGTGGAAATTGATTGGGGTGATGATTTTTATGACACAAGGTGCAAAAAGATTGTGAAAATTGAAAAATTTGAAATTTCCCTTACAATTAACATGGGAAAATTAAAGATGAAAAACTTTTAAACTGAACAGATTTGGACCAAACTTTGACCACCTTCTCATTTTTTTTATGTTAAAAAATTGGAAATGTAGATTCTCCAATATAAAAGCTTCAATTTCACCAAAGGAAAAAAAATTGAGATTTTTACTTTTTGAAGAATAATTAATTGAATATAGAACCCCCATGTATTTTCAATATGTGAAATTTGTATTTCTCGACGTAAAATGTAGTTATAAGGATGATTTGATTGTGGAAATTGATTGGATTGATGATTTTTATGACACAAGGTGCAAAAAGATTGCGAAAATTGAAAAATGTGAAATTTTCCATACAATTAACATAGGGAAAATTAAAGATGAAAAACTGTTAAACTGACCAGTTTTGGACTGCCTTTGACCAATTTCCCATTTTTTTTATGTTATAAATTTGGAATTAGAGATTCTCCTATATAAAAGCTTTAATTTCACCAAAGGAAAAAAAATTGAGATTTTTACTTTTTGAAAAATAATTCATTGAATATCGTCCCCCATGGTTTTTCAATACGTGAAATTTGCATTTCATGACATTGAGCAGTAAACTGTAGTTATAATGACGATTTGATTGTGGAAATTGATTGGGGTGATGATTTTTATGACACAAGGTGCAAAAAGATCGTAAAATTTCGAAAATTGCAAAGTTTGAAATTTCCTATACATTTAACATGGGAAAATTAAAGATGAAAAACTTTTAAACTGAACAGATTTGGACCAAACTTTGACCACCTTCGCATTTTTTTTATGTTAAAAAATTGGAAATGTAGATTCTCCAATATAAAAGCTTCAATTTCGCCAAAGGAAAAAAAATTGAGATTTTTACTTTTTGAAGAATAATTCATTGAATATAGAACCCCCATGTATTTTCAATATGTGAAATTTGTATTTCTCGACGTAAAATGTAGTTATAAGGATGATTTGATTGTGGAAATTGATTGGATTGATGATTTTTATGACACAAGGTGCAAAAAGATTGCGAAAATTGAAAAATGTGAAATTTTCCATACAATTAACATAGGGAAAATTAAAGATGAAAAACTTTTAAACTGACCAGATTTGGACCAACCTTTGACCAATTTCGCATTTTTTTTATGTTATAAATTTGGAATTAGAGATTCTCCTATACAAAAGCTTTAATTTCACCAAAGGAAAAAAAATTGAGATTTTTACTTTTTGAAAAATAATTCATTGAATATCGTCCCCCATGTATTTTCAATACGTGAAATTTGCATTTCTTAACATTGAGCAGTAAAATGTAGTTATAATGACGATTTGATTGTGGAAATTGATTGGGGTGATGATATTTATGACACAAGGTGCAAAAAGATCGTAAAATTTTGAAAATTGAAATATCCTATACAATTAACATGGGGAAAATTGAAATTGAAAAATATTTAAACTGCACATATTTGGACCAACCTTTGACCATCTTCACATTTTTTTTATGCTATAAATTTGGAAATGGAGATTCTAATATATAAAAGCTTCAATTTCGCCAAAGGAAAAAAAATTGAGATTTTTACTTTTTGAAAAATAATTCATTGAATATCGTCCCCCATGTACTTCCAATACTTGAAATTTGCATTTCCTGACATTGAGCAGTAAAATGTAGTTATAATGACGATTTGATTGTGGAAATTGATTGGGGTGATGATTTTTATGACACAAGGTGCAAAAAGATCGTAAAATTTCGAAAATTGCAAAGTTTGAAATTTCCTATACATTTAACATGGGAAATTTGAAAATGAAAAATATTTAAACTGCACAGATTTGGACCAACCTTTGACAACCTTCGCATTTTTTTTATATTATATATTTGGGAATGGAGATTCTCCTATATAAATGCTTCAATTTCGCCAAAGGAAAAAAAAATGAGATTTTTACTTTTTGAAAAATAATTCATTGAATATCGTCCCCCATGTATTTTCAATACGTGAAATTTCCATTTCTTGACATTGAGCAGTAAAATGTAGTTATAATGACGATTCGATTGTGGAAATTGATTGGGGTGATGATTTTTATGACACAAGGTGCAAAAAGATTGTGAAAATTGAAAAATTTGAAATTTCCCTTACAATTAACATGGGAAAATTAAAGATGAAAAACTTTTAAACTGAACAGATTTGGACCAAACTTTGACCACCTTCTCATTTTTTTTATGTTAAAAAATTGGAAATGTAGATTCTCCAATATAAAAGCTTCAATTTCGCCAAAGGAAAAAAAATTGAGATTTTTACTTTTTGAAGAATAATTCATTGAATATAGAACCCCCATGTATTTTCAATATGTGAAATTTGTATTTCTCGACGTAAAATGTAGTTATAATGACGATTTGATTGTGGAAATTGATTGGGGTGATGATTTTTATGACACAAGGTTTAAAAAGATCGTAAAATTTCGAAAATTGCAAAGTTTGAAATTTCCTATACATTTAACATGGGAAATTTGAAAATGAAAAATATTTAAACTGCACAGATTTGGACCAACCTTTGACAACCTTCGCATTTTTTTGAAAAATAATTCATTGAATATCGTCCCCAATGTACTTTCAATACGTGAAATTTGCATTTTTTAACATTGAGCAGTAAAATGTAGTTATAATGACGATTTGATTGTGGAAATTGATTGGGGTGATGATTTTTATGACACAAGGTGCAAAAAGATTGTGAAAATTGAAAAATTTGAAATTTCCCATACAATTAACATGGGAAAATTAAAGATGAAAAACTTTTAAACTGAACAGATTTGGACCAAACTTTGATCACCTTCGCATTTTTTTTTATGTTAAAAAATTGGAAATGGAGATTCTAATATATAAAAGCTTCAATTTCGCCAAAGGAAAAAAAATTGAGATTTTTACTTTTTGAAAAATAATTCATTGAATATCGTCCCCCATGTATTTTCAATACGTGAAATTTGCATTTCTTAACATTGAGCAGTAAAATGTAGTTATAATGACGATTTGATTGTGGAAATTGATTGGGGTGATGATTTTTATGACACAAGGTGAAAAAGATCGTAAAATTTCGAAAATTACAAAGTTTGAAATTTCCTATACATTTAACATGGGAAAATTAAAGATGAAAAACTTTTAAACTGAACAGATTTGGACCAAACTTTGACCACCTTCGCATTTTTTTTATGTTAAAAAATTGGAAATGTAGATTCTCCAATATAAAAGCTTTAATTTCACCAAAGGAAAAAAAATTGAGATTTTTACTTTTTGAAAAATAATTCATTGAATATCGTCCCCCATGGTTTTTCAATACGTGAAATTTGCATTTCATGACATTGAGCAGTAAATTGTAGTTATAATGACGATTTGATTGTGGAAATTGATTGGGGTGATTATTTTTATGACACAAGGTGTAAAAAGATTGTGAAAATTGAAAAATTTGAAATTTCCCATACAATTAACATGGGAAAATTAAAGATGAAAAACTTTTAAACTGAACAGATTTGGACCAAACTTTGACCACCTTCGCATTTTTTTTATGTTAAAAAATTGGAAATGTAGATTCTCCAATATAAAAGCTTCAATTTCGCCAAAGGAAAAAAATTGAGATTTTTACTTTTTGAAGAATAATTCATTGAATATAGAACTCCCATGTATTTTCAATAGGTGAAATTTGTATTTCTCTACGTAAAATGTTGTTATAAGGATGATTTGATTGTGGAAATTGATTGGATTGATGATTTTTATGACACAAGGTGCAAAAAGATTGCGAAAATTGAAAAATGTGAAATTTTCCATACAATTAACAAAGGGAAAATTAAAGATGAAAAACATTTAAACTGATCAGATTTGTACTGCCTTTGACCAATTTCGCATTTTTTTTATGTTATAAATTTGGAATTAGAGATTCTCCTATATAAAAGCTTTAATATCACCAAAGGAAAAAAAATTGAGATTTTTACTTTTTGAAAAATAATTCATTGAATATCGTCCCCCATGGTTTTTCAATACGTGAAATTTGCATTTCATGACATTGAGCAGTAAAATGTAGTTATAATGACGATTTGATTGTGGAAATTGATTGGGGGGATGATTTTTATGACACAAGGTGCAAAAAGATCGTAAAATTTTTAAAATTGAAATTTCCTATACAATTAACATGGGGAAAATTGAAAATGAAAAATATTTAAATTGCACAGATTTGGACCAACCTTTGACCATCTTCACATTTTTTTTATGTTATAAATTTGGAATTGGAGATTCTAATATATAAAAGCTTATATTTCGCCAAATAAAAAAAAATTGAGATTTTTACTTTTTGAAAAATAATTCATTGAATATCGTCCCCAATGTACTTTCAATACGTGAAATTTGCATTTCTTGACATTGAGCAGTAAAATGTAGTTATAATGACGATTTGATTGTGGAAATAGATTGGGGTGATGATTTTTATGACACAAGGTGCAAAAAGATCGTAAAATTTTGAAAATTGAAATTTCCTATACAATTAACATGGGGAAAATTGAAAATGAAAAATATTTAAACTGCACAGATTTGGACCAACCTTTGACTATCTTCACATTTTTTTTATGTTATAAATTTGGAATTGGAGATTCTAATATATAAAAGCTTATATTTCGCCAAAGGAAAAAAAATTGAGATTTTTACTTTTTGAAAAATAATTCATTGAATATCGTCCCCCATGTACTTTCAATACGTGAAATTTGAATTTCTTGACATTGAGAAGTAAAATGTAGTTATAATGACGATTCGATTGTGGAAATTGATTGGGGTGATGATTTTTATGACACAAGGTGCAAAAAGATCGTAAAATTTTGAAAATTGAAATTTCCTATACAATTAACATGGGGAAAATTGAAAATGAAAAATATTTAAACTGCACAGATTTGGACCAACCTTTGACTATCTTCACATTTTTTTTATGTTATAAATTTGGAATTGGAGATTCTAATATATAAAAGCTTATATTTCGCCAAAGGAAAAAAAATTGAGATTTTTACTTTTTGAAAAATAATTCATTGAATATCGTCCCCCATGTACTTTCAATACGTGAAATTTGAATTTCTTGACATTGAGAAGTAAAATGTAGTTATAATGACGATTCGATTGTGGAAATTGATTGGGGTGATGATTTTTATGACACAAGGTGCAAAAAGATTGTGAAAATTGAAAAATTTGAAATTTCCCATACAATTAACATGGGAAAATTAAAGATGAAAAACTTTTAAACTGAACAGATTTGGACCAAACTTTGATCACCTTCGCATTTTTTTTTATGTTAAAAAATTGGAAATGGAGATTCTAATATATAAAAGCTTCAATTTCGCCAAAGGAAAAAAAATTGAGATTTTTACTTTTTGAAAAATAATTCATTGAATATCGTCCCCCATGTATTTTCAATACGTGAAATTTGCATTTCTTAACATTGAGCAGTAAAATGTAGTTATAATGACGATTTGATTGTGGAAATTGATTGGGGTGATGATTTTTATGACACAAGGTGAAAAAGATCGTAAAATTTCGAAAATTACAAAGTTTGAAATTTCCTATACATTTAACATGGGAAAATTAAAGATGAAAAACTTTTAAACTGAACAGATTTGGACCAAACTTTGACCACCTTCGCATTTTTTTTATGTTAAAAAATTGGAAATGTAGATTCTCCAATATAAAAGCTTTAATTTCACCAAAGGAAAAAAAATTGAGATTTTTACTTTTTGAAAAATAATTCATTGAATATCGTCCCCCATGGTTTTTCAATACGTGAAATTTGCATTTCATGACATTGAGCAGTAAATTGTAGTTATAATGACGATTTGATTGTGGAAATTGATTGGGGTGATTATTTTTATGACACAAGGTGTAAAAAGATTGTGAAAATTGAAAAATTTGAAATTTCCCATACAATTAACATGGGAAAATTAAAGATGAAAAACTTTTAAACTGAACAGATTTGGACCAAACTTTGACCACCTTCGCATTTTTTTTATGTTAAAAAATTGGAAATGTAGATTCTCCAATATAAAAGCTTCAATTTCGCCAAAGGAAAAAAATTGAGATTTTTACTTTTTGAATTATAATTCATTGAATATCGTCCCCCATGTATTTTCAATAAGTGAAATTTGCATTTCTTAACATTGAGCAGTAAAATGTAGTTATAATGACGATTTGATTGTGGAAATTGATTGGGGGGATGATTTTTATGACACAAGGTGCAAAAAGATCGTAAAATTTTTAAAATTGAAATTTCCTATACAATTAACATGGGGAAAATTGAAAATGAAAAATATTTAAATTGCACAGATTTGGACCAACCTTTGACCATCTTCACATTTTTTTTATGTTATAAATTTGGAATTGGAGATTCTAATATATAAAAGCTTATATTTCGCCAAATAAAAAAAAATTGAGATTTTTACTTTTTGAAAAATAATTCATTGAATATCGTCCCCAATGTACTTTCAATACGTGAAATTTGCATTTCTTGACATTGAGCAGTAAAATGTAGTTATAATGACGATTTGATTGTGGAAATAGATTGGGGTGATGATTTTTATGACACAAGGTGCAAAAAGATCGTAAAATTTTGAAAATTGAAATTTCCTATACAATTAACATGGGGAAAATTGAAAATGAAAAATATTTAAACTGCACAGATTTGGACCAACCTTTGACTATCTTCACATTTTTTTTATGTTATAAATTTGGAATTGGAGATTCTAATATATAAAAGCTTATATTTCGCCAAAGGAAAAAAAATTGAGATTTTTACTTTTTGAAAAATAATTCATTGAATATCGTCCCCCATGTACTTTCAATACGTGAAATTTGAATTTCTTGACATTGAGAAGTAAAATGTAGTTATAATGACGATTCGATTGTGGAAATTGATTGGGGTGATGATTTTTATGACACAAGGTGCAAAAAGATTGTGAAAATTGAAAAATTTGAAATTTCCCATACAATTAACATGGGAAAATTAAAGATGAAAAACTTTTAAACTGAACAGATTTGGACCAAACTTTGATCACCTTCGCATTTTTTTTTATGTTAAAAAATTGGAAATGGAGATTCTAATATATAAAAGCTTCAATTTCGCCAAAGGAAAAAAAATTGAGATTTTTACTTTTTGAAAAATAATTCATTGAATATCGTCCCCCATGTATTTTCAATACGTGAAATTTGCATTTCTTAACATTGAGCAGTAAAATGTAGTTATAATGACGATTTGATTGTGGAAATTGATTGGGGTGATGATTTTTATGACACAAGGTGAAAAAGATCGTAAAATTTCGAAAATTACAAAGTTTGAAATTTCCTATACATTTAACATGGGAAAATTAAAGATGAAAAACTTTTAAACTGAACAGATTTGGACCAAACTTTGACCACCTTCGCATTTTTTTTATGTTAAAAAATTGGAAATGTAGATTCTCCAATATAAAAGCTTTAATTTCACCAAAGGAAAAAAAATTGAGATTTTTACTTTTTGAAAAATAATTCATTGAATATCGTCCCCCATGGTTTTTCAATACGTGAAATTTGCATTTCATGACATTGAGCAGTAAATTGTAGTTATAATGACGATTTGATTGTGGAAATTGATTGGGGTGATTATTTTTATGACACAAGGTGTAAAAAGATTGTGAAAATTGAAAAATTTGAAATTTCCCATACAATTAACATGGGAAAATTAAAGATGAAAAACTTTTAAACTGAACAGATTTGGACCAAACTTTGACCACCTTCGCATTTTTTTTATGTTAAAAAATTGGAAATGTAGATTCTCCAATATAAAAGCTTCAATTTCGCCAAAGGAAAAAAATTGAGATTTTTACTTTTTGAAGAATAATTCATTGAATATAGAACTCCCATGTATTTTCAATAGGTGAAATTTGTATTTCTCTACGTAAAATGTTGTTATAAGGATGATTTGATTGTGGAAATTGATTGGATTGATGATTTTTATGACACAAGGTGCAAAAAGATTGCGAAAATTGAAAAATGTGAAATTTTCCATACAATTAACAAAGGGAAAATTAAAGATGAAAAACATTTAAACTGATCAGATTTGTACTGCCTTTGACCAATTTCGCATTTTTTTTATGTTATAAATTTGGAATTAGAGATTCTCCTATATAAAAGCTTTAATTTCGCCAAAGGAAAAAAAATTGAGATTTTTACTTTTTGAAAAATAATTCATTGAATATCGTCCCCCATGTGCTTTCGATACTTGAAATTTGCATTTCCTGACATTGAGCAGTAAAATGTAGTTATAATGACGATTTGATTGTGGAAATTGATTGGGGTGATGATTTTTATGACACAAGGTGCAAAAAGATCGTAAAATTTCGAAAATTGCAAAGTTTGAAATTTCCTATACATTTAACATGGGAAAATTAAAGATGAAAAACTTTTAAACTGAACAGATTTGGACCAAACTTTGACCACCTTCGCATTTTTTTTATGTTAAAAAATTGGAAATGTAGATTCTCCAATATAAAAGCTTCAATTTCGCCAAAGGAAAAAAAATTGAGATTTTTACTTTTTGAAGAATAATTCATTGAATATAGAACCCCCATGTATTTTCAATATGTGAAATTTGTATTTCTCGACGTAAAATGTAGTTATAAGGATGATTTGATTGTGAAAATTGATTGGATTGATGATTTTTATGACACAAGGTGCAAAAAGATTGCGAAAATTGAAAAATGTGAAATTTTCCATACAATTAACATAGGGAAAATTAAAGATGAAAAACTTTTAAACTGACCAGATTTGGACCAACCTTTGACCAATTTCGCATTTTTTGTATGTTATAAATTTGGAATTAGAGATTCCCCTATACAAAAGCTTTAATTTCACCAAAGGAAAAAAAATTGAGATTTTTACTTTTTGAAAAATAATTCATTGAATATCGTCCCCCATGTATTTTCAATACGTGAAATTTGCATTTCTTAACATTGAGCAGTAAAATGTAGTTATAATGACGATTTGATTGTGGAAATTGATTGGGGTGATGATTTTTATGACACAAGGTGCAAAAAGATCGTAAAATTTTGAAAATTGAAATATCCTATACAATTAACATGGGGAAAATTGAAATTGAAAAATATTTAAACTGCACATATTTGGACCAACCTTTGACCATCTTCACATTTTTTTTATGCTATAAATTTGGAAATGGAGATTCTAATATATAAAAGCTTCAATTTCGCCAAAGGAAAAAAAATTGAGATTTTTACTTTTTGAAAAATAATTCATTGAATATCGTCCCCCATGTACTTTCAATACTTGAAATTTGCATTTCCTGACATTGAGCAGTAAAATGTAGTTATAATGACGATTTGATTGTGGAAATTGATTGGGGTGATGATTTTTATGACACAAGGTGCAAAAAGATCGTAAAATTTCGAAAATTGCAAAGTTTGAAATTTCCTATACATTTAACATGGGAAATTTGAAAATGAAAAATATTTAAACTGCACAGATTTGGACCAACCTTTGACAACCTTCGCATTTTTTTTATATTATATATTTGGGAATGGAGATTCTCCTATATAAATGCTTCAATTTCGCCAAAGGAAAAAAAATGAGATTTTTACTTTTTGAAAAATAATTCATTGAATATCGTCCCCCATGTATTTTCAATACGTGAAATTTCCATTTCTTGACATTGAGCAGTAAAATGTAGTTATAATGACGATTCGATTGTGGAAATTGATTGGGGTGATGATTTTTATGACACAAGGTGCAAAAAGATTGTGAAAATTGAAAAATTTGAAATTTCCCTTGCAATTAACATGGGAAAATTAAAGATGAAAAACTTTTAAACTGAACAGATTTGGACCAAACTTTGACCACCTTCGCATTTTTTTTATGTTAAAAAATTGGAAATGTAGATTCTCCAATATAAAAGCTTCAATTTCGCCAAAGGAAAAAAAATTGAGATTTTTACTTTTTGAAGAATAATTCATTGAATATAGAACCCCCATGTATTTTCAATATGTGAAATTTGTATTTCTCGACGTAAAATGTAGTTATAAGGATGATTTGATTGTGGAAATTGATTGGATTGATGATTTTTATGACACAAGGTGCAAAAAGATTGCGAAAATTGAAAAATGTGAAATTTTCCATACAATTAACATAGGGAAAATTAAAGATGAAAAACTGTTAAACTGACCAGTTTTGGACTGCCTTTGACCAATTTCCCATTTTTTTTATGTTATAAATTTGGAATTAGAGATTCTCCTATATAAAAGCTTCAATTTCGCCAAAGGGAAAAAAATTGAGATTTTTACTTTTTGAAAAATAATTCATTGAATATCGTCCCCCATGTACTTTCGATACTTGAAATTTGCATTTCCTGACATTGAGCAGTAAAATGTAGTTATAATGACGATTTGATTGTGGAAATTGATTGGGGTGATGATTTTTATGACACAAGGTGCAAAAAGATCGTAAAATTTCGAAAATTGCAAAGTTTGAAATTTCCTATACATTTAACATGGGAAAATTAAAGATGAAAAACTTTTAAACTGAACAGATTTGGACCAAACTTTGACCACCTTCGCATTTTTTTTATGTTAAAAAATTGGAAATGTAGATTCTCCAATATAAAAGCTTTAATTTCACCAAAGAAAAAAAAATTGAGATTTTTACTTTTTGAAAAATAATTCATTGAATATCGTCCCCCATGGTTTTTCAATACGTGAAATTTGCATTTCATGACATTGAGCAGTAAAATGTAGTTATAATGACGATTTGATTGTGGAAATTGATTGGGGTGATTATTTTTATGACACAAGGTGTAAAAAGATTGTGAAAATTGAAAAATTTGAAATTTCCCATACAATTAACATGGGAAAATTAAAGATGAAAAACTTTTAAACTGAACAGATTTGGACCAAACTTTGACCACCTTCGCATTTTTTTTATGTTAAAAAATTGGAAATGTAGATTCTCCAATATAAAAGCTTCAATTTCGCCAAAGGAAAAAAATTGAGATTTTTACTTTTTGAAGAATAATTCATTGAATATAGAACTCCCATGTATTTTCAATATGTGAAATTTGTATTTCTCTACGTAAAATGTTGTTATAAGGATGATTTGATTGTGGAAATTGATTGGATTGATGATTTTTATGACACAAGGTGCAAAAAGATTGCGAAAATTGAAAAATGTGAAATTTTCCATACAATTAACAAAGGGAAAATTAAAGATGAAAAACATTTAAACTGATCAGATTTGTACTGCCTTTGACCAATTTCGCATTTTTTTTATGTTATAAATTTGGAATTAGAGATTCTCCTATATAAAAGCTTTAATTTCGCCAAAGGAAAAAAAAATTGAGATTTTTACTTTTTTAAAAATAATTCATTGAATATCGTCCCCCATGTACTTTCGATACTTGAAATTTGCATTTCCTGACATTGAGCAGTAAAATGTAGTTATAATGACGATTTGATTGTGGAAATTGATTGGGGTGATGATTTTTATGACACAAGGTGCAAAAAGATCGTAAAATTTCGAAAATTGCAAAGTTTGAAATTTCCTATACATTTAACATGGGAAAATTAAAGATGAAAAACTTTTAAACTGAACAGATTTGGACCAAACTTTGACCACCTTCGCATTTTTTTTATGTTAAAAAATTGGAAATGTAGATTCTCCAATATAAAAGCTTCAATTTCGCCAAAGGAAAAAAAATTGAGATTTTTACTTTTTGAAGAATGATTCATTGAATATAGAACCCCCATGTATTTTCAATAGGTGAAATTTGCATTTCTCGACGTAAAATATAGTTATAATGACGATTTGATTGTGGACATTGATTGGGGTGATGATTTTTATGACACAAGGTGTAAAAAGATTTTGAAAATTGAAAAATTTGAAATTTTCCATACAATTAACATAGGGAAAATTAAAGATGAAAAACTGTTAAACTGACCAGTTTTGGACTGCCTTTGACCAATTTCCCATTTTTTTTATGTTATAAATTTGGAATTAGAGATTCTCCTATATAAAAGCTTTAATTTCACCAAAGGAAAAAAAATTGAGATTTTTACTTTTTGAAAAATAATTCATTGAATATCGTCCCCCATGGTTTTTCAATACGTGAAATTTGCATTTCATGACATTGAGCAGTAAAATGTAGTTATAATGACGATTTGATTGTGGAAATTGATTGGGGTGATGATTTTTTTGACACAAGGTGCAAAAAGATCGTAAAATTTGGAAAATTGAAATATCCTATACAATTAACATGGGGAAAATTGAAAATGAAAAATATTTAAACTGCACAGATTTGGACCAACCTTTGACCATCTTCACATTTTTTTTATGCTATAAATTTGGAAATGGAGATTCTAATATATAAAAGCTTCAATTTCGCCAAAGGAAAAAAAATTAAGATTTTTACTTTTTGAAAAATAATTCATTGAATATCGTCCCCCATGTACTTTCAATACTTGAAATTTGCATTTCTTGACATTGAGCAGTAAAATGTAGTTATAATGACGATTTGATTGTGGAAATTGATTGGGGTGATTATTTTTATGACACAAGGTGTAAAAAGATTGTGAAAATTGAAAAATTTGAAATTTCCCATACAATTAACATGGGAAAATTAAAGATGAAAAACTTTTAAACTGAACAGATTTGGACCAAACTTTGACCACCTTCGCATTTTTTTTATGTTAAAAAATTGGAAATGTAGATTCTCCAATATAAAAGCTTCAATTTCGCCAAAGGAAAAAAATTGAGATTTTTACTTTTTGAAGAATAATTCAATGAATATAGAACTCCCATGTATTTTCAATATGTGAAATTTGTATTTCTCTACGTAAAATGTTGTTATAAGGATGATTTGATTGTGGAAATTGATTGGATTGATGATTTTTATGACACAAGGTGCAAAAAGATTGCGAAAATTGAAAAATGTGAAATTTTCCATACAATTAACAAAGGGAAAATTAAAGATGAAAAACATTTAAACTGATCAGATTTGTACTGCCTTTGACCAATTTCGCATTTTTTTTATGTTATAAATTTGGAATTAGAGATTCTCCTATATAAAAGCTTTAATTTCACCAAAGGAAAAAAAATTGAGATTTTTACTTTTTGAATTATAATTCATTGAATATCGTCTCCCACGTATTTTCAATAAGTGAAATTTGCATTTCTTAACATTGAGCAGTAAAATGTAGTTATAATGACGATTTGATTGTGGAAATTGATTGGGGTGATGATTTTTTGACACAAGGTGCTTAAAGATCTTAAAATTTTGAAAATTGAAATTTCCTATACAATTAACATGGGAAAATTAAAGATGAAAAACTTTTAAACTGAACAGATTTGGACCAAACTTTGACCACCTTCGCATTTTTTTTATGTTAAAAAATTGGAAATGTAGATTCTCCTATATAAAAGCTTCAATTTCGCCAAAGGAAAAAAAATTGAGATTTTTACTTTTTGAAGAATGATTCATTGAATATAGAACCCCCATGTATTTTCAATAGGTGAAATTTGCATTTCTCGACGTAAAATATAGTTATAATGACGATTTGATTGTGGACATTGATTGGGGAGATGATTTTTATGACACAAGGTGTAAAAAGATTGTGAAAATTGAAAAATTTGAAATTTCCCATACAATTTACATGGGGAAAATTAAAGATGAAAAACTTTTAAACTGACCAGATTTGGACCAACCTTTGACCAATTTCGCATTTTTTTTATGTTTTAAATTTGGAATTAGAGATTCTCCTATATAAAAGCTTTAATTTCACCAAATGAAAAAAAATTGAAATTTTTACTTTTTGAATTATAATTCATTGAATATCGTCCCCCATGTATTTTCAATACGTGAAATTTGCATTTCTTAACATTGAGCAGTAAAATGTAGTTATAATGACGATTTGATTGTGGAAATTGATTGGGGTGATGATTTTTATGACACAAGGTGTAAAAAGATTGTGAAAATTGAAAAATTTGAAATTTTCCATACAATTAACATAGGGAAAATTAAAGATGAAAAACTTTTAAACTGACCAGATTTGGACCAACCTTTGACCAATTTCGCATTTTTTTTATGTTATAAATTTGGAATTAGAGATTCCCCTATACAAAAGCTTTAATTTCACCAAAGGAAAAAAAATTGAGATTTTTACTTTTTGAAAAATAATTCATTGAATATCGTCCCCCATGTATTTTCAATACGTGAAATTTGCATTTCTTAACATTGAGCAGTAAAATGTAGTTATAATGACGATTTGATTGTGGAAATTGATTGGGGTGATGATTTTTATGACACAAGGTGCAAAAAGATCGTAAAATTTTGAAAATTGAAATATCCTATACAATTAACATGGGGAAAATTGAAATTGAAAAATATTTAAACTGCACATATTTGGACCAACCTTTGACCATCTTCACATTTTTTTTATGCTATAAATTTGGAAATGGAGATTCTAATATATAAAAGCTTCAATTTCGCCAAAGGAAAAAAAATTGAGATTTTTACTTTTTGAAAAATAATTCATTGAATATCGTCCCCCATGTACTTTCAATACTTGAAATTTGCATTTCCTGACATTGAGCAGTAAAATGTAGTTATAATGACGATTTGATTGTGGAAATTGATTGGGGTGATGATTTTTATGACACAAGGTGCAAAAAGATCGTAAAATTTCGAAAATTGCAAAGTTTGAAATTTCCTATACATTTAACATGGGAAATTTGAAAATGAAAAATATTTAAACTGCACAGATTTGGACCAACCTTTGACAACCTTCGCATTTTTTTTATATTATATATTTGGGAATGGAGATTCTCCTATATAAATGCTTCAATTTCGCCAAAGAAAAAAAAATGAGATTTTTACTTTTTGAAAAATAATTCATTGAATATCGTCCCCCATGTATTTTAAATACGTGAAATTTCCATTTCTTGACATTGAGCAGTAAAATGTAGTTATAATGACGATTCGATTGTGGAAATTGATTGGGGTGATGATTTTTATGACACAAGGTGCAAAAAGATTGTGAAAATTGAAAAATTTGAAATTTCCCTTGCAATTAACATGGGAAAATTAAAGATGAAAAACTTTTAAACTGAACAGATTTGGACCAAACTTTGACCACCTTCGCATTTTTTTTATGTTAAAAAATTGGAAATGTAGATTCTCCAATATAAAAGCTTCAATTTCGCCAAAGGAAAAAAAATTGAGATTTTTACTTTTTGAAGAATAATTCATTGAATATAGAACCCCCATGTATTTTCAATATGTGAAATTTGTATTTCTCGACGTAAAATGTAGTTATAAGGATGATTTGATTGTGGAAATTGATTGGATTGATGATTTTTATGACACAAGGTGCAAAAAGATTGCGAAAATTGAAAAATGTGAAATTTTCCATACAATTAACATAGGGAAAATTAAAGATGAAAAACTGTTAAACTGACCAGTTTTGGACTGCCTTTGACCAATTTCCCATTTTTTTTATGTTATAAATTTGGAATTAGAGATTCTCCTATATAAAAGCTTTAATTTCACCAAAGGAAAAAAAATTGAGATTTTTACTTTTTGAAAAATAATTCATTGAATATCGTCCCCCATGGTTTTTCAATACGTGAAATTTGCATTTCATGACATTGAGCAGTAAAATGTAGTTATAATGACGATTTGATTGTGGAAATTGATTGGGGTGATGATTTTTTTGACACAAGGTTCAAAAAGATCGTAAAATTTGGAAAATTGAAATATCCTATACAATTAACATGGGG
The DNA here is from genome assembly GCA_963978545.1 of Linyphia triangularis. Taxonomy (NCBI): domain Eukaryota; kingdom Metazoa; phylum Arthropoda; class Arachnida; order Araneae; family Linyphiidae; genus Linyphia; species Linyphia triangularis. The sequence continues at coordinate 207,269 of CAXBTE010000242.1, read as the reverse complement.
AAAATTGAAAATGAAAAATATTTAAACTGCACAGATTTGGACCAACCTTTGACCATCTTCACATTTTTTTTATGCTATAAATTTGGAAATGGAGATTCTAATATATAAAAGCTTCAATTTCTCCAAAGGAAAAAAAATTGAGATTTTTACTTTTTGAAAAATAATTCATTGAATATCGTCCCCCATGTACTTTCAATACTTGAAATTTGCATTTCTTGACATTGAGCAGTAAAATGTAGTTATAATGACGATTTGATTGTGGAAATTGATTGGGGTGATTATTTTTATGACACAAGGTGTAAAAAGATTGTGAAAATTGAAAAATTTGAAATTTCCCATACAATTAACATGGGAAAATTAAAGATGAAAAACTTTTAAACTGAACAGATTTGGACCAAACTTTGACCACCTTCGCATTTTTTTTATGTTAAAAAATTGGAAATGGAGATTCTAATATATAAAAGCTTCAATTTCGCCAAAGGGAAAAAAATTGAGATTTTTACTTTTTGAAAAATAATTCATTGAATATCGTCCCCCATGTACTTTCGATACTTGAAATTTGCATTTCCTGACATTGAGCAGTAAAATGTAGTTATAATGACGATTTGATTGTGGAAATTGATTGGGGTGATGATTTTTATGACACAAGGTGCAAAAAGATCGTAAAATTTCGAAAATTGCAAAGTTTGAAATTTCCTATACATTTAACATGGGAAAATTAAAGATGAAAAACTTTTAAACTGAACAGATTTGGACCAAACTTTGACCACCTTCGCATTTTTTTTATGTTAAAAAATTGGAAATGTAGATTCTCCAATATAAAAGCTTTAATTTCACCAAAGGAAAAAAAATTGAGATTTTTACTTTTTGAAAAATAATTCATTGAATATCGTCCCCCATGGTTTTTCAATACGTGAAATTTGCATTTCATGACATTGAGCAGTAAAATGTAGTTATAATGACGATTTGATTGTGGAAATTGATTGGGGTGATTATTTTTATGACACAAGGTGTAAAAAGATTGTGAAAATTGAAAAATTTGAAATTTCCCATACAATTAACATGGGAAAATTAAAGATGAAAAACTTTTAAACTGAACAGATTTGGACCAAACTTTGACCACCTTCGCATTTTTTTTATGTTAAAAAATTGGAAATGTAGATTCTCCAATATAAAAGCTTCAATTTCGCCAAAGGAAAAAAATTGAGATTTTTACTTTTTGAAGAATAATTCATTGAATATAGAACTCCCATGTATTTTCAATATGTGAAATTTGTATTTCTCTACGTAAAATGTTGTTATAAGGATGATTTGATTGTGGAAATTGATTGGATTGATGATTTTTATGACACAAGGTGCAAAAAGATTGCGAAAATTGAAAAATGTGAAATTTTCCATACAATTAACAAAGGGAAAATTAAAGATGAAAAACATTTAAACTGATCAGATTTGTACTGCCTTTGACCAATTTCGCATTTTTTTTATGTTATAAATTTGGAATTAGAGATTCTCCTATATAAAAGCTTTAATTTCGCCAAAGGAAAAAAAAATTGAGATTTTTACTTTTTTAAAAATAATTCATTGAATATCGTCCCCCATGTACTTTCGATACTTGAAATTTGCATTTCCTGACATTGAGCAGTAAAATGTAGTTATAATGACGATTTGATTGTGGAAATTGATTGGGGTGATGATTTTTATGACACAAGGTGCAAAAAGATCGTAAAATTTCGAAAATTGCAAAGTTTGAAATTTCCTATACATTTAACATGGGAAAATTAAAGATGAAAAACTTTTAAACTGAACAGATTTGGACCAAACTTTGACCACCTTCGCATTTTTTTTATGTTAAAAAATTGGAAATGTAGATTCTCCAATATAAAAGCTTCAATTTCGCCAAAGGAAAAAAAAATTGAGATTTTTACTTTTTGAAGAATGATTCATTGAATATAGAACCCCCATGTATTTTCAATAGGTGAAATTTGCATTTCTCGACGTAAAATATAGTTATAATGACGATTTGATTGTGGACATTGATTGGGGTGATGATTTTTATGACACAAGGTGTAAAAAGATTTTGAAAATTGAAAAATTTGAAATTTTCCATACAATTAACATAGGGAAAATTAAAGATGAAAAACTGTTAAACTGACCAGTTTTGGACTGCCTTTGACCAATTTCCCATTTTTTTTATGTTATAAATTTGGAATTAGAGATTCTCCTATATAAAAGCTTTAATTTCACCAAAGGAAAAAAAATTGAGATTTTTACTTTTTGAAAAATAATTCATTGAATATCGTCCCCCATGGTTTTTCAATACGTGAAATTTGCATTTCATGACATTGAGCAGTAAAATGTAGTTATAATGACGATTTGATTGTGGAAATTGATTGGGGTGATGATTTTTTTGACACAAGGTGCAAAAAGATCGTAAAATTTGGAAAATTGAAATATCCTATACAATTAACATGGGGAAAATTGAAAATGAAAAATATTTAAACTGCACAGATTTGGACCAACCTTTGACCATCTTCACATTTTTTTTATGCTATAAATTTGGAAATGGAGATTCTAATATATAAAAGCTTCAATTTCGCCAAAGGAAAAAAAATTAAGATTTTTACTTTTTGAAAAATAATTCATTGAATATCGTCCCCCATGTACTTTCAATACTTGAAATTTGCATTTCTTGACATTGAGCAGTAAAATGTAGTTATAATGACGATTTGATTGTGGAAATTGATTGGGGTGATTATTTTTATGACACAAGGTGTAAAAAGATTGTGAAAATTGAAAAATTTGAAATTTCCCATACAATTAACATGGGAAAATTAAAGATGAAAAACTTTTAAACTGAACAGATTTGGACCAAACTTTGACCACCTTCGCATTTTTTTTATGTTAAAAAATTGGAAATGTAGATTCTCCAATATAAAAGCTTCAATTTCGCCAAAGGAAAAAAATTGAGATTTTTACTTTTTGAAGAATAATTCATTGAATATAGAACTCCCATGTATTTTCAATATGTGAAATTTGTATTTCTCTACGTAAAATGTTGTTATAAGGATGATTTGATTGTGGAAATTGATTGGATTGATGATTTTTATGACACAAGGTGCAAAAAGATTGCGAAAATTGAAAAATGTGAAATTTTCCATACAATTAACAAAGGGAAAATTAAAGATGAAAAACATTTAAACTGATCAGATTTGTACTGCCTTTGACCAATTTCGCATTTTTTTTATGTTATAAATTTGGAATTAGAGATTCTCCTATATAAAAGCTTTAATTTCACCAAAGGAAAAAAAATTGAGATTTTTACTTTTTGAATTATAATTCATTGAATATCGTCTCCCACGTATTTTCAATAAGTGAAATTTGCATTTCTTAACATTGAGCAGTAAAATGTAGTTATAATGACGATTTGATTGTGGAAATTGATTGGGGTGATGATTTTTTGACACAAGGTGCTTAAAGATCTTAAAATTTTGAAAATTGAAATTTCCTATACAATTAACATGGGAAAATTAAAGATGAAAAACTTTTAAACTGAACAGATTTGGACCAAACTTTGACCACCTTCGCATTTTTTTTATGTTAAAAAATTGGAAATGTAGATTCTCCTATATAAAAGCTTCAATTTCGCCAAAGGAAAAAAAATTGAGATTTTTACTTTTTGAAGAATGATTCATTGAATATAGAACCCCCATGTATTTTCAATAGGTGAAATTTGCATTTCTCGACGTAAAATATAGTTATAATGACGATTTGATTGTGGACATTGATTGGGGAGATGATTTTTATGACACAAGGTGTAAAAAGATTGTGAAAATTGAAAAATTTGAAATTTCCCATACAATTTACATGGGGAAAATTAAAGATGAAAAACTTTTAAACTGACCAGATTTGGACCAACCTTTGACCAATTTCGCATTTTTTTTATGTTATAAATTTGGAATTAGAGATTCTCCTATATAAAAGCTTTAATTTCACCAAATGAAAAAAAATTGAAATTTTTACTTTTTGAATTATAATTCATTGAATATCGTCCCCCATGTATTTTCAATACGTGAAATTTGCATTTCTTAACATTGAGCAGTAAAATGTAGTTATAATGACGATTTGATTGTGGAAATTGATTGGGGTGATGATTTTTTGACACAAGGTGCTTAAAGATCTTACAATTTTGAAAATTGAAATTTCCTATACAATTAACATGGGGAAAATTAAAGATGAAAAACTTTTAAACTGAACAGATTTGGTCCAAACTTTGACCACCTTCGCGTTTTTTTTATGTTAAAAAATTGGAAATCTAGATTCTCAAATATAAAAGCTTCAATTTCGCCAAAGAAAAAAAATTGAGATTTTTACTTTTTGAAGAATAATTCATTGAATATAGAACCCCCATGTATTTTCAATAGGTGAAATTTGCATTTCTCGACGTAAAATATAGTTATAATGACAATTTGATTGTGGACATTGTTTGGGGTGATTATTTTTATGACACAAGGTGTAAAAAGATTGTGAAAATTGAAAAATTTGAAATTTCCCATACAATTAACATGGGAAAATTAAAGATGAAAAACTTTTAAACTGAACAGATTTGGACCAAACTTTGACCACCTTCGCATTTTTTTATGTTAAAATATTGGAAATGTAGATTCTAATATATAAAAGCTTCAATTTCGCCAAAGGAAAAAAAATTGAGATTTTTACTTTTTGAAAAATAATTCATTGAATATCGTCCCCCATGTATTTTCAATACGTGAAATTTGCATTTCTTGACATTGAGCAGTAAAATGTAGTTATAATGACGATTCGATTGTGGAAATTGATTGGGGTGATGATTTTTAACACACAAGGTGCAAAAAGATTGTGAAAATTGAAAAATTGGAAATTTCCCATACAATTAACATGGGAAAATTAAAGATGAAAAACTTTTAAACTGAACAGATTTGGACCAAACTTTGACCACCTTCGCATTTTTTTTATGTTAAAAAATTGGAAATGTAGATTCTCCAATATAAAAGCTTCAATTTCGCCAAAGGAAAAAAATTGAGATTTTTACTTTTTGAAGAATAATTCATTGAATATAGAACTCCCATGTATTTTCAATATGTGAAATTTGTATTTCTCTACGTAAAATGTTGTTATAAGGATGATTTGATTGTGGAAATTGATTGGATTGATGATTTTTATGACACAAGGTGCAAAAAGATTGCGAAAATTGAAAAATGTGAAATTTTCCATACAATTAACAAAGGGAAAATTAAAGATGAAAAACATTTAAACTGATCAGATTTGTACTGCCTTTGACCAATTTCGCATTTTTTTTATGTTATAAATTTGGAATTAGAGATTCTCCTATATAAAAGCTTTAATTTCACCAAAGGAAAAAAAATTGAGATTTTTACTTTTTGAATTATAATTCATTGAATATCGTCTCCCACGTATTTTCAATAAGTGAAATTTGCATTTCTTAACATTGAGCAGTAAAATGTAGTTATAATGACGATTTGATTGTGGAAATTGATTGGGGTGATGATTTTTTGACACAAGGTGCTTAAAGATCTTAAAATTTTGAAAATTGAAATTTCCTATACAATTAACATGGGAAAATTAAAGATGAAAAACTTTTAAACTGAACAGATTTGGACCAAACTTTGACCACCTTCGCATTTTTTTTATGTTAAAAAATTGGAAATGTAGATTCTCCTATATAAAAGCTTCAATTTCGCCAAAGGAAAAAAAATTGAGATTTTTACTTTTTGAAGAATAATTCATTGAATATAGAACCCCCATGTATTTTCAATATGTGAAATTTGTATTTCTCGACGTAAAATGTTGTTATAAGGATGATTTGATTGTGGAAATTGATTGGATTGATGATTTTTATGACACAAGGTGCAAAAAGATTGCGAAAATTGAAAAATGTGAAATTTTCCATACAATTAACAAAGGGAAAATTAAAGATGAAAAACATTTAAACTGATCAGATTTGGACTGCCTTTGACCAATTTCGCATTTTTTTTATGTTATAAATTTGGAATTAGAGATTCTCCTATATAAAAGCTTTAATTTCACCAAAGGAAAAAAAATTGAGATTTTTACTTTTTGAAAAATAATTCATTGAATATCGTCCCCCATGTATTTTCAATACGTGAAATTTGCATTTCTTGACATTGAGCAGTAAAATGTAGTTATAATGACGATTTGATTGTGGAAATTGATTGGGGGGATGATTTTTATGACACAAGGTGCAAAAAGATCGTAAAATTTTGAAAATTGAAATTTCCTATACAATTAACATGGGGAAAATTGAAAATGAAAAATATTTAAATTGCACAGATTTGGACCAACCTTTGACCATCTTCACATTTTTTTTATGTTATAAATTTGGAATTGGAGATTCTAATATATAAAAGCTTATATTTCGCCAAATAAAAAAAAATTGAGATTTTTACTTTTTGAAAAATAATTCATTGAATATCGTCCCCCATGTACTTTCAATACGTGAAATTTGCATTTCTTGACATTGAGCAGTAAAATGTAGTTATAATAACGATTCGATTGTGGAAATTGATTGGGGTGATGATTTTTAAGACACAAGGTGCAAAAAGATTGTGAAAATTGAAAAATTTGAAATTTCCCATACAATTAACTTGGGAAAATTAAATATGAAAAACTTTTAAACTGAACAGATTTGGACCAAACTTTGACCACCTTCGCATTTTTTTTATGTTAAAAAATTGGAAATGTAGATTCTCCTATATAAAAGCTTCAATTTCGCCAAAGGAAAAAAAATTGAGATTTTTACTTTTTGAAGAATAATTCATTGAATATAGAACCCCCATGTATTTTCAATAGGTGAAATTTGCATTTCTCGACGTAAAATATAGTTATAATGACGATTTGATTGTGGACATTGATTGGGGTGATGATTTTTATGACACAAGGTGTAAAAAGATTGTGAAAATTGAAAAATTTGAAATTTCCCATACAATTTACATGGGGAAAATTAAAGATGAAAAACTTTTAAACTGACCAGATTTGGACCAACCTTTGACCAATTTCGCATTTTTTTTATGTTATAAATTTGGAATTAGAGATTCTCCTATATAAAAGCTTTAATTTCACCAAAGGAAAAAAAATTGAAATTTTTACTTTTTGAATTATAATTCATTGAATATCGTCCCCCATGTATTTTCAATACGTGAAATTTGCATTTCTTAAAATTGAGCAGTAAAATGTAGTTATAATGACGATTTGATTGTGGAAATTGATTGGGGTGATGATTTTTTGACACAAGGTGCTTAAAGATCTTAAAATTTTGAAAATTGAAATTTCCTATACAATAAACATGGGGAAAATTAAAGATGAAAAACTTTTAAACTGAACAGATTTGGACCAAACTTTGACCACCTTCGCATTTTTTTTATGTTAAAAAATTGGAAATGTAGATTCTCCAATATAAAAGCTTCAATTTCGCCAAAGAAAAAAAAATTGAGATTTTTACTTTTTGAAGAATAATTCATTGAATATAGAACCCCCATGTATTTTCAATAGGTGAAATTTGCATTTCTCGACGTAAAATATAGTTATAATGACAATTTGATTGTGGACATTGTTTGGGGTGATTATTTTTATGACACAAGGTGTAAAAAGATTGTGAAAATTGAAAAATTTGAAATTTCCCATACAATTAACATGGGAAAATTAAAGATGAAAAACTTTTAAACTGAACAGATTTGGACCAAACTTTGACCACATTCGCATTTTTTTATGTTAAAATATTGGAAATGTAGATTCTAATATATAAAAGCTTCAATTTCGCCAAATTAAAAAAAATTGAGATTTTTACTTTTTGAAAAATAATTCATTGAATATCGTCCCCCATGTATTTTCAATACGTGAAATTTGCATTTCTTGACATTGAGCAGTAAAATGTAGTTATAATGACGATTTGATTGTGGAAATTGATTGGGGTGATGATTTTTATGACACAAGGTTTAAAAAGATCGTAAAATTTCGAAAATTGCAAAGTTTGAAATTTCCTATACATTTAACATGGGAAATTTGAAAATGAAAAATATTTAAACTGCACAGATTTGGACCAACCTTTGACAACCTTCGCATTTTTTTTATATTAAAAATTTGGGAATGGAGATTCTCCTATATAAATGCTTCAATTTCGCCAAAGGAAAAAAAAATGAGATTTTTACTTTTTGAAAAATAATTCATTGAATATCGTCCCCCATGTATTTTCAATACGTGAAATTTGCATTTCTTGACATTGAGCAGTAAAATGTAGTTATAATGACGATTCGATTGTGGAAATTGATTGGGGTGATGATTTTTAACACACAAGGTGCAAAAAGATTGTGAAAATTTAAAAATTTGAAATTTCCCATACAATTAACATGGGAAAATTAAAGATGAAAAACTTTTAAACTGAACAGATTTGGACCAAACTTTGATCACCTTCGCATTTTTTTTTATGTTAAAAAACTGGAAATGTAGATTCTCCTATATAAAAGCTTCAATTTCGCCAAAGGAAAAAAAATTGAGATTTTTACTTTTTCAAGAATAATTCATTGAATATAGAACCCCCATGTATTTTCAATAGGTGAAATTTGCATTTCTCTACGTAAAATGTTGTTATAAGGATGATTTGATTGTGGAAATTGATTGGATTGATGATTTTTAACACACAAGGTGCAAAAAGATTGTAAAAATTGAAAAATTTGAAATTTCCCATACAATTAACATGGGAAAATTAAAGATGAAAAACTTTTAAACTGAACAGATTTGGACCAAACTTTGACCACCTTCGCATTTTTTTTATGTTAAAAAATTGGAAATATAGATTCTCCAATATAAAAGCTTCAATTTCGCCAAAGGAAAAAAATTGAGATTTTTACTTTTTGAAGAATAATTCATTGAATATAGAACTCCCATGTATTTTCAATATGTGAAATTTGTATTTCTCTACGTAAAATGTTGTTATAAGGTTGATTTGTTTTTGGAAATTGATTGGATTGATGATTTTTATGACACAAGGTGCAAAAAGATTGCGAAAATTGAAAAATGTGAAATTTTCCATACAATTAACAAAGGGAAAATTAAAGATGAAAAACATTTAAACTGATCAGATTTGTACTGCCTTTGACCAATTTCGCATTTTTTTTATGTTATAAATTTGGAATTAGAGATTCTCCTATATAAAAGCTTTAATTTCACCAAAGGAAAAAAAATTGAGATTTTTACTTTTTGAATTATAATTCATTGAATATCGTCCCCCCATGTATTTTCAATAAGTGAAATTTGCATTTCTTAACATTGAGCAGTAAAATGTAGTTATAATGACGATTTGATTGTGGAAATTGATTGGGGTGATGATTTTTATGACACAAGGTGCAAAAAGATTGTGAAAATTGAAAAATTTGAAATTTCCCTTGCAATTAACATGGGAAAATTAAAGATGAAAAACTTTTAAACTGAACAGATTTGGACCAAACTTTGACCACCTTCGCATTTTTTTTATGTTAAAAAATTGGAAATGTAGATTCTCCAATATAAAAGCTTCAATTTCGCCAAAGGAAAAAAAATTGAGATTTTTACTTTTTGAAGAATAATTCATTGAATATAGAATCCCCATGTATTTTCAATATGTGAAATTTGTATTTCTCGACGTAAAATGTAGTTATAAGGATGATTTGATTGTGGAAATTGATTGGATTGATGATTTTTATGACACAAGGTGCAAAAAGATTGCGAAAATTGAAAAATGTGAAATTTTCCATACAATTAACATAGGGAAAATTAAAGATGAAAAACTGATAAACTGACCAGTTTTGGACTGCCTTTGACCAATTTCCCATTTTTTTTATGTTATAAATTTGGAATTAGAGATTCTCCTATATAAAAGCTTTAATTTCACCAAAGGAAAAAAAATTGAGATTTTTACTTTTTGAAAAATAATTCATTGAATATCGTCCCCCATGGTTTTTCAATACGTGAAATTTGCATTTCATGACATTGAGCAGTAAAATGTAGTTATAATGACGATTTGATTGTGGAAATTGATTGGGGTGATGATTTTTTTGACACAAGGTGCAAAAAGATCGTAAAATTTGGAAAATTGAAATATCCTATACAATTAACATGGGGAAAATTGAAAATGAAAAATATTTAAACTGCACAGATTTGGACCAACCTTTGACCATCTTCACATTTTTTTTATGCTATAAATTTGGAAATGGAGATTCTAATATATAAAAGCTTCAATTTCGCCAAAGGAAAAAAAATTGAGATTTTTACTTTTTGAAAAATAATTCATTGAATATCGTCCCCCATGTACTTTCAATACTTGAAATTTGCATTTCTTGACATTGAGCAGTAAAATGTAGTTATAATGACGATTTGATTGTGGAAATTGATTGGGGTGATTATTTTTATGACACAAGGTGTAAAAAGATTGTGAAAATTGAAAAATTTGAAATTTCCCATACAATTAACATGGGAAAATTAAAGATGAAAAACTTTTAAACTGAACAGATTTGGACCAAACTTTGACCACCTTCGCATTTTTTTTATGTTAAAAAATTGGAAATATAGATTCTCCAATATAAAAGCTTCAATTTCGCCAAAGGAAAAAAATTGAGATTTTTACTTTTTGAAGAATAATTCATTGAATATAGAACTCCCATGTATTTTCAATATGTGAAATTTGTATTTCTCTACGTAAAATGTTGTTATAAGGATGATTTGATTGTGGAAATTGATTGGATTGATGATTTTTATGACACAAGGTGCAAAAAGATCGTAAAATTTTGAAAATTGAAATTTCCTATACAATTAACATGGGGAAAATTGAAAATGAAAAATATTTAAATTGCACAGATTTGGACCAACCTTTGACCATCTTCACATTTTTTTATGTTATAAATTTGGAATTGGAGATTCTAATATATAAAAGCTTCAATTTCGCCAAAGGAAAAAAAATTGAGATTTTTACTTTTTGAAAAATAATTCATTGAATATCGTCCCCCATGTACTTTCAATACTTGAAATTTGCATTTCTTGACATTGAGCAGTAAAATGTAGTTATAATGACGATTTGATTGTGGAAATTGATTGGGGTGATGATTTTTATGACACAAGGTGCAAAAAGATTGTGAAAATTGAAAAATTTGAAATTTCCCTTGCAATTAACATGGGAAAATTAAAGATGAAAAACTTTTAAACTGAACAGATTTGGACCAAACTTTGACCACCTTCGCATTTTTTTTATGTTAAAAAATTGGAAATGTAGATTCTCCAATATAAAAGCTTCAATTTCGCCAAAGGAAAAAAAATTGAGATTTTTACTTTTTGAAGAATAATTCATTGAATATAGAATCCCCATGTATTTTCAATATGTGAAATTTGTATTTCTCGACGTAAAATGTAGTTATAAGGATGATTTGATTGTGGAAATTGATTGGATTGATGATTTTTATGACACAAGGTGCAAAAAGATTGCGAAAATTGAAAAATGTGAAATTTTCCATACAATTAACATAGGGAAAATTAAAGATGAAAAACTGATAAACTGACCAGTTTTGGACTGCCTTTGACCAATTTCCCATTTTTTTTATGTTATAAATTTGGAATTAGAGATTCTCCTATATAAAAGCTTTAATTTCACCAAAGGAAAAAAAATTGAGATTTTTACTTTTTGAAAAATAATTCATTGAATATCGTCCCCCATGGTTTTTCAATACGTGAAATTTGCATTTCATGACATTGAGCAGTAAAATGTAGTTATAATGACGATTTGATTGTGGAAATTGATTGGGGTGATGATTTTTTTGACACAAGGTGCAAAAAGATCGTAAAATTTGGAAAATTGAAATATCCTATACAATTAACATGGGGAAAATTGAAAATGAAAAATATTTAAACTGCACAGATTTGGACCAACCTTTGACCATCTTCACATTTTTTTTATGCTATAAATTTGGAAATGGAGATTCTAATATATAAAAGCTTCAATTTCGCCAAAGGAAAAAAAATTGAGATTTTTACTTTTTGAAAAATAATTCATTGAATATCGTCCCCCATGTACTTTCAATACTTGAAATTTGCATTTCTTGACATTGAGCAGTAAAATGTAGTTATAATGACGATTTGATTGTGGAAATTGATTGGGGTGATTATTTTTATGACACAAGGTGTAAAAAGATTGTGAAAATTGAAAAATTTGAAATTTCCCATACAATTAACATGGGAAAATTAAAGATGAAAAACTTTTAAACTGAACAGATTTGGACCAAACTTTGACCACCTTCGCATTTTTTTTATGTTAAAAAATTGGAAATATAGATTCTCCAATATAAAAGCTTCAATTTCGCCAAAGGAAAAAAATTGAGATTTTTACTTTTTGAAGAATAATTCATTGAATATAGAACTCCCATGTATTTTCAATATGTGAAATTTGTATTTCTCTACGTAAAATGTTGTTATAAGGATGATTTGATTGTGGAAATTGATTGGATTGATGATTTTTATGACACAAGGTGCAAAAAGATCGTAAAATTTTGAAAATTGAAATTTCCTATACAATTAACATGGGGAAAATTGAAAATGAAAAATATTTAAATTGCACAGATTTGGACCAACCTTTGACCATCTTCACATTTTTTTATGTTATAAATTTGGAATTGGAGATTCTAATATATAAAAGCTTATATTTCGCCAAATAAAAAAAAATTGAGATTTTTACTTTTTGAAAAATAATTCATTGAATATCGTCCCCCATGTACTTTCAATACGTGAAATTTGCATTTCTTGACATTGAGCAGTAAAATGTAGTTATAATAACGATTCGATTGTGGAAATTGATTGGGGTGATGATTTTTAAGACACAAGGTGCAAAAAGATTGTGAAAATTGAAAAATTTGAAATTTCCCATACAATTAACTTGGGAAAATTAAAGATGAAAAACTTTTAAACTGAACAGATTTGGACCAAACTTTGACCACCTTCGCATTTTTTTTATGTTAAAAAATTGGAAATGTAGATTCTCCTATATAAAAGCTTCAATTTCGCCAAAGGAAAAAAAATTGAGATTTTTACTTTTTGAAGAATAATTCATTGAATATAGAACCCCCATGTATTTTCAATAGGTGAAATTTGCATTTCTCGACGTAAAATATAGTTATAATGACGATTTGATTGTGGACATTGATTGGGGTGATGATTTTTATGACACAAGGTGTAAAAAGATTGTGAAAATTGAAAAATTTGAAATTTCCCATACAATTTACATGGGGAAAATTAAAGATGAAAAACTTTTAAACTGACCAGATTTGGACCAACCTTTGACCAATTTCGCATTTTTTTTATGTTATAAATTTGGAATTAGAGATTCTCCTATATAAAAGCTTTAATTTCACCAAAGGAAAAAAAATTGAAATTTTTACTTTTTGAATTATAATTCATTGAATATCGTCCCCCATGTATTTTCAATACGTGAAATTTGCATTTCTTAACATTGAGCAGTAAAATGTAGTTATAATGACGATTTGATTGTGGAAATTGATTGGGGTGATGATTTTTTGACACAAGGTGCTTAAAGATCTTACAATTTTGAAAATTGAAATTTCCTATACAATTAACATGGGGAAAATTAAAGATGAAAAACTTTTAAACTGAACAGATTTGGTCCAAACTTTGACCACCTTCGCATTTTTTTTATGTTAAAAAATTGGAAATCTAGATTCTCAAATATAAAAGCTTCAATTTCGCCAAAGAAAAAAAATTGAGATTTTTACTTTTTGAAGAATAATTCACTGAATATAGAACCCCCATGTATTTTCAATAGGTGAAATTTGCATTTCTCGACGTAAAATATAGTTATAATGACAATTTGATTGTGGACATTGTTTGGGGTGATTATTTTTATGACACAAGGTGTAAAAAGATTGTGAAAATTGAAAAATTTGAAATTTCCCATACAATTAACATGGGAAAATTAAAGATGAAAAACTTTTAAACTGAACAGATTTGGACCAAACTTTGACCACCTTCGCATTTTTTTATGTAAAAATATCGGAAATGTAGATTCTAATATATAAAAGCTTCAATTTCGCCAAAGGAAAAAAAATTGAGATTTTTACTTTTTGAATTATAATTCATTGAATATCGTCCCCCATGTATTTTCAATAAGTGAAATTTGCATTTCTTAACATTGAGCAGTAAAATGTAGTTATAATGACGATTTGATTGTGGAAATTGATTGGGGTGATGATTTTTTGACACAAGGTGCTTAAAGATCTTAAAATTTTGAAAATTGAAATTTCCTATACAATTAACATGGGAAAATTAAAGATGAAAAACTTTTAAACTGAACAGATTTGGACCAAACTTTGACCACCTTCGCATTTTTTTTTATGTTAAAAAAATGGAAATGTAGATTCTAATATATAAAAGCTTCAATTTCGCCAAAGGAAAAAAATTGAGATTTTTACTTTTTGAAGAATAATTCATTGAATATAGAACCCCCATGTATTTTCAATATGTGAAATTTGTATTTCTCGACGTAAAATGTTGTTATAAGGATGATTTGATTGTGGAAATTGATTGGATTGATGATTTTTATGACACAAGGTGCAAAAAGATTGCGAAAATTGAAAAATGTGAAATTTTCCATACAATTAACAAAGGGAAAATTAAAGATGAAAAACATTTAAACTGATCAGATTTGGACTGCCTTTGACCAATTTCGCATTTTTTTTATGTTATAAATTTGGAATTAGAGATTCTCCTATATAAAAGCTTTAATTTCACCAAAGGAAAAAAAATTGAGATTTTTACTTTTTGAAAAATAATTCATTGAATATCGTCCCCCATGTATTTTCAATACGTGAAATTTGCATTTCTTGACATTGAGCAGTAAAATGTAGTTATAATGACGATTTGATTGTGGAAATTGATTGGGGTGATGATTTTTTGACACAAGGTGCTTAAAGATCTTAAAATTTTGAAAATTGAAATTTCCTATACAATTAACATGGGGAAAATTAAAGATGAAAAACTTTTAAACTGAACAGATTTGGACCAAACTTTGACCACCTTCGCATTTTTTTTATGTTAAAAAATTGGAAATGTAGATTCTCCAATATAAAAGCTTCAATTTCGCCAAAGAAAAAAAAATTGAGATTTTTACTTTTTGAAGAATAATTCATTGAATATAGAACCCCCATGTATTTTCAATAGGTGAAATTTGCATTTCTCGACGTAAAATATAGTTATAATGACAATTTGATTGTGGACATTGTTTGGGGTGATTATTTTTATGACACAAGGTGTAAAAAGATTGTGAAAATTGAAAAATTTGAAATTTCCCATACAATTAACATGGGAAAATTAAAGATGAAAAACTTTTAAACTGAACAGATTTGGACCAAACTTTGACCACCTTCGCATTTTTTTATGTTAAAATATTGGAAATGTAGATTCTAATATATAAAAGCTTCAATTTCGCCAAATTAAAAAAAATTGAGATTTTTACTTTTTGAAAAATAATTCATTGAATATCGTCCCCCATGTATTTTCAATACGTGAAATTTGCATTTCTTGACATTGAGCAGTAAAATGTAGTTATAATGACGATTTGATTGTGGAAATTGATTGGGGTGATGATTTTTATGACACAAGGTGCAAAAAGATTGTGAAAATTGAAAAATTTGAAATTTCCCTTGCAATTAACATGGGAAAATTAAAGATGAAAAACTTTTAAACTGAACAGATTTGGACCAAACTTTGACCACCTTCGCATTTTTTTTATGTTAAAAAATTGGAAATGTAGATTCTCCAATATAAAAGCTTCAATTTCGCCAAAGGAAAAAAAATTGAGATTTTTACTTTTTGAAGAATAATTCATTGAATATAGAATCCCCATGTATTTTCAATATGTGAAATTTGTATTTCTCGACGTAAAATGTAGTTATAAGGATGATTTGATTGTGGAAATTGATTGGATTGATGATTTTTATGACACAAGGTGCAAAAAGATTGCGAAAATTGAAAAATGTGAAATTTTCCATACAATTAACATAGGGAAAATTAAAGATGAAAAACTGATAAACTGACCAGTTTTGGACTGCCTTTGACCAATTTCCCATTTTTTTTATGTTATAAATTTGGAATTAGAGATTCTCCTATATAAAAGCTTTAATTTCACCAAAGGAAAAAAAATTGAGATTTTTACTTTTTGAAAAATAATTCATTGAATATCGTCCCCCATGGTTTTTCAATACGTGAAATTTGCATTTCATGACATTGAGCAGTAAAATGTAGTTATAATGACGATTTGATTGTGGAAATTGATTGGGGTGATGATTTTTTTGACACAAGGTGCAAAAAGATCGTAAAATTTGGAAAATTGAAATATCCTATACAATTAACATGGGGAAAATTGAAAATGAAAAATATTTAAACTGCACAGATTTGGACCAACCTTTGACCATCTTCACATTTTTTTTATGCTATAAATTTGGAAATGGAGATTCTAATATATAAAAGCTTCAATTTCGCCAAAGGAAAAAAAATTGAGATTTTTACTTTTTGAAAAATAATTCATTGAATATCGTCCCCCATGTACTTTCAATACTTGAAATTTGCATTTCTTGACATTGAGCAGTAAAATGTAGTTATAATGACGATTTGATTGTGGAAATTGATTGGGGTGATTATTTTTATGACACAAGGTGTAAAAAGATTGTGAAAATTGAAAAATTTGAAATTTCCCATACAATTAACATGGGAAAATTAAAGATGAAAAACTTTTAAACTGAACAGATTTGGACCAAACTTTGACCACCTTCGCATTTTTTTTATGTTAAAAAATTGGAAATATAGATTCTCCAATATAAAAGCTTCAATTTCGCCAAAGGAAAAAAATTGAGATTTTTACTTTTTGAAGAATAATTCATTGAATATAGAACTCCCATGTATTTTCAATATGTGAAATTTGTATTTCTCTACGTAAAATGTTGTTATAAGGATGATTTGATTGTGGAAATTGATTGGATTGATGATTTTTATGACACAAGGTGCAAAAAGATCGTAAAATTTTGAAAATTGAAATTTCCTATACAATTAACATGGGGAAAATTGAAAATGAAAAATATTTAAATTGCACAGATTTGGACCAACCTTTGACCATCTTCACATTTTTTTATGTTATAAATTTGGAATTGGAGATTCTAATATATAAAAGCTTATATTTCGCCAAATAAAAAAAAATTGAGATTTTTACTTTTTGAAAAATAATTCATTGAATATCGTCCCCCATGTACTTTCAATACGTGAAATTTGCATTTCTTGACATTGAGCAGTAAAATGTAGTTATAATAACGATTCGATTGTGGAAATTGATTGGGGTGATGATTTTTAAGACACAAGGTGCAAAAAGATTGTGAAAATTGAAAAATTTGAAATTTCCCATACAATTAACTTGGGAAAATTAAAGATGAAAAACTTTTAAACTGAACAGATTTGGACCAAACTTTGACCACCTTCGCATTTTTTTTATGTTAAAAAATTGGAAATGTAGATTCTCCTATATAAAAGCTTCAATTTCGCCAAAGGAAAAAAAATTGAGATTTTTACTTTTTGAAGAATAATTCATTGAATATAGAACCCCCATGTATTTTCAATAGGTGAAATTTGCATTTCTCGACGTAAAATATAGTTATAATGACGATTTGATTGTGGACATTGATTGGGGTGATGATTTTTATGACACAAGGTGTAAAAAGATTGTGAAAATTGAAAAATTTGAAATTTCCCATACAATTTACATGGGGAAAATTAAAGATGAAAAACTTTTAAACTGACCAGATTTGGACCAACCTTTGACCAATTTCGCATTTTTTTTATGTTATAAATTTGGAATTAGAGATTCTCCTATATAAAAGCTTTAATTTCACCAAAGGAAAAAAAATTGAAATTTTTACTTTTTGAATTATAATTCATTGAATATCGTCCCCCATGTATTTTCAATACGTGAAATTTGCATTTCTTAACATTGAGCAGTAAAATGTAGTTATAATGACGATTTGATTGTGGAAATTGATTGGGGTGATGATTTTTTGACACAAGGTGCTTAAAGATCTTACAATTTTGAAAATTGAAATTTCCTATACAATTAACATGGGGAAAATTAAAGATGAAAAACTTTTAAACTGAACAGATTTGGTCCAAACTTTGACCACCTTCGCATTTTTTTTATGTTAAAAAATTGGAAATCTAGATTCTCAAATATAAAAGCTTCAATTTCGCCAAAGAAAAAAAATTGAGATTTTTACTTTTTGAAGAATAATTCACTGAATATAGAACCCCCATGTATTTTCAATAGGTGAAATTTGCATTTCTCGACGTAAAATATAGTTATAATGACAATTTGATTGTGGACATTGTTTGGGGTGATTATTTTTATGACACAAGGTGTAAAAAGATTGTGAAAATTGAAAAATTTGAAATTTCCCATACAATTAACATGGGAAAATTAAAGATGAAAAACTTTTAAACTGAACAGATTTGGACCAAACTTTGACCACCTTCGCATTTTTTTATGTAAAAATATCGGAAATGTAGATTCTAATATATAAAAGCTTCAATTTCGCCAAAGGAAAAAAAATTGAGATTTTTACTTTTTGAATTATAATTCATTGAATATCGTCCCCCATGTATTTTCAATAAGTGAAATTTGCATTTCTTAACATTGAGCAGTAAAATGTAGTTATAATGACGATTTGATTGTGGAAATTGATTGGGGTGATGATTTTTTGACACAAGGTGCTTAAAGATCTTAAAATTTTGAAAATTGAAATTTCCTATACAATTAACATGGGAAAATTAAAGATGAAAAACTTTTAAACTGAACAGATTTGGACCAAACTTTGACCACCTTCGCATTTTTTTTTATGTTAAAAAAATGGAAATGTAGATTCTAATATATAAAAGCTTCAATTTCGCCAAAGGAAAAAAATTGAGATTTTTACTTTTTGAAGAATAATTCATTGAATATAGAACCCCCATGTATTTTCAATATGTGAAATTTGTATTTCTCGACGTAAAATGTTGTTATAAGGATGATTTGATTGTGGAAATTGATTGGATTGATGATTTTTATGACACAAGGTGCAAAAAGATTGCGAAAATTGAAAAATGTGAAATTTTCCATACAATTAACAAAGGGAAAATTAAAGATGAAAAACATTTAAACTGATCAGATTTGGACTGCCTTTGACCAATTTCGCATTTTTTTTATGTTATAAATTTGGAATTAGAGATTCTCCTATATAAAAGCTTTAATTTCACCAAAGGAAAAAAAATTGAGATTTTTACTTTTTGAAAAATAATTCATTGAATATCGTCCCCCATGTATTTTCAATACGTGAAATTTGCATTTCTTGACATTGAGCAGTAAAATGTAGTTATAATGACGATTTGATTGTGGAAATTGATTGGGGTGATGATTTTTTGACACAAGGTGCTTAAAGATCTTAAAATTTTGAAAATTGAAATTTCCTATACAATTAACATGGGGAAAATTAAAGATGAAAAACTTTTAAACTGAACAGATTTGGACCAAACTTTGACCACCTTCGCATTTTTTTTATGTTAAAAAATTGGAAATGTAGATTCTCCAATATAAAAGCTTCAATTTCGCCAAAGAAAAAAAAATTGAGATTTTTACTTTTTGAAGAATAATTCATTGAATATAGAACCCCCATGTATTTTCAATAGGTGAAATTTGCATTTCTCGACGTAAAATATAGTTATAATGACAATTTGATTGTGGACATTGATTGGGGTGATGATTTTTATGACACAAGGTTTAAAAAGATCGTAAAATTTCGAAAATTGCAAAGTTTGAAATTTCCTATACATTTAACATGGGAAATTTGAAAATGAAAAATATTTAAACTGCACAGATTTGGACCAACCTTTGACAACCTTCGCATTTTTTTTATATTAAAAATTTGGGAATGGAGATTCTCCTATATAAATGCTTCAATTTCGCCAAAGGAAAAAAAAATGAGATTTTTACTTTTTGAAAAATAATTCATTGAATATCGTCCCCCATGTATTTTCAATACGTGAAATTTGCATTTCTTAACATTGAGCAGTAAAATGTAGTTATAATGACGATTCGATTGTGGAAATTGATTGGGGTGATGATTTTTAACACACAAGGTGCAAAAAGATTGTGAAAATTGAAAAATTTGAAATTTCCCATACAATTAACATGGGAAAATTAAAGATGAAAAACTTTTAAACTGAACAGATTTGGACCAAACTTTGATCACCTTCGCATTTTTTTTTATGTTAAAAAACTGGAAATGTAGATTCTCCTATATAAAAGCTTCAATTTCGCCAAAGGAAAAAAAATTGAGATTTTTACTTTTTCAAGAATAATTCATTGAATATAGAACCCCCATGTATTTTCAATAGGTGAAATTTGCATTTCTCTACGTAAAATGTTGTTATAAGGATGATTTGATTGTGGAAATTGATTGGATTGATGATTTTTAACACACAAGGTGCAAAAAGATTGTAAAAATTGAAAAATTTGAAATTTCCCATACAATTAACATGGGAAAATTAAAGATGAAAAACTTTTAAACTGAACAGATTTGGACCAAACTTTGACCACCTTCGCATTTTTTTTATGTTAAAAAATTGGAAATATAGATTCTCCAATATAAAAGCTTCAATTTCGCCAAAGGAAAAAAATTGAGATTTTTACTTTTTGAAGAATAATTCATTGAATATAGAACTCCCATGTATTTTCAATAAGTGAAATTTGCATTTCTAAACATTGAGCAGTAAAATGTAGTTATAATGACGATTTGATTGTGGAAATTGATTGGGGTGATGATTTTTTGACACAAGGTGCTTAAAGATCTTAAAATTTTGAAAATTGAAATTTCCTATACAATTAACATGGGAAAATTAAAGATGAAAAACTTTTAAACTGAACAGATTTGGACCAAACTTTGACCACCTTCGCATTTTTTTTTATGTTAAAAAAATAGAAATGTAGATTCTAATATATAAAAGCTTCAATTTCGCCAAAGGAAAAAAATTGAGATTTTTACTTTTTGAAGAATAATTCATTGAATATAGAACCCCCATGTATTTTCAATATGTGAAATTTGTATTTCTCGACGTAAAATGTAGTTATAAGGATGATTTGATTGTGGAAATTGATTGGGGTGATGATTTTTATGACACAAGGTGCAAAAAGATTGTGAAAATTGAAAAATTTGAAATTTCCCTTGCAATTAACATGGGAAAATTAAAGATGAAAAACTTTTAAACTGAACAGATTTGGACAAAACTTTGACCACCTTCGCATTTTTTTTATGTTAAAAAATTGGAAATGTAGATTCTCCAATATAAAAGCTTCAATTTCGCCAAAGGAAAAAAAATTGAGATTTTTACTTTTTGAAGAATAATTCATTGAATATAGAACCCCCATGTATTTTCAATATGTGAAATTTGTATTTCTCGACGTAAAATGTAGTTATAAGGATGATTTGATTGTGGAAATTGATTGGGGTGATGATTTTTATGACACAAGGTGCAAAAAGATTGCGAAAATTGAAAAATGTGAAATTTTCCATACAATTAACATAGGGAAAATTAAAGATGAAAAACTGTTAAACTGACCAGTTTTGGACTGCCTTTGACCAATTTCCCATTTTTTTTATGTTATAAATTTGGAATTAGAGATTCTCCTATTAAAAGCTTTAATTTCACCAAAGGAAAAAAAATTGAGATTTTTACTTTTTGAAAAATAATTCATTGAATATCGTCCCCCATGGTTTTTCAATACGTGAAATTTGCATTTCATGACATTGAGCAGTAAAATGTAGTTATAATGACGATTTGATTGTGGAAATTGATTGGGGTGATGATTTTTTTGACACAAGGTGCAAAAAGATCGTAAAATTTGGAAAATTGAAATATCCTATACAATTAACATGGGGGAAATTGAAAATGAAAAATATTTAAACTGCACAGATTTGGACCAACCTTTGACCATCTTCACATTTTTTTTATGCTATAAATTTGGAAATGGAGATTCAAATATATAAAAGCTTCAATTTCGCCAAAGGAAAAAAAATTGAGATTTTTACTTTTTGAAAAATAATTCATTGAATATCGTCCCCCATGTACTTTCAATACTTGAAATTTGCATTTCTTGACATTGAGCAGTAAAATGTAGTTATAATGACGATTTGATTGTGGAAATTGATTGGGGTGATTATTTTTATGACACAAGGTGTAAAAAGATTGTAAAAATTGAAAAATTTGAAATTTCCCATACAATTAACATGGGAAAATTAAAGATGAAAAACTTTTAAACTGAACAGATTTGGACCAAACTTTGACCACCTTCGCATTTTTTTTATGTTAAAAAATTGGAAATGTAGATTCTCCAATATAAAAGCTTCAATTTCGCCAAAGGAAAAAAATTGAGATTTTTACTTTTTGAAGAATAATTCATTGAATATAGAACTCCCATGTATTTTCAATATGTGAAATTTGTATTTCTCGACGTAAAATGTTGTTATAAGGATGATTTGATTGTGGAAATTGATTGGATTGATGATTTTTATGACACAAGGTGCAAAAAGATTGCGAAAATTGAAAAATGTGAAATTTTCCATACAATTAACAAAGGGAAAATTAAAGATGAAAAACATTTAAACTGATCAGATTTGGACTGCCTTTGACCAATTTCGCATTTTTTTTATGTTATAAATTTGGAATTAGAGATTCTCCTATATAAAAGCTTTAATTTCAACAAAGGAAAAAAATTTGAGATTTTTACTTTTTGAAAAATAATTCATTGAATATCGTCCCCCATGTATTTTCAATACGTGAAATTTGCATTTCTTGACATTGAGCAGTAAAATATAGTTATAATGACGATTTGATTGTGGAAATTGATTGGGGGGATGATTTTTATGACACAAGGTGCAAAAAGATCGTAAAATTTTGAAAATTGAAATTTCCTATACAATTAACATGGGGAAAATTGAAAATGAAAAATATTTAAATTGCACAGATTTGGACCAACCTTTGACCATCTTCACATTTTTTTTATGTTATAAATTTGGAATTGGAGATTCTAATATATAAAAGCTTATATTTCGCCAAATAAAAAAAAATTGAGATTTTTACTTTTTGAAAAATAATTCATTGAATATCGTCCCCCATGTACTTTCAATACGTGAAATTTGCATTTCTTGACATTGAGCAGTAAAATGTAGTTATAATAACGATTCGATTGTGGAAATTGATTGGGGTGATGATTTTTAAGACACAAGGTGCAAAAAGATTGTGAAAATTGAAAAATTTGAAATTTCCCATACAATTAACTTGGGAAAATTAAAGATGAAAAACTTTTAAACTGAACAGATTTGGACCAAACTTTGACCACCTTCGCATTTTTTTTTATGTTAAAAAATTGGAAATGTAGATTCTCCTATATAAAAGCTTCAATTTCGCCAAAGGAAAAAAAATTGAGATTTTTACTTTTTGAAGAATAATTCATTGAATATAGAACCCCCATGTATTTTCAATAGGTGAAATTTGCATTTCTCGACGTAAAATATAGTTATAATGACGATTTGATTGTGGACATTGATTGGGGTGATGATTTTTATGACACAAGGTGTAAAAAGATTGTGAAAATTGAAAAATTTGAAATTTTCCATACAATTTACATGGGGAAAATTAAAGATGAAAAACTTTTAAACTGACCAGATTTGGACCAACCTTTGACCAATTTCGCATTTTTTTTATGTTATAAATTTGGAATTAGAGATTCTCCTATATAAAAGCTTTAATTTCACCAAAGGAAAAAAAATTGAAATTTTTACTTTTTGAATTATAATTCATTGAATATCGTCCCCCATGTATTTTCAATACGTGAAATTTGCATTTCTTAACATTGAGCAGTAAAATGTAGTTATAATGACGATTTGATTGTGGAAATTGATTGGGGTGATGATTTTTTGACACAAGGTGCTTAAAGATCTTAAAATTTTGAAAATTGAAATTTCCTATACAATTAACATGGGGAAAATTAAAGATGAAAAACTTTTAAACTGAACAGATTTGGTCCAAACTTTGACCACCTTCGCATATTTTTTATGTTAAAAAATTGGAAATGTAGATTCTCAAATATAAAAGCTTTAATTTCACCAAAGAAAAAAAATTGAGATTTTTACTTTTTGAAAAATAATTCATTGAATATCGTCCCCCATGTATTTTCAATACGTGAAATTTGCATTTCTTGACATTGAGCAGTAAAATGTAGTTATAATGACGATTTGATTG
Organism: Linyphia triangularis; assembly: GCA_963978545.1. Taxonomy (NCBI): domain Eukaryota; kingdom Metazoa; phylum Arthropoda; class Arachnida; order Araneae; family Linyphiidae; genus Linyphia; species Linyphia triangularis. The sequence continues at coordinate 182,858 of CAXBTE010000242.1, read as the reverse complement.
TGGAAATTGATTGGGGTGATGATTTTTATGACACAAGGTTTAAAAAGATCGTAAAATTTCGAAAATTGCAAAGTTTGAAATTTCCTATACATTTAACATGGGAAATTTGAAAATGAAAAATATTTAAACTGCACAGATTTGGACCAACCTTTGACAACCTTCGCATTTTTTTTATATTAAAAATTTGGGAATGGAGATTCTCCTATATAAATGCTTCAATTTCGCCAAAGGAAAAAAAAATGAGATTTTTACTTTTTGAAAAATAATTCATTGAATATCGTCCCCCATGTATTTTCAATACGTGAAATTTGCATTTCTTGACATTGAGCAGTAAAATGTAGTTATATTGACGATTCGATTGTGAAAATTGATTGGGGTGATGATTTTTAACACACAAGGTGCAAAAAGATTGTGAAAATTGAAAAATTTGAAATTTCCCATACAATTAACATGGGAAAATTAAAGATGAAAAACTTTTAAACTGAACAGATTTGGACCAAACTTTACCACCTTCGCATTTTTTATTTGTTAAAAAATTGGAAATATAGATTCTCCAATATAAAAGCTTCAATTTCGCCAAAGGAAAAAAATTGAGATTTTTACTTTTTGAAGAATAATTCATTGAATATAGAACTCCCATGTATTTTCAATATAAGAAATTTGTATTTCTCTACGTAAAATGTTGTTATAAGGATGATTTGATTGTGGAAATTGATTGGATTGATGATTTTTATGACACAAGGTGCAAAAAGATTGCGAAAATTGAAAAATGTGAAATTTTCCATACAATTAACAAAGGGAAAATTAAAGATGAAAAACATTTAAACTGATCAGATTTGTACTGCCTTTGACCAATTTCGCATTTTTTTTATGTTATAAATTTGGAATTAGAGATTCTCCTATATAAAAGCTTTAATTTCACCAAAGGAAAAAAAATTGAGATTTTTACTTTTTGAATTATAATTCATTGAATATCGTCCCCCATGTATTTTCAATAAGTGAAATTTGCATTTCTTAACATTGAGCAGTAAAATGTAGTTATAATGACGATTTGATTGTGGAAATTGATTGGGGTGATGATTTTTTGACACAAGGTGCTTAAAGATCTTAAAATTTTGAAAATTGAAATTTCCTATACAATTAACATGGGAAAATTAAAGATGAAAAACTTTTAAACTGAACAGATTTGGACCAAACTTTGACCACCTTCGCATTTTTTTTTATGTTAAAAAAATGGAAATGTAGATTCTAATATATAAAAGCTTCAATTTCGCCAAAGGAAAAAAATTGAGATTTTTACTTTTTGAAGAATAATTCATTGAATATAGAACCCCCATGTATTTTCAATAGGTGAAATTTGCATTTCTCGACGTAAAATATAGTTATAAGGACGATTTGATTGTGGACATTGATTGGGGTGATTATTTTTATGACACAAGGTGTAAAAAGATTGTGAAAATTGAAAAATTTGAAATTTCCCATAGAATTAACATGGGAAAATTAAAGATGAAAAACTTTTAAACTGAACAGATTTGGACCAAACTTTGACCAATTTCGCATTTTTTTTATGTTATAAATTTGGAATTGGAGATTCTAATATATAAAAGCTTATATTTCGCCAAATAAAAAAAAATTGAGATTTTTACTTTTTGAAAAATAATTCATTGAATATCGTCCCCCATGTACTTTCAATACGTGAAATTTGCATTTCTTGACATTGAGCAGTAAAATGTAGTTATAATGACGATTCGATTGTGGAAATTGATTGGGGTGATGATTTTTAACACACAAGGTGCAAAAAGATTGTGAAAATTGAAAAATTTGAAATTTCCCATACAATTAACATGGGAAAATTAAAGATGAAAAACTTTTAAACTGAACAGATTTGGACCAAACTTTGATCACCTTCGCATTTTTTTTTATGTTAAAAAATTGGAAATGTAGATTCTCCTATATAAAAGCTTCAATTTCGCCAAAGGAAAAAAAATTGAGATTTTTACTTTTTGAAGAATAATTCATTGAATATAGAACCCCCATGTATTTTCAATAGGTGAAATTTGCATTTCTCGACGTAAAATATAGTTATAATGACGATTTGATTGTGGACATTGATTGGGGTGATGATTTTTATGACACAAGGTGTAAAAAGATTGTGAAAATTGAAAAATTTGAAATTTTCCATACAATTTACATGGGGAAAATTAAAGATGAAAAACTTTTAAACTGACCAGATTTGGACCAACCTTTGACCAATTTCGCATTTTTTTTATGTTATAAATTTGGAATTAGAGATTCTCCTATATAAAAGCTTTAATTTCACCAAAGGAAAAAAAATTGAAATTTTTACTTTTTGAATTATAATTCATTGAATATCGTCCCCCATGTATTTTCAATACGTGAAATTTGCATTTCTTAACATTGAGCAGTAAAATGTAGTTATAATGACGATTTGATTGTGGAAATTGATTGGGGTGATGATTTTTTGACACAAGGTGCTTAAAGATCTTAAAATTTTGAAAATTGAAATTTCCTATACAATTAACATGGGGAAAATTAAAGATGAAAAACTTTTAAACTGAACAGATTTGGTCCAAACTTTGACCACCTTCGCATTTTTTTTATGTTAAAAAATTGGAAATGTAGATTCTCAAATATAAAAGCTTCAATTTCACCAAAGAAAAAAAATTGAGATTTTTACTTTTTGAAGAATAATTCATTGAATATAGAACCCCCATGTATTTTCAATAGGTGAAATTTGCATTTCTCGACGTAAAATATAGTTATAATGACAATTTGATTGTGGACATTGATTGGGGTGATTATTTTTATGACACAAGGTGTAAAAAGATTGTGAAAATTGAAAAATTTGAAATTTCCCATACAATTAACATGGGAAAATTAAAGATGAAAAACTTTTAAACTGAACAGATTTGGACCAAACTTTGACCACCTTCGCATTTTTTTATGTTAAAATATTGGAAATGTAGATTCTAATATATAAAAGCTTCAATTTCGCCAAAGGAAAAAAAATTGAGATTTTTACTTTTTGAAAAATAATTCATTAAATATCGTCCCCCATGTATTTTCAATACGTGAAATTTGCATTTCTTGACATTGAGCAGTAAAATGTAGTTATAATGACGATTTGATTGTGGAAATTGATTGGGGTGATGATTTTTATGACACAATGTTTAAAAAGATCGTAAAATTTCGAAAATTGCAAAGTTTGAAATTTCCTATACATTTAACATGGGAAATTTGAAAATGAAAAATATTTAAACTGCACAGATTTGGACCAACCTTTGACAACCTTCGCATTTTTTTTATATTAAAAATTTGGGAATGGAGATTCTCCTATATAAATGCTTCAATTTCGCCAAAGGAAAAAAAAATGAGATTTTTACTTTTTGAAAAATAATTCATTGAATATCGTCCCCCATGTATTTTCAATACGTGAAATTTGCATTTCTTGACATTGAGCAGTAAAATGTAGTTATATTGACGATTCGATTGTGGAAATTGATTGGGGTGATGATTTTTAACACACAAGGTGCAAAAAGATTGTGAAAATTGAAAAATTTGAAATTTCCCATACAATTAACATGGGAAAATTAAAGATGAAAAACTTTTAAACTGAACAGATTTGGACCAAACTTTGATCACCTTCGCATTTTTTTTTATGTTAAAAAATTGGAAATGTAGATTCTCCTATATAAAAGCTTCAATTTCGCCAAAGGAAAAAAAATTGAGATTTTTACTTTTTGAAGAATAATTCATTGAATATAGAACCCCCATGTATTTTCAATAGGTGAAATTTGCATTTCTCTACGTAAAATGTTGTTATAAGGATGATTTTATTGTGGAAATTGATTGGATTGATGATTTTTAACACACAAGGTGCAAAAAGATTGTAAAAATTGAAAAATTTGAAATTTCCCATACAATTAACATGGGAAAATTAAAGATGAAAAACTTTTAAACTGAACAGATTTGGACCAAACTTTGATCACCTTCGCATTTTTTTTTTATGTTAAAAAATTGGAAATGGAGATTCTAATATATAAAAGCTTCAATTTCGCCAAAGGAAAAAAAATTGAGATTTTTACTTTTTGAAAAATAATTCATTGAATATCGTCCACCATGAACTTTCAATACTTGAAATTTGCATTTCTTGACATTGAGCAGTAAAATGTAGTTATAATGACGATTTGATTGTGGAAATTGATTGGGGTGATTATTTTTATGACACAAGGTGTAAAAAGATTGTGAAATTGAAAAATTTGAAATTTCCCATACAATTAACATGGGAAAATTAAAGATGAAAAACTTTTAAACTGAACAGATTTGGACCAAACTTTACCACCTTCGCATTTTTTTTATGTTAAAAAATTGGAAATATAGATTCTCCAATATAAAAGCTTCAATTTCGCCAAAGGAAAAAAATTGAGATTTTTACTTTTTGAAGAATAATTCATTGAATATAGAACTCCCATGTATTTTCAATATAAGAAATTTGTATTTCTCTACGTAAAATGTTGTTATAAGGATGATTTGATTGTGGAAATTGATTGGATTGATGATTTTTATGACACAAGGTGCAAAAAGATTGCGAAAATTGAAAAATGTGAAATTTTCCATACAATTAACAAAGGGAAAATTAAAGATGAAAAACATTTAAACTGATCAGATTTGTACTGCCTTTGACCAATTTCGCATTTTTTTTATGTTATAAATTTGGAATTAGAGATTCTCCTATATAAAAGCTTTAATTTCACCAAAGGAAAAAAAATTGAGATTTTTACTTTTTGAATTATAATTCATTGAATATCGTCCCCCATGTATTTTCAATAAGTGAAATTTGCATTTCTTAACATTGAGCAGTAAAATGTAGTTATAATGACGATTTGATTGTGGAAATTGATTGGGGTGATGATTTTTTGACACAAGGTGCTTAAAGATCTTAAAATTTTGAAAATTGAAATTTCCTATACAATTAACATGGGAAAATTAAAGATGAAAAACTTTTAAACTGAACAGATTTGGACCAAACTTTGACCACCTTCGCATTTTTTTTTATGTTAAAAAAATGGAAATGTAGATTCTAATATATAAAAGCTTCAATTTCGCCAAAGGAAAAAAATTGAGATTTTTACTTTTTGAAGAATAATTCATTGAATATAGAACCCCCATGTATTTTCAATAGGTGAAATTTGCATTTCTCGACGTAAAATATAGTTATAAGGACGATTTGATTGTGGACATTGATTGGGGTGATTATTTTTATGACACAAGGTGTAAAAAGATTGTGAAAATTGAAAAATTTGAAATTTCCCATAGAATTAACATGGGAAAATTAAAGATGAAAAACTTTTAAACTGAACAGATTTGGACCAAACTTTGACCAATTTCGCATTTTTTTTATGTTATAAATTTGGAATTGGAGATTCTAATATATAAAAGCTTATATTTCGCCAAATAAAAAAAAATTGAGATTTTTACTTTTTGAAAAATAATTCATTGAATATCGTCCCCCATGTACTTTCAATACGTGAAATTTGCATTTCTTGACATTGAGCAGTAAAATGTAGTTATAATGACGATTCGATTGTGGAAATTGATTGGGGTGATGATTTTTAACACACAAGGTGCAAAAAGATTGTGAAAATTGAAAAATTTGAAATTTCCCATACAATTAACATGGGAAAATTAAAGATGAAAAACTTTTAAACTGAACAGATTTGGACCAAACTTTGACCACCTTCGCATTTTTTTATGTTAAAATATTGGAAATGTAGATTCTAATATATAAAAGCTTCAATTTCGCCAAAGGAAAAAAAATTGAGATTTTTACTTTTTGAAAAATAATTCATTAAATATCGTCCCCCATGTATTTTCAATACGTGAAATTTGCATTTCTTGACATTGAGCAGTAAAATGTAGTTATAATGACGATTTGATTGTGGAAATTGATTGGGGTGATTATTTTTATGACACAAGGTGTAAAAAGATTGTGAAATTGAAAAATTTGAAATTTCCCATACAATTAACATGGGAAAATTAAAGATGAAAAACTTTTAAACTGAACAGATTTGGACCAAACTTTACCACCTTCGCATTTTTTTTATGTTAAAAAATTGGAAATATAGATTCTCCAATATAAAAGCTTCAATTTCGCCAAAGGAAAAAAATTGAGATTTTTACTTTTTGAAGAATAATTCATTGAATATAGAACTCCCATGTATTTTCAATATAAGAAATTTGTATTTCTCTACGTAAAATGTTGTTATAAGGATGATTTGATTGTGGAAATTGATTGGATTGATGATTTTTATGACACAAGGTGCAAAAAGATTGCGAAAATTGAAAAATGTGAAATTTTCCATACAATTAACAAAGGGAAAATTAAAGATGAAAAACATTTAAACTGATCAGATTTGTACTGCCTTTGACCAATTTCGCATTTTTTTTATGTTATAAATTTGGAATTAGAGATTCTCCTATATAAAAGCTTTAATTTCACCAAAGGAAAAAAAATTGAGATTTTTACTTTTTGAATTATAATTCATTGAATATCGTCCCCCATGTATTTTCAATAAGTGAAATTTGCATTTCTTAACATTGAGCAGTAAAATGTAGTTATAATGACGATTTGATTGTGGAAATTGATTGGGGTGATGATTTTTTGACACAAGGTGCTTAAAGATCTTAAAATTTTGAAAATTGAAATTTCCTATACAATTAACATGGGAAAATTAAAGATGAAAAACTTTTAAACTGAACAGATTTGGACCAAACTTTGACCACCTTCGCATTTTTTTTTATGTTAAAAAAATGGAAATGTAGATTCTAATATATAAAAGCTTCAATTTCGCCAAAGGAAAAAAATTGAGATTTTTACTTTTTGAAGAATAATTCATTGAATATAGAACCCCCATGTATTTTCAATAGGTGAAATTTGCATTTCTCGACGTAAAATATAGTTATAAGGACGATTTGATTGTGGACATTGATTGGGGTGATTATTTTTATGACACAAGGTGTAAAAAGATTGTGAAAATTGAAAAATTTGAAATTTCCCATAGAATTAACATGGGAAAATTAAAGATGAAAAACTTTTAAACTGAACAGATTTGGACCAAACTTTGACCAATTTCGCATTTTTTTTATGTTATAAATTTGGAATTGGAGATTCTAATATATAAAAGCTTATATTTCGCCAAATAAAAAAAAATTGAGATTTTTACTTTTTGAAAAATAATTCATTGAATATCGTCCCCCATGTACTTTCAATACGTGAAATTTGCATTTCTTGACATTGAGCAGTAAAATGTAGTTATAATGACGATTCGATTGTGGAAATTGATTGGGGTGATGATTTTTAACACACAAGGTGCAAAAAGATTGTGAAAATTGAAAAATTTGAAATTTCCCATACAATTAACATGGGAAAATTAAAGATGAAAAACTTTTAAACTGAACAGATTTGGACCAAACTTTGACCACCTTCGCATTTTTTTATGTTAAAATATTGGAAATGTAGATTCTAATATATAAAAGCTTCAATTTCGCCAAATTAAAAAAAATTGAGATTTTTACTTTTTGAAAAATAATTCATTGAATATCGTCCCCCATGTATTTTCAATACGTGAAATTTGCATTTCTCGACGTAAAATATAGTTATAATGACGATTTGATTGTGGACATTGATTGGGGTGATGATTTTTATGACACAAAGTGTAAAAGATTGTGAAAATTGAAAAATTTGAAATTTCCCATACAATTTACATGGGAAAATTAAAGATGAAAAACTTTTAAACTGAACAGATTTGGACCAAACTTTGACCACCTTCGCATTTTTTTTATGTTAAAAAATTGGAAATGTAGATTCTAATATATAAAAGCTTCAATTTCGCCAAAGAAAAAAAAATTGAGATTTTTACTTTTTGAAGAATAATTCATGGAATATAGAACCCCCATGTATTTTCAATATGTGAAATTTGCATTTCTCGACGTAAAATGTAGTTATAAGGATGATTTGATTGTGGAAATTGATTGGATTGATGATTTTTATGACACAAGGTGGAAAAAGATTGCGAAAATTGAAAAATGTGAAATTTTCCATACAATTAACATAGGGAAAATTAAAGATGAAAAACTTTTAAACTGACCAGATTTGGACCAACCTTTGACCAATTTCGCATTTTTTTTATGTTATAAATTTGGAATTAGATATTCTCCTTTATAAAAGCTTTAATTTCACCAAAGGAAAAAAAAATGAGATTTTTACTTTTTGAAAAATAATTCATTGAATAACGTCCCCCATGTATTTTCAATACGTGAAATTTGCATTTCTTAAAATTGAGCAGTAAAATGTAGTTATAATGACGATTTGATTGTGGAAATTGATTGGGGTGATGATTTTTTGACACAAGGTGCTTAAAGATCTTAAAATTTTGAAAATTGAAATTTCCTATACAATTAACATGGGGAAAATTAAAGATGAAAAACTTTTAAACTGAACAGATTTGGACCAAACTTTGACCACCTTCGCATTTTTTTTATGTTAAAAAATTGGAAATGTAGATTCTCCAATATAAAAGCTTCAATTTCGCCAAAAAAAAAAATTGAGATTTTTACTTTTTGAAGAATAATTCATTGAATATAGAACCCCCATGTATTTTCAATAGGTGAAATTTGCATTTCTCGACGTAAAATATAGTTATAAGGACGATTTGATTGTGGACATTGATTGGGGTGATTATTTTTATGACACAAGGTGTAAAAAGATTGTGAAAATTGAAAAATTTGAAATTTCCCATAGAATTAACATGGGAAAATTAAAGATGAAAAACTTTTAAACTGAACAGATTTGGACCAAACTTTGACCAATTTCGCATTTTTTTTATGTTATAAATTTGGAATTGGAGATTCTAATATATAAAAGCTTATATTTCGCCAAATAAAAAAAAATTGAGATTTTTACTTTTTGAAAAATAATTCATTGAATATCGTCCCCCATGTACTTTCAATACGTGAAATTTGCATTTCTTGACATTGAGCAGTAAAATGTAGTTATAATGACGATTCGATTGTGGAAATTGATTGGGGTGATGATTTTTAACACACAAGGTGCAAAAAGATTGTGAAAATTGAAAAATTTGAAATTTCCCATACAATTAACATGGGAAAATTAAAGATGAAAAACTTTTAAACTGAACAGATTTGGACCAAACTTTGACCACCTTCGCATTTTTTTATGTTAAAATATTGGAAATGTAGATTCTAATATATAAAAGCTTCAATTTCGCCAAATTAAAAAAAATTGAGATTTTTACTTTTTGAAAAATAATTCATTGAATATCGTCCCCCATGTATTTTCAATACGTGAAATTTGCATTTCTCGACGTAAAATATAGTTATAATGACGATTTGATTGTGGACATTGATTGGGGTGATGATTTTTATGACACAAAGTGTAAAAGATTGTGAAAATTGAAAAATTTGAAATTTCCCATACAATTTACATGGGAAAATTAAAGATGAAAAACTTTTAAACTGAACAGATTTGGACCAAACTTTGACCACCTTCGCATTTTTTTTATGTTAAAAAATTGGAAATGTAGATTCTAATATATAAAAGCTTCAATTTCGCCAAAGAAAAAAAAATTGAGATTTTTACTTTTTGAAGAATAATTCATGGAATATAGAACCCCCATGTATTTTCAATATGTGAAATTTGCATTTCTCGACGTAAAATGTAGTTATAAGGATGATTTGATTGTGGAAATTGATTGGATTGATGATTTTTATGACACAAGGTGGAAAAAGATTGCGAAAATTGAAAAATGTGAAATTTTCCATACAATTAACATAGGGAAAATTAAAGATGAAAAACTTTTAAACTGACCAGATTTGGACCAACCTTTTACCAATTTCGCATTTTTTTTATGTTATAAATTTGGAATTAGATATTCTCCTTTATAAAAGCTTTAATTTCACCAAAGGAAAAAAAAATGAGATTTTTACTTTTTGAAAAATAATTCATTGAATAACGTCCCCCATGTATTTTCAATACGTGAAATTTGCATTTCTTAAAATTGAGCAGTAAAATGTAGTTATAATGACGATTTGATTGTGGAAATTGATTGGGGTGATGATTTTTTGACACAAGGTGCTTAAAGATCTTAAAATTTTGAAAATTGAAATTTCCTATACAATTAACATGGGGAAAATTAAAGATGAAAAACTTTTAAACTGAACAGATTTGGACCAAACTTTGACCACCTTCGCATTTTTTTTATGTTAAAAAATTGGAAATGTAGATTCTCCAATATAAAAGCTTCAATTTCGCCAAAAAAAAAAATTGAGATTTTTACTTTTTGAAGAATAATTCATTGAATATAGAACCCCCATGTATTTTCAATAGGTGAAATTTGCATTTCTCGACGTAAAATATAGTTATAAGGACGATTTGATTGTGGACATTGATTGGGGTGATTATTTTTATGACACAAGGTGTAAAAAGATTGTGAAAATTGAAAAATTTGAAATTTCCCATAGAATTAACATGGGAAAATTAAAGATGAAAAACTTTTAAACTGAACAGATTTGGACCAAACTTTGACCAATTTCGCATTTTTTTTATGTTATAAATTTGGAATTGGAGATTCTAATATATAAAAGCTTATATTTCGCCAAATAAAAAAAAATTGAGATTTTTACTTTTTGAAGAATAATTCATGGAATATAGAACCCCCATGTATTTTCAATAGGTGAAATTTGCATTTCTCGACGTAAAATATAGTTATAATGACAATTTGATTGTGGACATTGTTTGGGGTGATTATTTTTATGACACAAGGTGTAAAAAGATTGTGAAAATTGAAAAATTTGAAATTTCCCATACAATTAACATGGGAAAATTAAAGATGAAAAACTTTTAAACTGAACAGATTTGGACCAAACTTTGACCACCTTCGCATTTTTTTATGTTAAAATATTGGAAATGTAGATTCTAATATATAAAAGCTTCAATTTCGCCAAATTAAAAAAAATTGAGATTTTTACTTTTTGAAAAATAATTCATTGAATATCGTCCCCCATGTATTTTCAATACGTGAAATTTGCATTTCTTGACATTGAGCAGTAAAATGTAGTTATAATGACGATTTGATTGTGGAAATTGATTGGGGTGATGATTTTTATGACACAAGGTTTAAAAAGATCGTAAAATTTCGAAAATTGCAAAGTTTGAAATTTCCTATACATTTAACATGGGAAATTTGAAAATGAAAAATATTTAAACTGCACAGATTTGGACCAACCTTTGACAACCTTCGCATTTTTTTTATATTAAAAATTTGGGAATGGAGATTCTCCTATATAAATGCTTCAATTTCGCCAAAGGAAAAAAAAATGAGATTTTTACTTTTTGAAAAATAATTCATTGAATATCGTCCACCATGAACTTTCAATACTTGAAATTTGCATTTCTTGACATTGAGCAGTAAAATGTAGTTATAATGACGATTTGATTGTGGAAATTGATTGGGGTGATTATTTTTATGACACAAGGTGTAAAAAGATTGTGAAATTGAAAAATTTGAAATTTCCCATACAATTAACATGGGAAAATTAAAGATGAAAAACTTTTAAACTGAACAGATTTGGACCAAACTTTACCACCTTCGCATTTTTTTTATGTTAAAAAATTGGAAATATAGATTCTCCAATATAAAAGCTTCAATTTCGCCAAAGGAAAAAAATTGAGATTTTTACTTTTTGAAGAATAATTCATTGAATATAGAACTCCCATGTATTTTCAATATAAGAAATTTGTATTTCTCTACGTAAAATGTTGTTATAAGGATGATTTGATTGTGGAAATTGATTGGATTGATGATTTTTATGACACAAGGTGCAAAAAGATTGCGAAAATTGAAAAATGTGAAATTTTCCATACAATTAACAAAGGGAAAATTAAAGATGAAAAACATTTAAACTGATCAGATTTGTACTGCCTTTGACCAATTTCGCATTTTTTTTATGTTATAAATTTGGAATTAGAGATTCTCCTATATAAAAGCTTTAATTTCACCAAAGGAAAAAAAATTGAGATTTTTACTTTTTGAATTATAATTCATTGAATATCGTCCCCCATGTATTTTCAATAAGTGAAATTTGCATTTCTTAACATTGAGCAGTAAAATGTAGTTATAATGACGATTTGATTGTGGAAATTGATTGGGGTGATGATTTTTTGACACAAGGTGCTTAAAGATCTTAAAATTTTGAAAATTGAAATTTCCTATACAATTAACATGGGAAAATTAAAGATGAAAAACTTTTAAACTGAACAGATTTTTACCAAACTTTGACCACCTTCGCATTTTTTTTTATGTTAAAAAAATGGAAATGTAGATTCTAATATATAAAAGCTTCAATTTCGCCAAAGGAAAAAAATTGAGATTTTTACTTTTTGAAGAATAATTCATTGAATATAGAACCCCCATGTATTTTCAATAGGTGAAATTTGCATTTCTCGACGTAAAATATAGTTATAAGGACGATTTGATTGTGGACATTGATTGGGGTGATTATTTTTATGACACAAGGTGTAAAAAGATTGTGAAAATTGAAAAATTTGAAATTTCCCATAGAATTAACATGGGAAAATTAAAGATGAAAAACTTTTAAACTGAACAGATTTGGACCAAACTTTGACCAATTTCGCATTTTTTTTATGTTATAAATTTGGAATTGGAGATTCTAATATATAAAAGCTTATATTTCGCCAAATAAAAAAAAATTGAGATTTTTACTTTTTGAAAAATAATTCATTGAATATCGTCCCCCATGTACTTTCAATACGTGAAATTTGCATTTCTTGACATTGAGCAGTAAAATGTAGTTATAATGACGATTTGATTGTGGAAATTGATTGGGGTGATGATTTTTATGACACAAGGTGCAAAAAGATTGTGAAAATTGAAAAATTTGAAATTTCCCTTGCAATTAACATGGGAAAATTAAAGATGAAAAACTTTTAAACTGAACAGATTTGGACCAAACTTTGACCACCTTCGCATTTTTTTTATGTTAAAAAATTGGAAATGTAGATTCTCCAATATAAAAGCTTCAATTTCGCCAAAGGAAAAAAAATTGAGATTTTTACTTTTTGAAGAATAATTCATTGAATATAGAACCCCCATGTATTTTCAATATGTGAAATTTGTATTTCTCGACGTAAAATGTAGTTATAAGGATGATTTGATTGTGGAAATTGATTGGATTGATGATTTTTATGACACAAGGTGCAAAAAGATTGCGAAAATTGAAAAATGTGAAATTTTCCATACAATTAACATAGGGAAAATTAAAGATGAAAAACTGTTAAACTGACCAGTTTTGGACTGCCTTTGACCAATTTCCCATTTTTTTTATGTTATAAATTTGGAATTAGAGATTCTCCTATATAAAAGCTTTAATTTCACCAAAGGAAAAAAAATTGAGATTTTTACTTTTTGAAAAATAATTCATTGAATATCGTCCCCCATGTATTTTCAATAGGTGAAATTTGCATTTCTCGACGTAAAATATAGTTATAATGACGATTTGATTGTGGACATTGATTGGGGTGATGATTTTTATGACACAAAGTGTAAAAGATTGTGAAAATTGAAAAATTTGAAATTTCCCATACAATTTACATGGGAAAATTAAAGATGAAAAACTTTTAAACTGAACAGAATTTGGACCAAACTTTGACCACCTTCGCATTTTTTTTATGTTAAAAAATTGGAAATGTAGATTCTAATATATAAAAGCTTCAATTTCGCCAAAGGAAAAGAAATTGAGATTTTTACTTTTTGAAGAATAATTCATTGAATATCGTCCCCCATGTACTTTCATTACGTGAAATTTGCATTTCTTGACATTGAGCAGTAAAATGTAGTTATAATGACGATTTGATTGTGGAAATTGATTGGGGTGATGATTTTTTTGACACAAGGTGCAAAAAGATCGTAAAATTTGGAAAATTGAAATATCCTATACAATTAACATGGGGAAAATTGAAAATGAAAAATATTTAAACTGCACAGATTTGGACCAACCTTTGACCATCTTCACATTTTTTTTATGCTATAAATTTGGAAATGGTGATTCTAATATATAAAAGCTTCAATTTCGCCAAAGGAAAAAAAATTGAGATTTTTACTTTTTGAAAAATAATTCATTGAATATCGTCCCCCATGTACTTTCAATACTTGAAATTTGCATTTCTTGACATTGAGCAGTAAAATGTAGTTATAATGACGATTTGATTGTGGAAATTGATTGGGGTGATTATTTTTATGACACAAGGTGTAAAAAGATTGTGAAAATTGAAAAATTTGAAATTTCCCATACAATTAACATGGGAAAATTAAAGATGAAAAACTTTTAAACTGAACAGATTTGGACCAAACTTTGACCACCTTCGCATTTTTTTTATGTTAAAAAATTGGAAATGTAGATTCTCCAATATAAAAGCTTCAATTTCGCCAAAGGAAAAAAATTGAGATTTTTACTTTTTGAAGAATAATTCATTGAATATAGAACTCCCATGTATTTTCAATATGTGAAATTTGTATTTCTCTACGTAAAATGTTGTTATAAGGATGATTTGATTGTGGAAATTGATTGGATTGATGATTTTTATGACACAAGGTGCAAAAAGATTGCGAAAATTGAAAAATGTGAAATTTTCCATACAATTAACAAAGGGAAAATTAAAGATGAAAAACATTTAAACTGATCAGATTTGGACTGCCTTTGACCAATTTCGCATTTTTTTTATGTTATAAATTTGGAATTAGAGATTCTCCTATATAAAAGCTTTAATTTCAACAAAGGAAAAAAAATTGAGATTTTTACTTTTTGAAAAATAATTCATTGAATATCGTCCCCCATGTATTTTCAATACGTGAAATTTGCATTTCTTGACATTGAGCAGTAAAATGTAGTTATAATGACGATTTGATTGTGGAAATTGATTGGGGGGATGATTTTTATGACACAAGGTGCAAAAAGATCGTAAAATTTTGAAAATTGATATTTCCTATACAATTAACATGGGGAAAATTGAAAATGAAAAATATTTAAACTGCACAGATTTGGACCAACCTTTGACCATCTTCACATTTTTTTTATGTTATAAATTTGGAATTGGAGATTCTAATATATAAAAGCTTATATTTCGCCAAATAAAAAAAAATTGAAATTTTTACTTTTTGAAAAATAATTCATTGAATATCGTCCCCATGTACTTTCAATACGTGAAATTTGCATTTCTTGACATTGAGCAGTAAAATGTAGTTATAATAACGATTCGATTGTGGAAATTGATTGGGGTGATGATTTTTAAGACACAAGGTGCAAAAAGATTGTGAAAATTGAAAAATTTGAAATTTCCCATACAATTAACTTGGGAAAATTAAAGATGAAAAACTTTTAAACTGAACAGATTTGGACCAAACTTTGATCACCTTCGCATTTTTTTTTATGTTAAAAAATTGGAAATGTAGATTCTCCTGCTCTAGAATGCTTCAATTTCGCCAAAGGAAAAGAAATTGAGATTTTTACTTTTTGAAGAATAATTCATTGAATATCGTCCCCCATGTACTTTCATTACGTGAAATTTGCATTTCTTGACATTGAGCAGTAAAATGTAGTTATAATGACGATTTGATTGTGGAAATTGATTGGGGTGATGATTTTTTTGAAACAAGGTGCAAAAAGATCGTAAAATTTGGAAAATTGAAATATCCTATACAATTAACATGGGGAAAATTGAAAATGAAAAATATTTAAACTGCACAGATTTGGACCAACCTTTGACCATCTTCACATTTTTTTTATGCTATAAATTTGGAAATGGTGATTCTAATATATAAAAGCTTCAATTTCGCCAAAGGAAAAAAAATTGAGATTTTTACTTTTTGAAAAATAATTCATTGAATATCGTCCCCCATGTACTTTCAATAAGTGAAATTTGCATTTCTTAACATTGAGCAGTAAAATGTAGTTATAATGACGATTTGATTGTGGAAATTGATTGGGGTGATGATTTTTTGACACAAGGTGCTTAAAGATCTTAAAATTTTGAAAATTGAAATTTCCTATACAATTAACATGGGAAAATTAAAGATGAAAAACTTTTAAACTGAACAGATTTGGACCAAACTTTGACCACCTTCGCATTTTTTTTTATGTTAAAAAAATGGAAATGTAGATTCTAATATATAAAAGCTTCAATTTCGCCAAAGGAAAAAAATTGAGATTTTTACTTTTTGAAGAATAATTCATTGAATATAGAACCCCCATGTATTTTCAATATGTGAAATTTGTATTTCTCGACGTAAAATGTTGTTATAAGGATGATTTGATTGTGGGTATTGATTGGATTGATGATTTTTATGACACAAGGTGCAAAAAGATTGCGAAAATTGAAAAATGTGAAATTTTCCATACAATTAACAAAGGGAAAATTAAAGATGAAAAACATTTAAACTGATCAGATTTGGACTGCCTTTGACCAATTTCGCATTTTTTTTATGTTATAAATTTGGAATTAGAGATTCTCCTATATAAAAGCTTTAATTTCACCAAAGGAAAAAAAATTGAGATTTTTACTTTTTGAAAAATAATTCATTGAATATCGTCCCCCATGTATTTTCAATACGTGAAATTTGCATTTCTTGACATTGAGCAGTAAAATGTAGTTATAATGACGATTTGATTGTGGAAATTGATTGGGGGGATGATTTTTATGACACAAGGTGCAAAAAGATCGTAAAATTTTGAAAATTGAAATTTCCTATACAATTAACATGGGGAAAATTGAAAATGAAAAATATTTAAATTGCATAGATTTGGACCAACCTTTGACCATCTTCACATTTTTTTTATGTTATAAATTTGGAATTGGAGATTCTAATATATAAAAGCTTATATTTCGCCAAATAAAAAAAAATTGAGATTTTTACTTTTTGAAAAATAATTCATTGAATATCGTCCCCCATGTACTTTCAATACGTGAAATTTGCATTTCTTGACATTGAGCAGTAAAATGTAGTTATAATAACGATTCGATTGTGGAAATTGTTTGGGGTGATGATTTTTAAGACACAAGGTGCAAAAAGATTGTGAAAAATGAAAAATTTGAAATTTCCCATACAATTAACTTGGGAAAATTAAAGATGAAAAACTTTTAAACTGAACAGATTTGGACCAAACTTTGACCACCTTCGCATTTTTTTTATGTTAAAAAATTGGAAATGTAGATTCTCCTATATAAAAGCTTCAATTTCGCCAAAGGAAAAAAAATTGAGATTTTTACTTTTTGAAGAATAATTCATTGAATATAGAACCCCCATGTATTTTCAATAGGTGAAATTTGCATTTCTCGACGTAAAATATAGTTATAATGACGATTTAATTGTGGACATTGATTGGGGTGATGATTTTTATGACACAAGGTGTAAAAAGATTGTGAAAATTGAAAAATTTGAAATTTCCCATACAATTTACATGGGGAAAATTAAAGATGAAAAACTTTTAAACTGACCAGATTTGGACCAACCTTTGACCAATTTCGCATTTTTTTTTTTTTTTTTAAATTTGGAATTAGAGATTCTCCTATATAAAAGCTTTAATTTCACCAAAGGAAAAAAAATTGAAATTTTTACTTTTTGAATTATAATTCATTGAATATCGTCCCCCATGTATTTTCAATACGTGAAATTTGCATTTCTTAAAATTGAGCAGTAAAATGTAGTTATAATGACGATTTGATTGTGGAAATTGATTGGGGTGATGATTTTTTGACACAAGGTGCTTAAAGATCTTAAAATTTTCAAATTTGAAATTTCCCATACAATTAACATGGGAAAATTAAAGATGAAAAACTTTTAAACTGAACAGATTTGGACCAAACTTTGACCACCTTCGCATTTTTTTATGTTAAAATATTGGAAATGTAGATTCTAATATATAAAAGCTTCAATTTCGCCAAATTAAAAAAAATTGAGATTTTTACTTTTTGAAAAATAATTCATTGAATATCGTCCCCCATGTATTTTCAATACGTGAAATTTGCATTTCTTGACATTGAGCAGTAAAATGTAGTTATAATGACGATTTGATTGTGGAAATTGATTGGGTTGATGATTTTTATGACACAAGGTTTAAAAAGATCGTAAAATTTCGAAAATTGCAAAGTTTGAAATTTCCTATACATTTAACATGGGAAATTTGAAAATGAAAAATATTTAAACTGCACAGATTTGGACCAACCTTTGACAACCTTCGCATTTTTTTTATATTAAAAATTTGGGAATGGAGATTCTCCTATATAAATGCTTCAATTTCGCCAAAGGAAAAAAAAATGAGATTTTTACTTTTTGAAAAATAATTCATTGAATATCGTCCCCCATGTATTTTCAATACGTGAAATTTGCATTTCTTGACATTGAGCAGTAAAATGTAGTTATAATGACGATTCGATTGTGGAAATTGATTGGGGTGATGATTTTTAACACACAAGGTGCAAAAAGATTGTGAAAATTGAAAAATTTGAAATTTCCCATACAATTAACATGGGAAAATTAAAGATGAAAAACTTTTAAACTGAACAGATTTGGACCAAACTTTGATCACCTTCGCATTTTTTTTTATGTTAAAAAATTGGAAATGTAGATTCTCCTATATAAAAGCTTCAATTTCGCCAAAGGAAAAAAAATTGAGATTTTTACTTTTTGAAGAATAATTCATTGAATATAGAACCCCCATGTATTTTCAATAGGTGAAATTTGCATTTCTCGACGTAAAATATAGTTATAATGACGATTTGATTGTGGACATTGATTGGGGTGATTATTTTTATGACACAAGGTGTAAAAAGATTGTGAAAATTGAAAAATTTGAAATTTCCCATACAATTAACATGGGAAAATTAAAGATGAAAAACTTTTAAACTGAACAGATTTGGACCAAACTTTGACCAATTTCGCATTTTTTTTATGTTATAAATTTGGAATTAGAGATTCTCCTATATAAAAGCTTTAATTTCACCAAAGGAAAAAAAATTGAGATTTTTACTTTTTGAAAAATAATTCATTGAATATCGTCCCCCATGTACTTTCAATACGTGAAATTTGCATTTCTCGACGTAAAATATAGTTATAATGACGATTTGATTGTGGACATTGATTGGGGTGATGATTTTTATGACACAAAGTGTAAAAGATTGTGAAAATTGAAAAATTTGAAATTTCCCATACAATTTACATGGGAAAATTAAAGATGAAAAACTTTTAAACTGAACAGATTTGGACCAAACTTTGACCACCTTCGCATTTTTTTTATGTTAAAAAATTGGAAATGTAGATTCTAATATATAAAAGCTTCAATTTCGCCATAGGAAAAAAAATTGAGATTTTTACTTTTTGAAGAATAATTCATGGAATATAGAACCCCCATGTATTTTCAATATGTGAAATTTGCATTTCTCGACGTAAAATGTAGTTATAAGGATGATTTGATTGTGGAAATTGATTGGATTGATGATTTTTATGACACAAGGTGGAAAAAGATTGCGAAAATTGAAAAATGTGAAATTTTCCATACAATTAACATAGGGAAAATTAAAGATGAAAAACTTTTAAACTGACCAGATTTGGACCAACCTTTGACCAATTTCGCATTTTTTTTATGTTATAAATTTGAAATTAGATATTCTCCTTTATAAAAGCTTTAATTTCACCAAAGGAAAAAAAAATTGAGATTTTTACTTTTTGAAAAATAATTCATTGAATAACGTCCCCCATGTATTTTCAATACGTGAAATTTGCATTTCTTGACATTGAGCAGTAAAATGTAGTTATAATGACGATTTGATTGTGGAAATTGATTGGGGTGATGATTTTTATGACACAAGGTGTAAAAAGATCGTAAAATTTTGAAAATTGAAATTTCCTATACAATTAATTTGGGGAAAATTGGAAATGAAAAATATTTAAACTGCACAGATTTGGACCAACCTTTGACCATCTTCGCATTTTTTTTATGTTATAAATTTGGAATTGGAGATTCTAATATATAAAAGCTTCAATTTCGCCAAAGGAAAAAAAATTGAAATTTTTACTTTTTGAAAAATAATTCATTGAATATCGTCCCCCATGTATTTTCAATACGTGAAATTTCCATTTCTTGACATTGAGCAGTAAAATGTAGTTATAATGACAATTCGATTGTGGAAATTGATTGGGGTGATGATTTTTATGACACAAGGTGCAAAAAGATTGTGAAAATTGAAAAATTTGAAATTTCCCATACAATTAACATGGGAAAATTAAAGATGAAAAACTTTTAAACTGAACAGATTTGGACCAAACTTTGACCACCTTCGCATTTTTTTTATGTTAAAAAATTGGAAATGTAGATTCTCCAATATAAAAGCTTCAATTTCGCCAGAGGAAAAAAAATTGAGATTTTTACTTTTTGAACAATAATTCATTGAATATATAACCCCCATGTATTTTCAATATGTGAAATTTGCATTTCTCGACGTAAATATAGTTATAAGTAGGGATGGAACGGATATCCGGCAAATATCCGATATCCTGCATATCCGGCTGATTTTTCAATATCCGAAACCCCGTCGGATATCCGATTTGAAATACCGGACATCCGATAATTTCATTCGGATATCCGGATATATATCCGGCCACCAGGTATCAACAAGAAATAATTTTTTTCAAAAAATAATGATCTTTTTCGGACACAGGGTACACCGCATCCTACACTTTTTTTTAATTTTTTTTTCTTGGATATAAATTGCTGTCAAGTTCGAAAACGAAAAAGTTCCTTCGTGAGAACTATGCTTTCGCATATCCCTAACTTCAGAGATGAGCTAGAAGATGCAGGTGCATTTAGTTTGAATTCGAAGAAAGAGGCACCGTATTATTGGCGCCGAGTTGATAAGCATAAACGATTCCTCCAATCTTTTTCCATACATATCCTTCATACGTGTTTTGCAATATGTTCTTTTCATTCCAAGTTTATGATCTGATTAATTCCAGATGTTATATTTGAATGCCTCTCCGTAAAACACGAACCGAAATACTAATAAATAGTACTTTTTTTTCCATAACATAAGTCTTCCCACTTCCTCCTTTTTTTCTGACATTTGCTAGCGAGTAAAAAGCAATAAATAGCCAATGCGCACTCCCCAATGTTTTTTTTTTTTTTTTTGTTCTATCGACGATAATACCCTACCCCTTTATGATGTGAATGGTGTGGTCTAATTTCTGATTTTTCATTGGCAGAAGTTGAAAGCTGGTATATTTTTTCTGACGTAAAATGAAGTATTGTAATTTTTAGGTCTTTAACACAGCGCCACAATGTGGAATTATATTTAGCTCTCTAGAATGTCTTGAATCATAGTTTTCTCCAATTACAATCCAATTTATAATTTTTAATAACGGTTCATTTAAAGTCACCCATTTGGAAGTATTTTAAAATTAATGGAAATGACGAAAGCAAAGCCCTATGTGTTACTTGCTCCACAGAATCGTTTAAAAAATATATTGTGCGCTGCAAAAGCTCAAAATCCTTTTCCACAAAACCCTTTTATGGAACCATTTAATGAGTGTGCATAAGGAAATTCACCGAAGCTTAAAAGACTCACTAAATGCATCAAATAGTGATGAACAAGAAAAAACAATTCATCAAAACAAGAAATGCACGCAGACAACATTGGAATCGACAATATATGTACCAGAATTGTGGAGTTTAGATGATCCTAAAGCAAAAGCCTTAACCACAAAAATATGTAAGTTCTAATTTTGTTTGTTATCACCTTGCTGTGTGTTTTTCGGGTAAAAGCTATATAGGATATTTATGCAGACTTGAGGAAGATTATCTTATGTTTACATTACATGATACAAGGTAAGAAGAAGTTGAGTAACAATTTACAAACGTATTTCTGAAATATTTTAATCACATTGCAGAATGTTTGGTACAATTTTAAGTAACACACAAACAAAATGGTGATGAAGTTTCAAAATTGTTCAGCAAGTGTAGGTATTGGCATCACTAAAACATCGTTTCATCAACTAAAGTTTAAATAAAAAAAATTAACTCAGTGGCGTGACAGCCCGTGTGGACCAAGGTCTGCTGGGCCCAGCTCAGCTTTCTTGACTGTGGCATTTGTGTGTCACATAGCAGATGTTCCGGTCAGATGGTCATTCTGACTCCGAACCCCAGTGTTTAGATCCCAAGCATGCATGGTCCTCCTCAGTTTATTTCTTTCAGGTATAAACAGCTAAGTCAACCTTTCCCAGTTCGCGAATCAAACCATGGACCTGTGGCATACAGTGCTGTGCGCTAATCACTAATTATAATTTACTTGATACTTCATATCATGACCATTTTTTTCGTATAGCATATCGTATAAATATCGTTTTTAGTATATAGACCGAATATCCGGCCGGATATCCGGTGAAATCCGTTTCGGATATCCGTATCCGGTAGACATGGTACCCCGGATATCCGAAATCCGGTATCCGGCAAAACTCACATCCGTTCCATCCCTAGTTATAAGGATGATTTGATTGTGGAAATTGATTGGATTGATGATTTTTATAACACAAGGTGCAAAAAGATTGCGAAAATTGAAAAATGGGAAATTTTCCATACAATTAACATGTGGAAAATTAAAAATGAAAAACTTTTAAACTGACAAGATTTGGACCAACCTTTGAACAATTTCGCATTTTTTTTATGTTATAAATTTGGAATTAGAGATTCTCCTATATAAAAGCTTTAATTTCACCAAAAGTAAAAAAATTGAGATTTTTACTTTTTGAAAAATAATTCATTGAATATCGACCCCCACGTATTTTCAATAGGTGAAATTTGCATTTCTCGACGTAAAATATAGTTATAATGACGATTTGATTGTGGACATTGATTGGGGTGATTATTTTTATGACAAAAGGTGTAAAAAGATTGTGAAAATTGAAAAATTTGAAATTTCCCATACAATTAACATGGGAAAATTAAAGATAAAAAACTTTTAAACTGAACAGATTTGGACCAAACTTTGACCACCTTCGCATTTTTTTTATGTTAAAATATTGGAAATGTAGATTCTAATATATAAAAGCTTCAATTTCGCCAAAGGAAAAAAAATTGAGATTTTTACTTTTTGAAAAATAATTCATTGAATATCGTCCCCCATGTACTTTCAATACGTGAAATATCACACATGGGAAAAAATTTTGAAAATTTTACTTTTTGAACAATAAATCATTGAACAGTCCACCATGTGTTTTCAATCTGGGAATTTTAGTTTTGAGAAAATTGCACTTTTTGGACCAACTTAAAACCCACTTCTTATTTAGTGAATGTTATAAAATTCAAATTGGAGATTCTCCTATATATAAGCTTCAATATCACAAACGGGAAAAAAATTTGAAAATTTTACTTTTTGAACAATAATTCATTGAATAGTCCGCCATGTGTTTTCAATGAGGGAATTGTATTTTCGAGAAAATTGCTTTTTGGACCAACTTTTTGGACCAACTTTAGATTCACTTCTTATTTAGTGAGTGTTATAAAATTCGAATTGGAGATTTTCCTATGTATGAGCTTCAATATTAAAAACGGGAAAAAATTTTGAAAATTTTACTTTTGGAACAATAATTCATTGAATAGTCCGCCTTGTGTTTTCAATGAGGGAATTGTATTTTCGAGAAAATTGCTTTTTGGACCAAATTTTTGGACCAACTTTAGACCCACTTCTTATTTAGTGAGTGTTATAAAATTCGAATTGGAGATTTTCCTATGTATGAGCTTCAATATAAAAAAAGAGGAACAAATTTTGAAAATTTTAATTTTTGAACTATAATTCATTGAATAGTCCGCCATGTGTTTTCAATCTGGGAACTTTAGTTTTGAGAAAATTGCACTTTTTGGACCAACTTAAAACCCACTTCTTATTTAGCGAGTGTTATAAAATTGGAATTGGAGATTCTCCTATATATAAGCTTCTATATCACAAACGGGAAAAAATTTTGAAAATTTTACTTTTTGAACAATAATTCATTGAACAGTCCGCCATGTGTTTTCAATGGGGAAATATATTTTTGAGAAAATTGCAGTTTTTGGACCAACTTTAGACCCACTTTTTTTTTAGTGAGTGTTATTATATTGGAATTAGAGATTCTCCTATATATAAGCTTCAATATTACAAACGGGAAAAAATTTTGAAAATTTTAAATTTTGAACAATAATTCATTGAATAGTCCGCCTTGTGTTTTCAATGAGGGAATTGTATTTTCGAGAAAATTGCTTTTTGGACCAACTTTTTGGACCAACTTTAGACCCACTTCTTATTTAGTGAGTGTTATAAAATTCGAATTGGAGATTTTCCTATGTATGAGCTTCAATATAAAAAACGGGAAAAAATTTTGAAAATTTTACTTTTTGAAAAATAATTCATTCAATTGTCCGCCATGTGTTTTCAATTGGGAAATTTTATTTTTGAGAAAATTGCAGTTTTTGGACCAACTTTAGACCCACTTCTTTTTTAGTGAATGTTATAAAATTCAAATTGGAGATTCTCCTATATATGAGCTTCAATATAAAAAATGGTAAAATGTTTTGAAAATTTTACTTTTTGAACAATAATTCATTGAATAGTCCGCCATGTGTTTTCAATGGGGAAATTTTATTTTTGAGAAAATTGCACTTTATGGACCAACTTTAGACTCACTTCTTATTTAGTGAGTGTTATTAAATTCGAATTGGAGATTTTCCTATGTATGAGCTTCAATATAAAAAACGGGAAAAAATTTTGAAAATTTTACTTTTTGAAAAATAATTCATTCAATTGTCCGCCATGTGTTTTCAATGGGGGAATTTTACTTTTGAGAAAATTGCACTTTTTGGACCAACTTTAGACCCACTTCTTTTTTAGTGAATGTTAAAAAATTCAAATTGGAGATTCTCCTATATATAAGCTTCAATATCACAAACGGGAAAAAAATATGAAAATTTTACTTTTTGAACAATAATTCATTGAATAGTCCGCCATGTGTTTTCAATGAGGGAATTGTATTTTCGAGAAAATTGCTTTTTGGACCAACTTTTTGGACCAACTTTATATTCACTTCTTATTTAGTGAGTGTTATAAAATTCGAATTGGAGATTTTCCTATTTATGAGCTTCAATATTAAAAACGGGAAAATTTTTTGAAAATTTTACATTTTGAACAATAATTCATTGAATAGTCCACCATGTGTTTTCAATGGGGGAATTTTACTTTTGAGAAAATTGCACTTTTTGGACCAACTTTAGACTCACTTATTTAGTGAGTGTTATTATATTAGAATTAGAGATTCTCCTATATATAAGCTTCAATATCACAATCGGGAAAAAATTTTGAAAATTTTACTTTTTGAACAATAATTCATTGAATAGTCCGCCATGTGTTTTCAATGCTGGAATTTTAATTTTAAGAAAATTGCACTTTTTGGACCAACTTTAGACGCACTTGTTATTTAATGAGTGTTATAAAATTCAAATTGGAGATTCTCCTATATATGAGCTTCAATATAAAAAACGGGAAAAATTTTTGAAAATTTTACTTTTTGTACAATAATTCATTGAAAAGTCCGCCATGTGTTTTCAATGGTTGAATTGTATTTTCGAGAAAATTGCTCAAATGCTTTCAAATTGCTAATTGGAGTTAGATATATGTTTTATAGTCTTTCTTGTGGCAAATATTAATTAAAAAAAAGTATTCTAAAAAACAAAAATTTAATTTTTCGAAAATCTTGAAATATTTCAGGTTCGAGTGTATTTGAATGGAAAATTTCATTTCTATCAAATGGTTCCAAATTGTGTTTTTTTATACAAAAACACTTTAAAAATCAAACAAATTTCCAAATTTGGCCAAAAAAACTATTTTTGAATAGCTATATGAGAAGTTGAAATTTTGAAACGAAAGCGCTCAGAAAATGTTTTCAATCCGTCTTTTAAATTTGCATTAGTTCGATTTTGAGTGCTAAAATACCATTTTATAAGCAAATTGATGATCAGAATAAAATCGGGTGATGACTTTTACTATCCTAGGCTACAAATTGAGGTTAAAATTTGAAAATTGAGAATTTGAATATTGCTTAAGGATTGGCAAGTTTAATGTATATTCAAAGGGATATAAAGACTTTTTTTGGCAATAACTGAATTTTGAGAAGTAAAATTTCATTTTAATGACCATTTGATTGTGGAAATCAATTCGCGTATTATTTCTGTTATCCTAGTTGCAAAAAAAAATGTAAAATTTTGAAAATTTTGATATGTCAAATTTTCCATACGGTTAACATTGGAAAAATTAAAAGCGAAATATTTTAAAAGTGCAATTTTTGGGACCAACTTTAGACAAATTTCTTATTTAGTGAGTATTATAAAATTCGAATTGGAGATTTTCCTATATATGAGCTTCAATATTGCAAACGGGAAAAATTTTCGAAAATTTTACTTTTTGAACAATAATTCTATGAATAGTCCGCCATGTGTTTTCAATGGGGGAATTTATTTTTGAGAAAATTGAACTTTTCGGACCTATTTTAGACCCACTTCTTATTTAGTGAGTTTTATAAAATTGGAATTAGAGATTCTGCTATATATAAGCTTCAATATCACACATGGGAAAAAATTTTGAAAATTTTACTTTTTGAACAATAAATCATTGAACAGTCCACCATGTGTTTTCAATGGGGGAATTTCATTTTTGAAAAAATTGCACTATTTGGACAAACTTTAGACCCACTTCTTATTTAATGAGTGTTGTAAAATTGGAATTGGAGGTTTTCCTATATATAAGCTTCAATATCACACACGGGGAAAAAAATTGAAAATTTTACTTTTTGAACAATAATTCATTGAATAGTCCGCCATGTGTTTTCAATCTGGGAACTTTAGTTTTGAGAAAATTGCACTTTTTGGACCAACTTAAAACCCACTTCTTATTTAGCGAGTGTTATAAAATTGGAATTGGAGATTCTCCTATATATAAGCTTCTATATCACAAACGGGAAAAAATTTTGAAAATTTTACTTTTTGAACAATAATTCATTGAACAGTCCGCCATGTGTTTTCAATGGGGAAATTTTATTTTTGAGAAAATTGCAGTTTTTGGACCAACTTTAGACCCACTTTTTTTTTAGTAAGTGTTATTATATTGGAATTAGAGATTCTCCTATATATAAGCTTCAATATTACAAACGGGAAAAAATTTTGAAAATTTTACTTTTTGAACAATAATTCATTGAATAGTCCGCCTTGTGTTTTCAATGAGGGAATTGTATTTTCGAGAAAATAGCTTTTTGGACCAACTTTTTCGACCAACTTTAGACCCACTTCTTATTTAGTGAGTGTTATAAAATTCGAATTGGAGATTTTCCTATGTATGAGCTTCAATATAAAAAAAGAGGAAAAAATTTTGAAAATTTTAATTTTTGAACTATAATTCATTGATTAGTCCGCCATGTGTTTTCAATGGGGAAATTTTATTTTTGAGAAAATTGCACTTTATGGACCAACTTTAGACTCACTTCTTATTTAGTGAGTGTTATTAAATTCGAATTGGAGATTTTCCTATGTATGAGCTTCAATATAAAAAACGGGAAAAAATTTTGAAAATTTTACTTTTTGAAAAATAATTCATTCAATAGTCCGCCATGTGTTTTCAATGGGGAAATTTTATTTTTGAGAAAATTGCAGTTTTTGGACCAACTTTAGACCCACTTCTTTTTTAGTGAATGTTATAAAATTTAAATTGGAGATTCTCCTATATATAAGCTTCAATATCACAAACGGGAAAAAAATTTGAAAATTTTACTTTTTGAACAATAATTCATTGAATAGTCCGCCATGTGTTTTCAATCTGGGAACTTTAGTTTTGAGAAAATTGCACTTTTTGGACCAACTTAAAACCCACTTCTTATTTAGCGAGTGTTATAAAATTGGAATTGGAGATTCTCCTATATATAAGCTTCTATATCACAAACGGGAAAAAATTTTGAAAATTTTACTTTTTGAACAATAATTCATTGAACAGTCCGCCATGTGTTTTCAATGGGGAAATTTTATTTTTGAGAAAATTGCAGTTTTTGGACCAACTTTAGACCCACTTTTTTTTTAGTAAGTGTTATTATATTGGAATTAGAGATTCTCCTATATATAAGCTTCAATATTACAAACGGGAAAAAATTTTGAAAATTTTACTTTTTGAACAATAATTCATTGAATAGTCCGCCTTGTGTTTTCAATGAGGGAATTGTATTTTCGAGAAAATTGCTTTTTGGACCAACTTTTTCGACCAACTTTAGACCCACTTCTTATTTAGTGAGTGTTATAAAATTCGAATTGGAGATTTTCCTATGTATGAGCTTCAATATAAAAAAAGAGGAAAAAATTTTGAAAATTTTAATTTTTGAACTATAATTCATTGATTAGTCCGCCATGTGTTTTCAATGGGGAAATTTTATTTTTGAGAAAATTGCACTTTATGGACCAACTTTAGACTCACTTCTTATTTAGTGAGTGTTATTAAATTCGAATTGGAGATTTTCCTATGTATGAGCTTCAATATAAAAAACGGGAAAAAATTTTGAAAATTTTACTTTTTGAAAAATAATTCATTCAATAGTCCGCCATGTGTTTTCAATGGGGAAATTTTATTTTTGAGAAAATTGCAGTTTTTGGACCAACTTTAGACCCACTTCTTTTTTAGTGAATGTTATAAAATTTAAATTGGAGATTCTCCTATATATAAGCTTCAATATCACAAACGGGAAAAAAATTTGAAAATTTTACTTTTTGAACAATAATTCATTGAATAGTCCGCCATGTGTTTTCAATGAGGAAATTGTATTTTCGAGAAAATTGCATTTTGGACCAACTTTTTGGACCAACTTTAGATTCACTTCTTATTTAGTGAGTGTTATAAAATTCGAAATGGAGATTTTCCTATGTATGAGCTTCAATATTAAAAACGGGAAAAATTTTTGAAAATTTTACTTTTTGAACAATAATTCATTGAATAGTCCACCATGTGTTTTCAATGGGAGAATTTTACTTTTGAGAAAATTGCACTTTTTGGACCAACTTTAGACTCACTTATTTAGTGAGTGTTATTATATTGGAATTAGAGATTCTCCTATATATAAGCTTCAATATCACAATCGGGAAAAAATTTTGAAAATTTTACTTTTTGAACAATAATTCATTGAATAGTCCACCATGTGTTTTCAATGCTGGAATTTTATTTTTGAGAAAATTGCACTTTTTGGACCAACTTAAAACCCACTTCTTATTTAGCGAGTGTTATAAAATTGGAATTGGAGATTCTCCTATATATAAGCTTCTATATCACAAACGGGAGAAAATTTTGAAAATTTTACTTTTTGAACAATAATTCATTGAACAGTCCGCTATGTGTTTTCAATGGGGAAATTTTATTTTTGAGAAAATTGCAGTTTTTGGACCAACTTTAGACCCACTTTTTTTTTAATGAGTGTTATTATATTGGAATTAGAGATTCTCCTATATATATGCTTCAATATCACAAACGGGAAAAAAATTTGAAAATTTTACTTTTAGAACAATAATTCATTGAATAGTCCGATATGTGTTTTCAATGAGGGAATTGTATTTTCGAGAAAATTGCTTTTTGGACCAACTTTTTGGACCAACTTTAGACCCACTTCTTATTTAGTGAGTGTTATAAAATTCGAATTGGAGATTTTCCTATGTATGAGCTTCAATATAAAAAAAGAGGAAAAAATTTTGAAAATTTTACTTTTTGAACTATAATTCATTGAATAGTCCGCCATGTGTTTTCAATGGGGAAATTTTATTTTTGAGAAAATTGCACTTTATGGACCAACTTTAGACTCACTTCTTATTTAGTGAGTGTTATTAAATTCGAATTGGAGATTTTCCTATGTATGAGCTTCCATATAAAAAACGGGAAAAAATTTTGAAAATTTTACTTTTTGAAAAATAATTCATTCAATTGTCCGCCATGTGTTTTCAATGGGGAAATTTTATTTTTGAGAAAATTGCAGTTTTTGGACCAACTTTAGACCCACTTCTTTTTTAGTGAATGTTATAAAATTCAAATTGGAGATTCTCCTATATATGAGCTTCAATATAAAAAATGGTAAAATGTTTTGAAAATTTTACTTTTTGAACAATAATTCATTGAATAGTCCGCCATGTGTTTTCAATGGGGGAATTTTACTTTTGTGAAAATTGCAGTTTTTGGACCAACTTTAGACCCACTTTTTTTTAGTGAGTGTTATTATATTGGAATTAGAGATTCTCCTATATATAAGCTTCAATATCACAATCTGGAAAAAATTTTGAAAATTTTACTTTTTGAACAATAATTCATTGAATAGTCCGCCATGTGTTTTCAATGCTGGAATTTTATTTTTAAGAAAATTGCACTTTTTGGACCAACTTTAGACGCACTTCTTATTTAATGAGTGTTATAAAATTCAAATTGGAGATTCTCCTATATATGAGCTTCAATATAAAAAACGGGAAAAATTTTTGAAAATTTTACTTTTTGTACAATAATTCATTGAAAAGTCCGCCATGTGTTTTCAATGGTTGAATTGTATTTTCGAGAAAATTGCTCAAATGCTTTCAAATTGCTAATTGGAGTTAGATATATGTTTTATAGTCTTTCTTGTGGCAAATAGTAAGTATTCTAAAAAACAAAAATTTAATTTTTCGAAAGTCTTGAAATATTTCAGATTCGAGTGTATTTGAATAGAAAATTTCATTTCTATCAAATGGTTCCAAATTGTGTTTTTTTATACAAAAACACTTTAAAAATCAAACAAATTTCCAAATTTGGCCAAAAAAACTATTTTTGAATAGCTATATGAGAAGTTGAAATTTTGAAACGAAAGCGCTCAGAAAATGTTTTCAATCCGTCTTTTAAATTTGCATTAGTTCGATTTTGAGTGCTAAAATACCATTTTATAAGCAAATTGATGATCAGAATAAAATCGGGTGATGACTTTTACTATCCTAGGCTACAAATTAAGGTTAAAATTTGAAAATTGAGAATTTGAATATTGCCTAAGGATTGGCAAGTTTAATGTATATTCAAAAGGATATAAAGACTTTTTTTGGCAATAACTGAATTTTGAGAAGTAAAATTTCCTTTTAATGACCATTTGATTGTGGATATCAATTCGCGTAATGATTTCTGTTATCCTAGTTGCAAAAAAAAATGTAAAATTTTGAAAATTTTGATATGTCAAATTTTCCATACGGTTAACATTGGAAAAATTAAAAGCGAAATATTTTAAAAGTGCAATTTTTGGGACCAACTTTAGACCCATTTCTTATTTAGTGAGTATTATAAAATTCGAATTGGAGATTTTCCTATATATGAGCTTCAATATTGCAAACGGGAAAAATTTTTAAAAATTTTACTTTTTGAACAATAATTCTATGAATAGTCCGCCATGTGTTTTCAATGGGGGAATTTATTTTTGAGAAAATTGAACTTTTCGGACCTATTTTAGACCCACTTCTTATTTAGTGAGTTTTATAAAATTGGAATTAGAGATACTGCTATATATAAGCTTCAACATCACACATGGGAAAAAATTTTAAAAATTTTACTTTTTGAACAATAAATCATTGAACAGTCCACCATGGGTTTTCAATGGGGGAATTTCATTTTTGAAAAATTGCACTATTTGGACAATCTTTAGACCCACTTCTTATTTAATGAGTGTTGTAAAATTGGAATTGGAGGTTTTCCTATATATAAGCTTCAATATCACACACGGGGAAAAAAATTGAAAATTTTACTTTTTGAACAATAATTCATTGAATAGTCCGCCATGTGTTTTCAATCTGGGAATTTTAGTTTTAAGAAAATTGCACTTTTTGGACCAACTTAAAACCCACTTCTTATTTAGCGAGTGTTATAAAATTGGAATTGGAGATTCTCCTATATATAAGCTTCTATACCACAAACGGGGAAAAATGTTGAAAATTTTACTTTTTGAACAATAATTCATTGAACAGTCCGCCATGTGTTTTCAATGGGGAAATTTTATTTTTGAGAAAATTGCAGTTTTTGGACCAACTTTAGACCCACTTTTTTATTAGTGAGTGTTATTATATTGGAATTAGAGATTCTCCTATATATAAGCTTCAATATCACAAACG
Organism: Linyphia triangularis; assembly: GCA_963978545.1. Lineage (NCBI taxonomy): Eukaryota > Metazoa > Arthropoda > Arachnida > Araneae > Linyphiidae > Linyphia > Linyphia triangularis. The sequence goes on along the minus strand of CAXBTE010000242.1, from coordinate 150,545 downwards.
GGAAAAAATTTTGAAAATTTTACTTTTTGAACAATAATTCATTGAATAGTCCGCCTTGTGTTTTCAATGAGGGAATTGTATTTTCGAGAAAATTGCTTTTTGGACCAACTTTTTGGACCAACTTTAGATTCACTTCTTATTTAGTGAGTGTTATAAAATTCGAATTGGAGATTTTCCTATGTATGAGCTTCAATATTAAAAACGGGAAAATTTTTTGAAAATTTTACTTTTTGAACAATAATTCATTGAATATTCCACCATGTGTTTTCAATGGGGGAATTTTACTTTTGAGAAAATTGCACTTTTTGGACCAACTTTAGACTCACTTATTTAGTGAGTGTTATTATATTGGAATTAGAGATTCTCCTATATATAAGCTTCAATATCACAATCTGGAAAAAATTTTGAAAATTTTACTTTTTGAACAATAATTCATTCAATTGTCCGCCATGTGTTTTCAATGGGGGAATTTTACTTTTGAGAAAATTGCACTTTTTGGACCAACTTTAGACCCACTTCTTTTTTAGTGAATGTTAAAAAATTCAAATTGGAGATTCTCCTATATATAAGCTTCAATATCACAAACGGGAAAAAAATTTGAAAATTTTACTTTTTGAACAATAATTCATTGAATAGTCCGCCATGTGTTTTCAATGAGGGAATTGTATTTTCGAGAAAATTGCTTTTTGGACCAACTTTTTGGACCAACTTTATATTCACTTCTTATTTAGTGAGTGTTATAAAATTCGAATTGGAGATTTTCCTATTTATGAGCTTCAATATTAAAAACGGGAAAAATTTTTGAAAATTTTACATTTTGAACAATAATTCATTGAATAGTCCACCATGTGTTTTCAATGGGGGAATTTTACTTTTGAGAAAATTGCACTTTTTGGACCAACTTTAGACTCACTTATTTAGTGAGTGTTATTATATTAGAATTAGAGATTCTCCTATATATAAGCTTCAATATCACAATCGGGAAAAAATTTTGAAAATTTTACTTTTTGAACAATAATTCATTGAATAGTCCGCCATGTGTTTTCAATGCTGGAATTTTATTTTTAAGAAAATTGCACTTTTTGGACCAACTTTAGACGCACTTGTTATTTAATGAGTGTTATAAAATTCAAATTGGAGATTCTCCTATATATGAGCTTCAATATAAAAAACGGGAAAAATTTTTGAAAATTTTACCTTTTGTACAATAATTCATTGAAAAGTCCGCCATGTGTTTTCAATGGTTGAATTGTATTTTCGAGAAAATTGCTCAAATGCTTTCAAATTGCTAATTGGAGTTAGATATATGTTTTATAGTCTTTCTTGTGGCAAATATTAATTAAAAAAAAGTATTCTAAAAAACAAAAATTTAATTTTTCGAAAATCTTGAAATATTTCAGGTTCGAGTGTATTTGAATGGAAAATTTCATTTCTATCAAATGGTTCCAAATTGTGTTTTTTTATACAAAAACACTTTAAAAATCAAACAAATTTCCAAATTTGGCCAAAAAAACTATTTTTGAATAGCTATATGAGAAGTTGAAATTTTGAAACGAAAGCGCTCAGAAAATGTTTTCAATCCGTCTTTTAAATTTGCATTAGTTCGATTTTGAGTGCTAAAATACCATTTTATAAGCAAATTGATGATCAGAATAAAATCGGGTGATGACTTTTACTATCCTAGGCTACAAATTGAGGTTAAAATTTGAAAATTGAGAATTTGAATATTGCTTAAGGATTGGCAAGTTTAATGTATATTCAAAGGGATATAAAGACTTTTTTTGGCAATAACTGAATTTTGAGAAGTAAAATTTCATTTTAATGACCATTTGATTGTGGAAATCAATTCGCGTATTATTTCTGTTATCCTAGTTGCAAAAAAAAAATGTAAAATTTTGAAAATTTTGATATGTCAAATTTTCCATACGGTTAACATTGGAAAAATTAAAAGCGAAATATTTTAAAAGTGCAATTTTTGGGACCAACTTTAGACAAATTTCTTATTTAGTGAGTATTATAAAATTCGAATTGGAGATTTTCCTATATATGAGCTTCAATATTGCAAACGGGAAAAATTTTCGAAAATTTTACTTTTTGAACAATAATTCTATGAATAGTCCGCCATGTGTTTTCAATGGGGGAATTTTATTTTTGAGAAAATTGAACTTTTCGGACCTATTTTAGACCCACTTCTTATTTAGTGAGTTTTATAAAATTGGAATTAGAGATTCTGCTATATATAAGCTTCAATATCACACATGGGAAAAAATTTTGAAAATTTTACTTTTTGAACAATAAATCATTGAACAGTCCACCATGTGTTTTCAATGGGGGAATTTCATTTTTGAAAAAATTGCACTATTTGGACAAACTTTAGACCCACTTCTTATTTAATGAGTGTTGTAAAATTGGAATTGGAGGTTTTCCTATATATAAGCTTCAATATCACACACGGGGAAAAAAATTGAAAATTTTACTTTTTGAACAATAATTCATTGAATAGTCCGCCATGTGTTTTCAATCTGGGAATTTTAGTTTTAAGAAAATTGCACTTTTTGGACCAACTTAAAACCCACTTCTTATTTAGCGAGTGTTATAAAATTGGAATTGGAGATTCTCCTATATATAAGCTTCTATATCACAAACGGGGAAAAATGTTGAAAATTTTACTTTTTGAACAATAATTCATTGAACAGTCCGCCATGTGTTTTCAATGGGGAAATTTTATTTTTGAGAAAATTGCAGTTTTTGGACCAACTTTAGACCCACTTTTTTATTAGTGAGTGTTATTATATTGGAATTAGAGATTCTCCTATATATAAGCTTCAATATCACAAACGGGAAAAAATTTTGAAAATTTTACTTTTTGAACAATAATTCATTGAATAGTCCGCCTTGTGTTTTCAATGAGGGAATTGTATTTTCGAGAAAATTGCTTTTTGGACCAACTTTTTGGACCAACTTTAGATTCACTTCTTATTTAGTGAGTGTTATAAAATTCGAATTGGAGATTTTCCTATGTATGAGCTTCAATATTAAAAACGGGAAAATTTTTTGAAAATTTTACTTTTTGAACAATAATTCATTGAATATTCCACCATGTGTTTTCAATGGGGGAATTTTACTTTTGAGAAAATTGCACTTTTTGGACCAACTTTAGACTCACTTATTTAGTGAGTGTTATTATATTGGAATTAGAGATTCTCCTATATATAAGCTTCAATATCACAATCTGGAAAAAATTTTGAAAATTTTACTTTTTGAACAATAATTCATTCAATTGTCCGCCATGTGTTTTCAATGGGGGAATTTTACTTTTGAGAAAATTGCACTTTTTGGACCAACTTTAGACCCACTTCTTTTTTAGTGAATGTTAAAAAATTCAAATTGGAGATTCTCCTATATATAAGCTTCAATATCACAAACGGGAAAAAAATTTGAAAATTTTACTTTTTGAACAATAATTCATTGAATAGTCCGCCATGTGTTTTCAATGAGGGAATTGTATTTTCGAGAAAATTGCTTTTTGGACCAACTTTTTGGACCAACTTTATATTCACTTCTTATTTAGTGAGTGTTATAAAATTCGAATTGGAGATTTTCCTATTTATGAGCTTCAATATTAAAAACGGGAAAAATTTTTGAAAATTTTACATTTTGAACAATAATTCATTGAATAGTCCACCATGTGTTTTCAATGGGGGAATTTTACTTTTGAGAAAATTGCACTTTTTGGACCAACTTTAGACTCACTTATTTAGTGAGTGTTATTATATTAGAATTAGAGATTCTCCTATATATAAGCTTCAATATCACAATCGGGAAAAAATTTTGAAAATTTTACTTTTTGAACAATAATTCATTGAATAGTCCGCCATGTGTTTTCAATGCTGGAATTTTATTTTTAAGAAAATTGCACTTTTTGGACCAACTTTAGACGCACTTGTTATTTAATGAGTGTTATAAAATTCAAATTGGAGATTCTCCTATATATGAGCTTCAATATAAAAAACGGGAAAAATTTTTGAAAATTTTACCTTTTGTACAATAATTCATTGAAAAGTCCGCCATGTGTTTTCAATGGTTGAATTGTATTTTCGAGAAAATTGCTCAAATGCTTTCAAATTGCTAATTGGAGTTAGATATATGTTTTATAGTCTTTCTTGTGGCAAATATTAATTAAAAAAAAGTATTCTAAAAAACAAAAATTTAATTTTTCGAAAATCTTGAAATATTTCAGGTTCGAGTGTATTTGAATGGAAAATTTCATTTCTATCAAATGGTTCCAAATTGTGTTTTTTTATACAAAAACACTTTAAAAATCAAACAAATTTCCAAATTTGGCCAAAAAAACTATTTTTGAATAGCTATATGAGAAGTTGAAATTTTGAAACGAAAGCGCTCAGAAAATGTTTTCAATCCGTCTTTTAAATTTGCATTAGTTCGATTTTGAGTGCTAAAATACCATTTTATAAGCAAATTGATGATCAGAATAAAATCGGGTGATGACTTTTACTATCCTAGGCTACAAATTGAAGTTAAAATTTGAAAATTGAGAATTTGAATATTGCTTAAGGATTGGCAAGTTTAATGTATATTCAAAGGGATATAAAGACTTTTTTTGGCAATAACTGAATTTTGAGAAGTAAAATTTCATTTTAATGACCATTTGATTGTGGAAATCAATTCGCGTATTATTTCTGTTATCCTAGTTGCAAAAAAAAAATGTAAAATTTTGAAAATTTTGATATGTCAAATTTTCCATACGGTTAACATTGGAAAAATTAAAAGCGAAATATTTTAAAAGTGCAATTTTTGGGACCAACTTTAGACAAATTTCTTATTTAGTGAGTATTATAAAATTCGAATTGGAGATTTTCCTATATATGAGCTTCAATATTGCAAACGGGAAAAATTTTCGAAAATTTTACTTTTTGAACAATAATTCTATGAATAGTCCGCCATGTGTTTTCAATGGGGGAATTTTATTTTTGAGAAAATTGAACTTTTCGGACCTATTTTAGACCCACTTCTTATTTAGTGAGTTTTATAAAATTGGAATTAGAGATTCTGCTATATATAAGCTTCAATATCACACATGGGAAAAAATTTTGAAAATTTTACTTTTTGAACAATAAATCATTGAACAGTCCACCATGTGTTTTCAATGGGGGAATTTCATTTTTGAAAAAATTGCACTATTTGGACAAACTTTAGACCCACTTCTTATTTAATGAGTGTTGTAAAATTGGAATTGGAGGTTTTCCTATATATAAGCTTCAATATCACACACGGGGAAAAAAATTGAAAATTTTACTTTTTGAACAATAATTCATTGAATAGTCCGCCATGTGTTTTCAATCTGGGAACTTTAGTTTTGAGAAAATTGCACTTTTTGGACCAACTTAAAACCCACTTCTTATTTAGCGAGTGTTATAAAATTGGAATTGGAGATTCTCCTATATATAAGCTTCTATATCACAAACGGGAAAAAATTTTGAAAATTTTACTTTTTGAACAATAATTCATTGAACAGTCCGCCATGTGTTTTCAATGGGGAAATTTTATTTTTGAGAAAATTGCAGTTTTTGGACCAACTTTAGACCCACTTTTTTTTTAGTAAGTGTTATTATATTGGAATTAGAGATTCTCCTATATATAAGCTTCAATATTACAAACGGGAAAAAATTTTGAAAATTTTACTTTTTGAACAATAATTCATTGAATAGTCCGCCTTGTGTTTTCAATGAGGGAATTGTATTTTCGAGAAAATTGCTTTTTGGACCAACTTTTTCGACCAACTTTAGACCCACTTCTTATTTAGTGAGTGTTATAAAATTCGAATTGGAGATTTTCCTATGTATGAGCTTCAATATAAAAAAAGAGGAAAAAATTTTGAAAATTTTAATTTTTGAACTATAATTCATTGATTAGTCCGCCATGTGTTTTCAATGGGGAAATTTTATTTTTGAGAAAATTGCACTTTATGGACCAACTTTAGACTCACTTCTTATTTAGTGAGTGTTATTAAATTCGAATTGGAGATTTTCCTATGTATGAGCTTCAATATAAAAAACGGGAAAAAATTTTGAAAATTTTACTTTTTGAAAAATAATTCATTCAATAGTCCGCCATGTGTTTTCAATGGGGAAATTTTATTTTTGAGAAAATTGCAGTTTTTGGACCAACTTTAGACCCACTTCTTTTTTAGTGAATGTTATAAAATTTAAATTGGAGATTCTCCTATATATAAGCTTCAATATCACAAACGGGAAAAAAATTTGAAAATTTTACTTTTTGAACAATAATTCATTGAATAGTCCGCCATGTGTTTTCAATGAGGAAATTGTATTTTCGAGAAAATTGCATTTTGGACCAACTTTTTGGACCAACTTTAGATTCACTTCTTATTTAGTGAGTGTTATAAAATTCGAAATGGAGATTTTCCTATGTATGAGCTTCAATATTAAAAACGGGAAAAATTTTTGAAAATTTTACTTTTTGAACAATAATTCATTGAATAGTCCACCATGTGTTTTCAATGGGAGAATTTTACTTTTGAGAAAATTGCACTTTTTGGACCAACTTTAGACTCACTTATTTAGTGAGTGTTATTATATTGGAATTAGAGATTCTCCTATATATAAGCTTCAATATCACAATCGGGAAAAAATTTTGAAAATTTTACTTTTTGAACAATAATTCATTGAATAGTCCACCATGTGTTTTCAATGCTGGAATTTTATTTTTGAGAAAATTGCACTTTTTGGACCAACTTAAAACCCACTTCTTATTTAGCGAGTGTTATAAAATTGGAATTGGAGATTCTCCTATATATAAGCTTCTATATCACAAACGGGAGAAAATTTTGAAAATTTTACTTTTTGAACAATAATTCATTGAACAGTCCGCTATGTGTTTTCAATGGGGAAATTTTATTTTTGAGAAAATTGCAGTTTTTGGACCAACTTTAGACCCACTTTTTTTTTAATGAGTGTTATTATATTGGAATTAGAGATTCTCCTATATATATGCTTCAATATCACAAACGGGAAAAAAATTTGAAAATTTTACTTTTAGAACAATAATTCATTGAATAGTCCGCCATGTGTTTTCAATGAGGGAATTGTATTTTCGAGAAAATTGCTTTTTGGACCAACTTTTTGGACCAACTTTAGACCCACTTCTTATTTAGTGAGTGTTATAAAATTCGAATTGGAGATTTTCCTATGTATGAGCTTCAATATAAAAAAAGAGGAAAAAATTTTGAAAATTTTACTTTTTGAACTATAATTCATTGAATAGTCCGCCATGTGTTTTCAATGGGGAAATTTTATTTTTGAGAAAATTGCACTTTATGGACCAACTTTAGACTCACTTCTTATTTAGTGAGTGTTATTAAATTCGAATTGGAGATTTTCCTATGTATGAGCTTCAATATAAAAAACGGGAAAAAATTTTGAAAATTTTACTTTTTGAAAAATAATTCATTCAATTGTCCGCCATGTGTTTTCAATGGGGAAATTTTATTTTTGAGAAAATTGCAGTTTTTGGACCAACTTTAGACCCACTTCTTTTTTAGTGAATGTTATAAAATTCAAATTGGAGATTCTCCTATATATGAGCTTCAATATAAAAAATGGTAAAATGTTTTGAAAATTTTACTTTTTGAACAATAATTCATTGAATAGTCCGCCATGTGTTTTCAATGGGGGAATTTTACTTTTGTGAAAATTGCAGTTTTTGGACCAACTTTAGACCCACTTTTTTTTAGTGAGTGTTATTATATTGGAATTAGAGATTCTCCTATATATAAGCTTCAATATCACAATCTGGAAAAAATTTTGAAAATTTTACTTTTTGAACAATAATTCATTGAATAGTCAGCCATGTGTTTTCAATGCTGGAATTTTATTTTTAAGAAAATTGCACTTTTTGGACCAACTTTAGACGCACTTGTTATTTAATGAGTGTTATAAAATTCAAATTGGAGATTCTCCTATATATGAGCTTCAATATAAAAAACGGGAAAAATTTTTGAAAATTTTACCTTTTGTACAATAATTCATTGAAAAGTCCGCCATGTGTTTTCAATGGTTGAATTGTATTTTCGAGAAAATTGCTCAAATGCTTTCAAATTGCTAATTGGAGTTAGATATATGTTTTATAGTCTTTCTTGTGGCAAATATTAATTAAAAAAAAGTATTCTAAAAAACAAAAATTTAATTTTTCGAAAATCTTGAAATATTTCAGGTTCGAGTGTATTTGAATGGAAAATTTCATTTCTATCAAATGGTTCCAAATTGTGTTTTTTTATACAAAAACACTTTAAAAATCAAACAAATTTCCAAATTTGGCCAAAAAAACTATTTTTGAATAGCTATATGAGAAGTTGAAATTTTGAAACGAAAGCGCTCAGAAAATGTTTTCAATCCGTCTTTTAAATTTGCATTAGTTCGATTTTGAGTGCTAAAATACCATTTTATAAGCAAATTGATGATCAGAATAAAATCGGGTGATGACTTTTACTATCCTAGGCTACAAATTGAAGTTAAAATTTGAAAATTGAGAATTTGAATATTGCTTAAGGATTGGCAAGTTTAATGTATATTCAAAGGGATATAAAGACTTTTTTTGGCAATAACTGAATTTTGAGAAGTAAAATTTCATTTTAATGACCATTTGATTGTGGAAATCAATTCGCGTATTATTTCTGTTATCCTAGTTGCAAAAAAAAAATGTAAAATTTTGAAAATTTTGATATGTCAAATTTTCCATACGGTTAACATTGGAAAAATTAAAAGCGAAATATTTTAAAAGTGCAATTTTTGGGACCAACTTTAGACAAATTTCTTATTTAGTGAGTATTATAAAATTCGAATTGGAGATTTTCCTATATATGAGCTTCAATATTGCAAACGGGAAAAATTTTCGAAAATTTTACTTTTTGAACAATAATTCTATGAATAGTCCGCCATGTGTTTTCAATGGGGGAATTTTATTTTTGAGAAAATTGAACTTTTCGGACCTATTTTAGACCCACTTCTTATTTAGTGAGTTTTATAAAATTGGAATTAGAGATTCTGCTATATATAAGCTTCAATATCACACATGGGAAAAAATTTTGAAAATTTTACTTTTTGAACAATAAATCATTGAACAGTCCACCATGTGTTTTCAATGGGGGAATTTCATTTTTGAAAAAATTGCACTATTTGGACAAACTTTAGACCCACTTCTTATTTAATGAGTGTTGTAAAATTGGAATTGGAGGTTTTCCTATATATAAGCTTCAATATCACACACGGGGAAAAAAATTGAAAATTTTACTTTTTGAACAATAATTCATTGAATAGTCCGCCATGTGTTTTCAATCTGGGAACTTTAGTTTTGAGAAAATTGCACTTTTTGGACCAACTTAAAACCCACTTCTTATTTAGCGAGTGTTATAAAATTGGAATTGGAGATTCTCCTATATATAAGCTTCTATATCACAAACGGGAAAAAATTTTGAAAATTTTACTTTTTGAACAATAATTCATTGAACAGTCCGCCATGTGTTTTCAATGGGGAAATTTTATTTTTGAGAAAATTGCAGTTTTTGGACCAACTTTAGACCCACTTTTTTTTTAGTAAGTGTTATTATATTGGAATTAGAGATTCTCCTATATATAAGCTTCAATATTACAAACGGGAAAAAATTTTGAAAATTTTACTTTTTGAACAATAATTCATTGAATAGTCCGCCTTGTGTTTTCAATGAGGGAATTGTATTTTCGAGAAAATTGCTTTTTGGACCAACTTTTTCGACCAACTTTAGACCCACTTCTTATTTAGTGAGTGTTATAAAATTCGAATTGGAGATTTTCCTATGTATGAGCTTCAATATAAAAAAAGAGGAAAAAATTTTGAAAATTTTAATTTTTGAACTATAATTCATTGATTAGTCCGCCATGTGTTTTCAATGGGGAAATTTTATTTTTGAGAAAATTGCACTTTATGGACCAACTTTAGACTCACTTCTTATTTAGTGAGTGTTATTAAATTCGAATTGGAGATTTTCCTATGTATGAGCTTCAATATAAAAAACGGGAAAAAATTTTGAAAATTTTACTTTTTGAAAAATAATTCATTCAATAGTCCGCCATGTGTTTTCAATGGGGAAATTTTATTTTTGAGAAAATTGCAGTTTTTGGACCAACTTTAGACCCACTTCTTTTTTAGTGAATGTTATAAAATTTAAATTGGAGATTCTCCTATATATAAGCTTCAATATCACAAACGGGAAAAAAATTTGAAAATTTTACTTTTTGAACAATAATTCATTGAATAGTCCGCCATGTGTTTTCAATGAGGAAATTGTATTTTCGAGAAAATTGCATTTTGGACCAACTTTTTGGACCAACTTTAGATTCACTTCTTATTTAGTGAGTGTTATAAAATTCGAAATGGAGATTTTCCTATGTATGAGCTTCAATATTAAAAACGGGAAAAATTTTTGAAAATTTTACTTTTTGAACAATAATTCATTGAATAGTCCACCATGTGTTTTCAATGGGAGAATTTTACTTTTGAGAAAATTGCACTTTTTGGACCAACTTTAGACTCACTTATTTAGTGAGTGTTATTATATTGGAATTAGAGATTCTCCTATATATAAGCTTCAATATCACAATCGGGAAAAAATTTTGAAAATTTTACTTTTTGAACAATAATTCATTGAATAGTCCACCATGTGTTTTCAATGCTGGAATTTTATTTTTGAGAAAATTGCACTTTTTGGACCAACTTAAAACCCACTTCTTATTTAGCGAGTGTTATAAAATTGGAATTGGAGATTCTCCTATATATAAGCTTCTATATCACAAACGGGAGAAAATTTTGAAAATTTTACTTTTTGAACAATAATTCATTGAACAGTCCGCTATGTGTTTTCAATGGGGAAATTTTATTTTTGAGAAAATTGCAGTTTTTGGACCAACTTTAGACCCACTTTTTTTTTAATGAGTGTTATTATATTGGAATTAGAGATTCTCCTATATATATGCTTCAATATCACAAACGGGAAAAAAATTTGAAAATTTTACTTTTAGAACAATAATTCATTGAATAGTCCGCCATGTGTTTTCAATGAGGGAATTGTATTTTCGAGAAAATTGCTTTTTGGACCAACTTTTTGGACCAACTTTAGACCCACTTCTTATTTAGTGAGTGTTATAAAATTCGAATTGGAGATTTTCCTATGTATGAGCTTCAATATAAAAAAAGAGGAAAAAATTTTGAAAATTTTACTTTTTGAACTATAATTCATTGAATAGTCCGCCATGTGTTTTCAATGGGGAAATTTTATTTTTGAGAAAATTGCACTTTATGGACCAACTTTAGACTCACTTCTTATTTAGTGAGTGTTATTAAATTCGAATTGGAGATTTTCCTATGTATGAGCTTCAATATAAAAAACGGGAAAAAATTTTGAAAATTTTACTTTTTGAAAAATAATTCATTCAATTGTCCGCCATGTGTTTTCAATGGGGAAATTTTATTTTTGAGAAAATTGCAGTTTTTGGACCAACTTTAGACCCACTTCTTTTTTAGTGAATGTTATAAAATTCAAATTGGAGATTCTCCTATATATGAGCTTCAATATAAAAAATGGTAAAATGTTTTGAAAATTTTACTTTTTGAACAATAATTCATTGAATAGTCCGCCATGTGTTTTCAATGGGGGAATTTTACTTTTGTGAAAATTGCAGTTTTTGGACCAACTTTAGACCCACTTTTTTTTAGTGAGTGTTATTATATTGGAATTAGAGATTCTCCTATATATAAGCTTCAATATCACAATCTGGAAAAAATTTTGAAAATTTTACTTTTTGAACAATAATTCATTGAATAGTCAGCCATGTGTTTTCAATGCTGGAATTTTATTTTTAAGAAAATTGCACTTTTTGGACCAACTTTAGACGCACTTCTTATTTAATGAGTGTTAAAAAATTCAAATTGGAGATTCTCCTATATATGAGCTTCAATATAAAAAACGGGAAAAATTTTTGAAAATTTTACTTTTTGTACAATAATTCATTGAAAAGTCCGCCATGTGTTTTCAATGGTTGAATTGTATTTTCGAGAAAATTGCTCAAATGCTTTCAAATTGCTAATTGGAGTTAGATATATGTTTTATAGTCTTTCTTGTGGCAAATAGTAAGTATTCTAAAAAACAAAAATTTAATTTTTCGAAAGTCTTGAAATATTTCAGATTCGAGTGTATTTGAATAGAAAATTTCATTTCTATCAAATGGTTCCAAATTGTGTTTTTTTATACAAAAACACTTTAAAAATCAAACAAATTTCCAAATTTGGCCAAAAAAACTATTTTTGAATAGCTATATGAGAAGTTGAAATTTTGAAACGAAAGCGCTCAGAAAATGTTTTCAATCCGTCTTTTAAATTTGCATTAGTTCGATTTTGAGTGCTAAAATACCATTTTATAAGCAAATTGATGATCAGAATAAAATCGGGTGATGACTTTTACTATCCTAGGCTACAAATTAAGGTTAAAATTTGAAAATTGAGAATTTGAATATTGCCTAAGGATTGGCAAGTTTAATGTATATTCAAAAGGATATAAAGACTTTTTTTGGCAATAACTGAATTTTGAGAAGTAAAATTTCCTTTTAATGACCATTTGATTGTGGATATCAATTCGCGTAATGATTTCTGTTATCCTAGTTGCAAAAAAAAATGTAAAATTTTGAAAATTTTGATATGTCAAATTTTCCATACGGTTAACATTGGAAAAATTAAAAGCGAAATATTTTAAAAGTGCAATTTTTGGGACCAACTTTAGACCCATTTCTTATTTAGTGAGTATTATAAAATTCGAATTGGAGATTTTCCTATATATGAGCTTCAATATTGCAAACGGGAAAAATTTTTAAAAATTTTACTTTTTGAACAATAATTCTATGAATAGTCCGCCATGTGTTTTCAATGGGGGAATTTATTTTTGAGAAAATTGAACTTTTCGGACCTATTTTAGACCCACTTCTTATTTAGTGAGTTTTATAAAATTGGAATTAGAGATACTGCTATATATAAGCTTCAACATCACACATGGGAAAAAATTTTGAAAATTTTACTTTTTGAACAATAAATCATTGAACAGTCCACCATGGGTTTTCAATGGGGGAATTTCATTTTTGAAAAATTGCACTATTTGGACAAACTTTAGACCCACTTCTTATTTAATGAGTGTTGTAAAATTGGAATTGGAGGTTTTCCTATATATAAGCTTCAATATCACACACGGGGAAAAAAATTGAAAATTTTACTTTTTGAACAATAATTCATTGAATAGTCCGCCATGTGTTTTCAATCTGGGAATTTTAGTTTTAAGAAAATTGCACTTTTTGGACCAACTTAAAACCCACTTCTTATTTAGCGAGTGTTATAAAATTGGAATTGGAGATTCTCCTATATATAAGCTTCTATATCACAAACGGGGAAAAATGTTGAAAATTTTACTTTTTGAACAATAATTCATTGAACAGTCCGCCATGTGTTTTCAATGGGGAAATTTTATTTTTGAGAAAATTGCAGTTTTTGGACCAACTTTAGACCCACTTTTTTATTAGTGAGTGTTATTATATTGGAATTAGAGATTCTCCTATATATAAGCTTCAATATCACAAACGGGAAAAAATTTTGAAAATTTTACTTTTTGAACAATAATTCATTGAATAGTCCGCCTTGTGTTTTCAATGAGGGAATTGTATTTTCGAGAAAATTGCTTTTTGGACCAACTTTTTGGACCAACTTTAGATTCACTTCTTATTTAGTGAGTGTTATAAAATTCGAATTGGAGATTTTCCTATGTATGAGCTTCAATATTAAAAACGGGAAAATTTTTTGAAAATTTTACTTTTTGAACAATAATTCATTGAATATTCCACCATGTGTTTTCAATGGGGGAATTTTACTTTTGAGAAAATTGCACTTTTTGGACCAACTTTAGACTCACTTATTTAGTGAGTGTTATTATATTGGAATTAGAGATTCTCCTATATATAAGCTTCAATATCACAATCTGGAAAAAATTTTGAAAATTTTACTTTTTGAACAATAATTCATTGAATAGTCCGCCATGTGTTTTCAATGCTGGAATTTTATTTTTAAGAAAATTGCACTTTTTGGACCAACATTAGACGCACTTCTTATTTAATGAGTGTTATAAAATTCAAATTGGAGATTCTCTTATATATGAGCTTCAATATAAAAAACGGGAAAAAATTTTGAAAATTTTACTTTTTGTACAATAATTCATTGAAAAGTCCGCCATGTGTTTTCAATGGGGGGGATTTTATTTTTGAGAAAATTGCACTCTTTGGACCAACTTTAGACCCACTTCTTATTCAGTGAATGTTATTAAATTCAAATTGGAGATTCTCCTATATATGAGCTTCCATATAAGAAAAGGGAAAAATTTTGAAAATTTTACTTTTTGAACAATAATTCATTGAATAGTCCACCATGTTTTTTTCAATGGGGGAATTTTTCTTTTGAGAAAATTGCACTTTTTGGACCAACTTTAGACTCACTTTTTAATTAGTGAGTATTATTATATTAGAATTAGAGATTCTCCTATATATAAGCTTCAATATCACAATCGGGAAAAATGTTTGAAAACTTTACTTTTTGAACAATAATTCATTGAATAGTCCGCCATGTGTTTTCAATGAGGGAATTGTATTTTCGAGAAAATTGCTTTTTGGACCAACTTTTTGGACCAACTTTAGACCCACTTCTTATTTAGTGAGTGTTATAAAATTCGAATTGGAGATTTTCCTATGTATGAGCTTCAATATAAATAAGAGGAAAAAATTTTGAAAATTTTACTTTTTGAACTATAATTCATTGAATAGTCCACCATGTGTTTTCAATGGGGGAATTTTTCTTTTGAGAAAATTGCAGTTTTTGGACCAATAACTGAATTTTGAGAAGTAAAATTTCATTTTAATGACCATTTGATTGTGGAAATCAATTCGCGTAATGATTTCTGTTATCCTAGTTGCAAAAAAAAATGTAAAATTTTGAAAATTTTGATATGTCAAATTTTCCATACGGTTAACATTGGAAAAATTAAAAGCGAAATATTTTAAAAGTGCAATTTTTGGGACCAACTTTAGACCAACTTCTTATTTAGTGAGTTTTATAAAATTGGAATTAGAGATTCTGCTATATATAAGCTTCAATATCACACATGGTAAAAAATTTTGAAAATTTTACTTTTTGAACAATAAATCATTGAACAGTCCACCATGTGTTTTCAATGGGGGGATTTTATTTTTGAAAAAATTGTACTATTTGGACAAACTTTAGACCCACTTCTTATTTAATGAGTGTTCTAAAATTGGAATTAGAGGTTTTCCTATATATGAGCTTCAATATCACACACGGGAAAAAAAATTGAAAATTTTAATTTTTGAACAATAATTCATTGAATAGTCCGCCATGTGTTTTCAATCTGAGAATTTTAGTTTTGAGAAAATTGCACTTTTTGGACCAACTTAAAACCCACTTCTTATTTAATGAGTGTTATAAAATTGGAATTGGAGATTCTCCTATATATAAACTTCCATATCACAAACGGGAAAAAATTTTGAAAATTTTACTTTTTGAACAATAATTCAATGAACTGTCCGCCATGTGTTTTCAATCTGGGAATTTTATTTTTGAGAAAATTGAACTTTTCGGACCAAATTTAGACCCACTTCTTATTTAGTGAGTGTTACAAAATTGGAATTGGAATTTCTCCTATATAAAAGCTTCATTATCACAAACGGAAAAAAAATTTGAAAACTTTACTTTTTGAACAATTATTCATTGAACAGTCCGCCATGTGTTTTCAATACGGGAATTTAATTTTTGAGAAAATTGCACTTTTTGGACCAACATTAGACGCACTTCTTATTTAATGAGTGTTATAAAATTCAAATTGGAGATTCTCTTATATATGAGCTTCAATATAAAAAACGGGAAAAAATTTTGAAAATTTTACTTTTTGTACAATAATTCATTGAAAAGTCCGCCATGTGTTTTCAATGGGGGGGATTTTATTTTTGAGAAAATTGCACTCTTTGGACCAACTTTAGACCCACTTCTTATTCAGTGAATGTTATTAAATTCAAATTGGAGATTCTCCTATATATGAGCTTCCATATAAGAAAAGGGAAAAATTTTGAAAATTTTACTTTTTGAACAATAATTCATTGAATAGTCCACCATGTTTTTTTCAATGGGGGAATTTTTCTTTTGAGAAAATTGCACTTTTTGGACCAACTTTAGACTCACTTTTTAATTAGTGAGTATTATTATATTAGAATTAGAGATTCTCCTATATATAAGCTTCAATATCACAATCGGGAAAAATGTTTGAAAACTTTACTTTTTGAACAATAATTCATTGAATAGTCCGCCATGTGTTTTCAATGAGGGAATTGTATTTTCGAGAAAATTGCTTTTTGGACCAACTTTTTGGACCAACTTTAGACCCACTTCTTATTTAGTGAGTGTTATAAAATTCGAATTGGAGATTTTCCTATGTATGAGCTTCAATATAAATAAGAGGAAAAAATTTTGAAAATTTTACTTTTTGAACTATAATTCATTGAATAGTCCACCATGTGTTTTCAATGGGGGAATTTTTCTTTTGAGAAAATTGCAGTTTTTGGACCAATAACTGAATTTTGAGAAGTAAAATTTCATTTTAATGACCATTTGATTGTGGAAATCAATTCGCGTAATGATTTCTGTTATCCTAGTTGCAAAAAAAAATGTAAAATTTTGAAAATTTTGATATGTCAAATTTTCCATACGGTTAACATTGGAAAAATTAAAAGCGAAATATTTTAAAAGTGCAATTTTTGGGACCAACTTTAGACCAACTTCTTATTTAGTGAGTTTTATAAAATTGGAATTAGAGATTCTGCTATATATAAGCTTCAATATCACACATGGTAAAAAATTTTGAAAATTTTACTTTTTGAACAATAAATCATTGAACAGTCCACCATGTGTTTTCAATGGGGGGATTTTATTTTTGAAAAAATTGTACTATTTGGACAAACTTTAGACCCACTTCTTATTTAATGAGTGTTCTAAAATTGGAATTAGAGGTTTTCCTATATATGAGCTTCAATATCACACACGGGAAAAAAAATTGAAAATTTTAATTTTTGAACAATAATTCATTGAATAGTCCGCCATGTGTTTTCAATCTGAGAATTTTAGTTTTGAGAAAATTGCACTTTTTGGACCAACTTAAAACCCACTTCTTATTTAATGAGTGTTATAAAATTGGAATTGGAGATTCTCCTATATATAAACTTCCATATCACAAACGGGAAAAAATTTTGAAAATTTTACTTTTTGAACAATAATTCAATGAACTGTCCGCCATGTGTTTTCAATCTGGGAATTTTATTTTTGAGAAAATTGAACTTTTCGGACCAAATTTAGACCCACTT
This sequence comes from Linyphia triangularis, assembly GCA_963978545.1. Taxonomy (NCBI): domain Eukaryota; kingdom Metazoa; phylum Arthropoda; class Arachnida; order Araneae; family Linyphiidae; genus Linyphia; species Linyphia triangularis. The sequence continues at coordinate 133,020 of CAXBTE010000242.1, read as the reverse complement.
CTTATTTAGTGAGTGTTACAAAATTGGAATTGGAATTTCTCCTATATAAAAGCTTCATTATCACAAACGGAAAAAAAATTTGAAAACTTTACTTTTTGAACAATTATTCATTGAACAGTCCGCCATGTGTTTTCAATACGGGAATTTAATTTTTGAGAAAATTGCACTTTTTGGACCAACTTTAGACCCACTTCTTATTTAGTGAGTGTTATAGAATTGGAATTGGAGATTCTCCTATATATAAGCTTCAATATCACAAACGGGAAAAAAATTTCAAAATTTAATTTTTGAACAATAATTCATTGAATAATCCGCCATGTGATTTCAATGGGGAATTGTATTTTCAAGAAAATTGCTCAAATGCTTTCAAATTGCGAATTGGAGTTGGATATATGTTTTATATTCATTCTTGTACCAAATTTTATTTTAAAAAAAAAGTATTCTAAAAATCAAAAATTCAATTTTTCGAAAATCTTGAAATATTTCAGTTTCGAGTGTAATTGAATGGAAGATTTCATTTTTAACAAATTGTTCCTAATTGTGTTTTTTTACTCAAAAACAATTTAAAGTTCAAAGTTCAACAAAGTTCAAAATTTTGGCCAAAGAACTAGTTTTGAATAGCTATATGAGAATTTGAAATTTTGAAACGAAAGCTCTCAGAAAATGTTTTTAATCCGTCTTTTTACTTTGCATTAGTTCGATTTTGGGTGCTGAAATTCCGTTTTATAAGCAAATTGATTATCAGAAATAAATCGGTTGATGACTTTTTTTATCCTAGTTAACAAATTAAGATTAAATTTCAAAAATTGAAAATTGCCTTACGATTGACAAGTTTAATGTATTATGAAAGGGATATAAAGACTTTTTGTTTTTTTTCAGTAACTTGATTTTGAATATTAAAATTTTACTTTTATGGCGATTTGAATGTGGAAATCGATTCGCGTGATGATTTCTGTTATCCTAGTTGCAAAAAAAATGTAAAATTTTGAAAATTTTGATATGTCAAATTTTCCATACGGTTAACATTGGAAAAATTAAAAGCGAAATATTTTGAAAGTGCAACTTTTTATACCAACTTTAGACCCATTTCTTATTTAGTGAGTATTATAAAATTCGAATTGGAGATTTTCCTATATATGAGCTTCAATATTGCAAACGGGAAAAATTTTTGAAAATTTTACTTTTTGAACAATAATTCATTGAATAGTCCGCCATGTGTTTTCAATGGGGGGATTTTATTTTTGAGAAAATTGAACTTTTCGGACCCACTTCTTATTTAGTGAGTGTTATAAAATTGGAATTAGAGATTCTCCTATATATATCCATCAATATCACACACAGGAAAAAAATTTGAAAATTTTACGTTTGGAACAATAATTCATTGAATAGTCCGCCATGTGTTTTCAATGGGGGAATTTTATTTTTGAGAAAATTGCACAATTTGGACCAACTTTAGTCCCTTTCTTATTTAATGAGTGTTATAAAATTCAAATTAGAGGTTCTCCTATATATAAGCTTCAATATCACACACGTAAAAAAAATTTGAAAATTTTACTTTTTGAACAATAATTCATTGAATAGTCCGCCATGTGTTTTCAATAAGGGAATTTTATTTTTGAGAAAATTGAAATTTTCGGATTAACTTTAAACCCACTTCTTATTTAATGAGTGTTATAAAATTGGAATTAGAGGTTCTCCTATATATAAGCTTCAATATCACACACGGGGAAAAATTTTGAAAATTTTACTTTTTGAACAATAATTCTATGAATAGTCCGCCATGTGTTTTCAATAAGGGAATTTTATTTTTGAGAAAATTGAAATTTTCGGATTAACTTTAAACCCACTTCTTATTTAATGAGTGTTATAAAATTGGAATTAGAGGTTCTCCTATATATAAGCTTCAATATCACACACGGGGAAAAATTTTGAAAATTTTACTTTTTGAACAATAATTCTATGAATAGTCCGCCATGTGTTTTCATTGTGGGAATTTTATTTTTGAGAAAATTGAACTTTTCGGACCAATTTTAGTCTCACTTCTTATTTAGTGAGTGTTATAAAATTGGAATTAGAGATTCTCCTATATATAAGCTTCAATATCACATATGGGAAAAAATTTTGAAAATATTACTTTTTGAACAATAAATCATTGAACAGTCCACCATGTGTTTTCAATGGGGGAATTTTATTTTTGAAAAAATTGCACTATTTGGACCAACTTTAGACCCACTTCTTATTTAATGAGTGTTGTAAAATTGGAATTGGAGATTCTCCTATATATAAGCTTAAATATCACAAACGGGAAAAAAATTTGAAAATTTTAGTTTTTGAACAATAATTCATTGAACAGTCTGCCATGAGTTTTCAATCTGGGAATTTTATTTTTGAGAAAATTGAACTTTTCGGACCAAATTTAGACCCACTTCTTATTTAGTGAATGTTATAGAATTGGAATTGTAGATTCTATTATATATAAGCTTAAATATCACAAACGGGAAAATTTTTTGAATATTTTAGTTTTTGAACAATAATTCATTGAATAGTCCGCCATGTTATTTCAATGGGGAATTGTATTTTCGAGAAAATTGCTCAAATGCTTTCAAATTGCGAATTGGAGTTGGATATATGTTGTATAGTCATTCTTGTACCAAATTTTAATTAAAAAAAAAAGTATTCTAAAAATCAAAAATTCTAATTTTCGAAAATCTTTAAATATTTCAGTTTCGAGTGTATTTGAATGGAAAATTTCATTTTTAACAAATTGTTCCAAATTGTATTTTTTTATTCAAAAACACTTTAAAAAGCAAATAAATTTCAAAATTTTGGCTAAAAAAACTATTTTTGAATGGCTCTATGAGAAGTTGAAATTTTGAAACGAAAGCGCTCAGAAACTGTTTTGAAGCCTTTATTTTACTTAGCATTGCTTCAATTTTGAGTGCTAAAATACTATTTCATGAGCAAATTGATGATAAGAAAGAAATTTGGTGATGACTTTTATTATCCTAGGCTACAAATTAAAGTTAAAATTCGAAAATTGAAAATTTGAAAATTCCGTTAGGATTGACAAGTTTAATGTATTATGAAAGCGATATAAAGACTTTTTTGTTTTTTTCAGTAGCTGGATTTTGAGTATTAAAATTTCACTTTTATGGTGATTTGAATGTGGAAATCGATTCGCGTGATGATTTCTGTGACCCTAGTTGCAAAAAAAAATTAAAATTTTGAAAATTTAGATATGTTAAATTTTCTATACGGTTAACATGGAAAAAATTAAGAACGAAAAGTTTTGAAAGTACAATTTTTGGGACCAACTTTAGACCCATTTCTTATTTAGTGAGTGTTATAAAATTGGAATTGGAGATTCTCCTATATATAAGCTTCCATATCACAAACGGGAAGCCCCAGGGTGTGAGGGAGGCATTCCTGAAGGTGTTTCAGAAGGAAGGGGATGAGGGTAGTGTGAAGCAGATGATTGAAAATAAGAAGAAGTATCAAGTGGAGACGTGGGCATAATGTGTAGTAGTAAATAATATATTTATTAAGCAGATATATTTTAAGTGTATAGTATAGGAATTTGCAGGGCTCTATTCAACAGAATTTAAATTGTTTTCAGTGTGGACTTTGAAAATTTCATGGGTAACAGTTGCCTAAAATTCCTTAAATTTGTTTCTCCCTAAAATTGTACTTGCATGATTTGATAATTCCAATTTTTTTTTATTCCTCCAGATAAGAAAAGTAGATTTAATGAAATTTGCATATGCTAGTCAAAATTGTATAATTGTTTAATTATATAACCGTTACTTTGCTAAACAATTGTTTGAAGTTCAATTTTTTGAAACTTTGCAGTTTTTTGCTGGTATTGAAACAAGCTTTGGAAAGACTATCAGGGATGACAGTATTCCTCCTTTTGGAGGATTTCCTCCTTTTTGGGTTTTTATGTGACATTTTCCTTCTCTTTGTCCCTGTTTGAAGGATCTGTATTTTTTATTATCTGAACCAGTTTTTCCTGCAAAAAGTATACTTTTCCTCATGTCTGAACAGAAGATTTTCCCTCTTAACTCCCCTTTCCTCACAGATTACTTCACTAACTCCTAATATTTGAAATGTAATTATTATATAGTATGAGAAATTTCATTGTATCTTTAAAATTATTGAATCATCCTTCCTGCATACTTATTTTGTAGATTTTTTGTGTATTCCTTCCGCGAGCTTCTTTAACAAATTTTTGGATTTCCTCCTTTTTGCTCTATGATCACTCTCATCCCTGGAATATGTCTGTGTTAGGAGCTTATGTCAGCTTCAAAAGAAGTATTCCTAAAAATGTTTACGAATCATCTCATCTTTTAAGAATTATACCTAAACTTTTTGGAAATCATCCCTAAAATGTTCCTGAAATTATTCCCAATATTCCTACCTAACCTTCTAAGAAAACTTACTGCATCCCCTGAAATCGACATGTGTGCTGTGCATTCCTTACCAATATAGTAATAATCCTTTTTGGTAAAAATTCAAAACAGTGTGAGGGAGTCAATTTATTCAAGCATTCTAGTTGTTGACTTGAATAAAATCATGGCTATTAATTTTTTTTTGCCATTTTCATAAATTTTACTCTTTTTTTTTTTTGTTATCAGTAGTTACACATTAGATTAATATCTATTTAAAAATTGTTGATCTAGTCAAATTCTAAAATTATAAATCTAATCAAATTAATTAAGCTAATGAATCTGTTTGATTAAAAAGAAATTCTCAGCTCAGTTCTATATTGATAATATAGAAATGTCTATTGAGCAGCACTCCAACACTTTAACTGTTAAAGTAGAATGTAAAAAATTAAGGCACCATTTTGCAATTTTGTTTGGTATTACCCTACTACAAGTTCAAACATTTCGCAATATTTTGCCACTTTAAAAACTTTAAAAAGTTGTTTTTAAAAAAATTTTAGTACTTTTCGGTTAGCCAGGTGCAAGTGAAAAGTCGGCAAATAATCAAGACCTAAAACTTCGCAAAAAAAAAAAAAAAAAAATTGGCAGGATTTGTACCTGGTTAACCGAAAAGTACCCATATTTTAATGTTCAGATTGTTATAATAATTAAATAAAAACATAAAATATTTAAATAAAAAAATAATAATTTCTGTGTCTGAGATGTTTGTATATTTCGCATAAGAAATATATTTCATTTTTTTTTTTAAATAGGAAATTATTACTATTTTTTAAATAAAATCATTATTTTCTAAAGTAAAAAATAAACTATTAAGTGGTAAAATAAGTTTCAATTATTGTGATTTATCTGTGTAACATAGGGTCAGTTCTTAAATTTGAACTCGCTTCACTGAGGAAAAATCTGGTTAACTTTTGATAATCAGTTCAGTTGATGTCCCCTCCCTTACCACTAAAAATGTAATAGCAATCTCTTTTTAGAATCAACATTAATTTATTTCATCTTTCCTATTTATCACGTATTTATCACGTCCTAATCCATCACGTAATCCTATTTTTAAATCTTTCACCATTACATTCAATAATGTCCCACACACAGCTCACTGGGTGAGAATTGTTTAGGTCAGCATCTTCTCTAACAGTGAGTCCTACAATTACTATTCAGCATTGTTCGTTCTGGAATCAACAGTATAACTACACATATCCATGGTAACTTATTTTCTGCTAAGCTCAGCACCCACGCTTCAATACAATGATAGTTTTTAGTGCTCTCTTCGATGCCATTTATTCTCTTGCTTAGATCACACATGCCAAATTATCAACTCAATAAATGTGTTCGACTGCCTCAAAAAAGACTGTTTCTTCACTCCCCACTCTGCATTAATTTATGCTAAGATGTAAAAGTATATTTTTTAATTTTATGGATTTGCACAAGCAATCATATGATCAACAGCATCGCTTCTTCGTCGCTGGGAGGAGACTGTGTGGCGACCTCAAATAACAGATAAAACTTCTGTGCAATGGAGTACTCTTTTGCACAGCGGTAAAGTATCTCTCTCGAGTTCCAATGGTCTTGGGATCGAGACCCGTCGCCCACAGCGAAAAGCTGCATGCTATATATATAACAAATGGTGTAAAAAATATTAAGATTTTTCATTATCATTAACTTAAATTAACATCGTCATCCTCATCTTCCTCACTATCATTCATCATCAGGTCAACAATTGCAGTGTTGTCACATAGTCATCATCTCTACGACATGAGCACATCTCTGTGCAAGGCAGATTGTTGAGATTGCATCGGCAGGGAAGGGCACACTGACGCTTCAGACAGGAGCACTTAGTGAATTCTAAAAGTCCCTGCTGAGCACAATTTTCTTTGCACGTAATAGGCTCAAATTTCCCATCCACAAGCGACCAGCCAAAATCAATAGGTTGAGGTATGTCAGGATGCTGTCGAGTATCTTGTGCCCAAATCATTGCTTAGTTGTGTGCACACAAAAGATCTGGATACTATCCAGGATAGTATCTAGAGATACTATTGTCGGTGCAAGATATTCCCCAGTCTTTTGTTTTTTAATGAAGAGCCACCATCTTACCTCTCCAATGTCTGTCATTTTGGTTCGCGGTACATACACAGCTGAAAAACGAATGCCTCTAACATTTGTAACATTTCTGTGTAAATGGTTTCAGAATGACCCATAACGGCCCTGTGCAGAAAAAGCCCTGTGCAGATCACCAGCTGCATAAAAAGCATTTCCCCATTTAATCTTTCCTTTTCTAGCATATGATCCAGTGTTGTCAGCACCAGAAAGGGCGTGGAGTCCTAGTAGTGCTGAAGACTTATTGGGCCTATCATAGATAGATTGAAGATCAATTAACCGTTTGAAGCTAGTACCCACTATAATGCTGGATTCTCTTGGAAGCATATAAGATATCTCCGAAGAGCAAGTACTAATACATGTGTTTTAAGAGTATATTTTAATCTTGCTAATACCTCTGGAAGCAACATGCCCATCTGGGTGGCTGTGGGGTTAGCGCTCTGGCCTCGCTTGTCAAAGGTGCCGGGTTTGAAACCCGGGTTAGGCATGGATGTTCGTTGTGGTTTGGAATCCAAGTTAAGCTGCAGGTCCTGACCTGATTAGCCCTCATTGTACATTAAAATAGGTCGTTGAGCGTACAAACCAAACCAACCAACTGGAAGCAACATGTATACTGTGCAAAATTATTTTAGTATGTAGTGCTTGCTTCTGCGTGGTTTTAAGATACACGTCCATATGGCTTGCATTTGCATGATTCTTCTAACTACAAACAAATTGTTTATTATTCTTGACTGCACAGTCCATAATCTTTTATGCCTGGTATTCTGGTAGTTCACCCTTAGTCATTTCGTGCAAAAATAACTGGTGAATAGTTAATTTAAGGATATTTGTTGATGGGTGCACTTTGCATTGGATAGGGACCGATTTATCCTGAAGTTTCACCCTTGTCGATGTCTTCAGTTAATTCTCTTTGTAGGTGTCAAATATTATTTGAACGTCTTTGTACATACCAAACTTCTTTGACTTTTGTCTGACAAAGTGATCTGCAATAAGTTCTTCACAAGTCTTGACAGTCAATGGAATGCAGTCTGCCATTCCATCAACTACTGCAAACTGCAACAGTTTGTGCTGCCTCATCTACTGGAAATGAATTGTGTAAGAATTCGTTTTTCCCATTGGATGAAAGGCATAGATTTTGAGAAATCTCCTCCAGGATATCCATAAGCTTGCTTTTTTCCGATCAGTAATGCATACATCCATGTAGGGAAAACAAAGCAGGTGGCAATAATGAGAATTCATAACGACAAAAAGTTGCCTTCGAATCTACATCACCCAACTTCTTGTTGCAATCATCAGTTTAGAAAATAATGAAAAATCAGCTTTTAACTCTAACAATTTTTCCTTCAACGTTACTTTAAAATTTTCGAATGCTGATTTACAGGCTTAAGTTTCCTCTTTTTCATTGGTGCCCAAAACTGTACTGAAGGCTTTGGTGATACTGGTTTTTCTGTTGGTTGGTTGATCATTTTAATGCGTTCCTCAATGAATTTGGAAAGAAGACTCTCGCCAATATCAGCCCAAGTAGTAGCATGACGTGATAAATCACGTCATCTGAAGGTCATAAAATTGGTCACTTTGTCCATTTTGGAAACGACATCTGGACGTCATTAACGGTGTTAAAAATGACGTGATTCAATGACGCCCGAATCACTATGCCGTTGTTAAGATGACGCTTTTAATGCCCTAATATTGACGTCACCCAAATAGTCACCTGAACGGCAATTAGACGCTTTATTATATATATTTTTAATATTATTTGTAATTATAGGGCAATTATTTCACTTTATTTTTCTTATTTCCGTACTACAAGACTCCCATTTAATTCAACGTTAACTCTTTTCATTGTAAATCATAAGCTAAATTGCAGAATTCATTTCAAAGTATTAGTTTTAAAAATAAAATCAATTTGTAATTTTTAACAAGGATATGCATTTTTTTATTTATATATTTACTAAATAGATTGAAATAAAAGTAATAAAACAACAAATTGTATAGCTAAGAATGTTTTATTAAAATTCATCAAGTAACAAGTTATTCCAGTATAGTAGCACTCAAAGTACGCAAGAAAACACACATCAGTACAGTACACAAAATTTATAATTAGTTCAAATACAAAAGATATATACATCATATGCTCAATAGAGCTTCAGATGGTTTTGCAGGGAAGACAAGAAATGCGTTCAACGTTGGCTTTTTTATAATATAGCTAGCAGTGTGGCCCCGTGCTGATGAGGATCCGTTGAAAGACATAAAAGTTTACTTTTAAGAAAAAGTGGAACAAATGTAGTGTAATGCATTTGGCGATTTCTTTCATTTAACGATAAGAAAAATATAAAAAATCAAAAACAGGGTAACTAAAAGAAAATTAAAACATTAATAATCATAAAATTAAGTTAAAATATAAATTATTAAGGGTATTCTTCCATTAGACAGTTACCAGTTGGTGCTAAGCCTCAACGTTAACCTAATATTTATACTTATGCATAAATGTATCGCCAATTCTAAATATATTAAGTATAAATTATTTAAAGGTTTTTAGTTTAGATTAGTTAGGTCTGTAATTGGGCGGTCTTTATCTGGTATCCAGCTAACAGAACAGTACCAAATTAAGTTAAAATATAAATATTAAAATTAAAACACTGTAAATAAAAAACTTTGCAAAAAATAGCATTTATCTGTACAAATGCAGAACTAAAAACCTTCAAATCAGTTATAATTCCTATAACAAACTGTTATAATGCATAGGCTTGGGGATATGTTGTTTGAACATTTAATAGTGCATGAATTTAAGGATTGGTGAGTAATCGTACCCGGCTAACGGAAGAGTACTGGTTTTGCAAATTCAGATCAGAAAATGTTTACAAAGAAATAACTCTATTATAAAGTAGATAATTACAAGGCGTCCATATAAAAATGATGAATACAACAAACACTTCACACAAACTATTTGTTGACATAGTGTTTGGATTCCATAAAGTATCTGGAGTTATTATCCCGAAACATAACGTTGAATTGATTGAACTACATTGCAAATACATTGCATTCATATTGAATTATCTTTTATTTATTCGGATTAACAAAATTTTGGCAACTTCTTTCACTTACAGAGTTACAGTCAGTGATAAGCATAATTTTTATAGTAATTTTAAAAACGTATATTTTTGTTTTTTGATGACAGTCATTTTGTGGTTTGTGCTTACTGTTGATATGATTTTGCAAACAAGGAACATATTGATAATGAAACAATAGCAAACACTTGAAATAGCTATTATGGAAAGACAAAAGTTTATACATGGAAGTTCCTTCAAAATATTTCTGTGAGTGCATTCTTTAATAATCTTACAAGAAGCACATTCATTGTTCAAGGTAAAAATGGTTATTTATAGAAGTACTTTTTTCTGTGAATTTGGTACCAAAAACATAAGTACCATCTTTCACAAGCAAATTGTGCACTTGAATTACAGAACTAAATTGACAATGAGCTGCATCACTCTTGTTATTTAATAAAAAGAAAATTTTAATGATAAAATTATTACAAACTTTTAAAAAGCTAATTTATAACATATACCAACAAGATAAGTACTTTTTCACTTTCAGTTTTTTCACTCTTATAGGTTAGTGACAAATTTTAAGATCATTGCTGAACAAGAAAAACTAAGGTGTATTCTTCGACTTCTAACAGGAGCGGAGGCCTAATAACCTTCTAAAAAATTACATTATTTTTAAAAACTAAGTTTTGTCAGCTCCATTACATTAATTAACTATCAGTGTTTTCCTAAAAAGATCAATATAATTAACCTTTTTAATAGTACATATCAAAACAGCATTAAAAAAACACATTCTATGAAAAAAATTGTTTATGATAACATTTTAAAATTACATTGTATTCTTTGAAGTTGATTATTAAAACCAAAAAAACATCCATTATTGAAAGTATGAACTTGAATATAACACACAATCAAAAAAGAAAATATAATTTAGCATCAGAATAGCTGATCATCATAGAACATACACTTCTATAACAAACAGTAAACATTTAAGGTTGGAGATACATTTACACATCTTTTAAACATGCTAACATTTGGATTTGGCGAAAACTGCTAACCTATTCAGCTAACCGAAGAGTACCATCTTCTTGGCTCATTTGCATACAAAAAATTACAAGCAAAAAAAAATAAATTATAAAGGTAGAACTGTTTATCCAATGTCCTCCATCGAGAACCGGCTGGGGCTAACATTGTTTGAAGCTCTTTTATGCCATACCTTGAATAATGCGGACCACACTTATGACCAAATGGAAACAATACCCTTGGGCTTAAGGTTCAGGATAAAAAACGTAGAAAAATCATTTCGAATAAGTTATGAAAGAAGCAACTGCAAATGTATTTACTAATAGAGATAGAGTTACGGATAAATATCAACATTATGTTTGTGGTTAAAAGAAGAATCAGTTTGTTTATATTATCAGCACACTAGGCTTTAACACTAATCATGTCTAGAAATGAATATTAAATTGTAAACATTATAATGTGTGATAATTGAAAAGTAAACAAAAGAACATAATAAGTGAAACTCAACTAAAAATAATTTCTTGTATGCGTTTCTTGAAACTATATTAAACTACAAATATGCATTCCATTTTTTATTTCTACCAAATCACAGAATAGAATTATTTTACATTCACTTTAGAATCACAACTACACTTAATAATTTCAAGCTATTAACACAATATTTTCTTTACCAGAAAACACTAAATACGAATCAATTACTTATATAAATATTACTCACCTACCTGTTATTCCCTTATCATTTTTATTTATTTTGTAGCTTCTGGTTCTAGTAAATACTAGAAATACTTCAAGTTTATAAAAAAAAGTCGGCTTCACAAGTAGAAGTGTGTATTCTGTCGTGAGTCCGTATAAAAACATGAAAGTTAAATTTGCATCATATGATGACTAAAAAATGATGGCATATTGTGACCCAAAAATATTTGAGTCATTTAATATGTACAAAAAGACGTCATTTCATGACCAAAAAAAATTTGCGTCATATGATGACCAAAAAAATTGACGTGATTTTAGAAACGTCAGTTTGTATGACCATTAGAGGACGTCAAAACTGACGTGATTTTTTACTGAATAACGTCATTCCAGAAAAGATGCCTGTAGCATCTGCGTTAAATAGGGAGAGGGCTAACAAGACGTCTTTCTAGTATAAAGATCGTTTATTCAACTGCTTATATATTAAGGTTACAGGTAAGTATATTAAATGACGGTTACAGTGAAGGGGTAACGCTACATCTCCCCTAAAATTTTAATTTTAGAAATTACCAATTTATAAAATTAATGTAAACATTTAAGTAATTAGTTTTTAAACATTTTAAAGAAACATTAAAACTTAATTAATTAAGCACTATAAGTAGGAAATATAAATAAAGTTTATAAGTTCAGTCTCTTCACTGGTTTGATGACTCGTCCCGATTTGGTACGTATTGGACTTGATGGCACATGTACATCTGGAGAATTGGGCAATGTAGGAGGTGGAGGTGAATGTACAACCTCTCTTAAATTTTCTTGAGTTGGTGCTGCAACTGGACAGGATGAATTAGACTGAAAATTCAGAGAGCTCTTGAAAGGTGAAGCTAGCTCTGCAGATGTTGGTTGAATGTGGATTGTGTTGCGTCGAATGCTCTTGTCTCCAACCTTGACAATGGCAGATCTTGGATTGACCATTTTTTCTATTTTTCCTCCTACCCATAATCTTGGTCCAGCCTGAACTCTAACAATATCTCCAGGATTGTGTGTTGGTGGCTTTTGGTGAATGATGTGCCGATTAGCAGCTTGAGTTTTCTTCTCTCTGATGAGTCTCAGTGTTTCAGCGCCATCTTCAACAGCTCTTGGTTTGAGAGAATTTATCGTAGATGGCAGCAATGATCTTGTTGTTCTGCTCAGCAGGCGTTGATTGATGGACATGAGGCCTGCTTCCCGTGGAGTATTACGAAGATTCAGCAGAGCCAGGGAAATATCAGAGTTGTCTTTACGGCACCTTTTGAGTATTATTTTGGATGCTTCAACTGCCCTTTCTGCAAGTCCATTTGACTGTGGATGGTACGGACTTGACCTCTGTTTTTGTATTCCCCAGCTATCCAGGAACTCATGGAAAATCTTCGATGCATACTGTGTACCGTTATCTGATTCAAAAATCTCTGGAATACCATGTACTGAGAACCATCTCTTTAAAGCTTCGATGCATTCTCTCGAAGTCGAGTGATTCAATTTCTTAAAATCATAAAATCCAGAGTAGCTGTCGGCAATGACAATATACTGCCTTTTGTTGAATTCAAAAAGGTCTGATGCTACTCGTTGAAATGGATATTCAGGGATTGGCTTTATCAGCACTGTTTCTTTCGTCTTGTTTGGCTGTGTTTCTTGACAGACTTTGCACTTTTTTACCATGTCCTCAATAGCAGCGGTCATTCCATGCCAGTAAAATGAATCACGAGCTCTTCTCAGAGAACTTTGAATTCCTAAGTGTCCTTGATGCAACAGATCGAGGAGTCTCTTTTTTAAGGCATCTGGTACAACCACTCGTTCTCCTTTAAACAGCAGATCATCATGTATTGATAGTTCATCTCTAAAGTTCCAGTACTTTTGTGCGTCTCGTGGCACATCGGCACATTTATCTGACCATCCTACTTGAATGACATTTTTCAGAGTTACCAGTTCTTGATCACTTTTTGTTTCTTGCTTAAAGTCTTTTAATGCGTTTTCAGACATCGGCACTACTACATGAACAATGCAAGTGTCTTCATCAGTGTCCTGTTCAGTATTGTCACAATCACGACTCAACGCATCAGCAATAGGAATTGAGGTTCCTTTCTTATAGACAATTTTAGGATTGTATTGCAATATGTCATAAAAAATGCGTTGCAGTCGAGGTGGAGCCTGAACAATTGACTTTTTACCAATGGACTCTAATGGTTTATGATCAGTTTCTATCATTAATTCTTTACCATAAATGTACTGGTGGAACTTATTACACCCGAATCGCATAGCCAATGCCTCTTTTTCAATTTGGGGGAAATTTTTCTCAGATTTGGACAAAGATCTGGTAGCATATGCAATGGGCTTAGAATTCTGACTGAGAACTGCACCTAACGCTGTTGAACTTGCATCTACAGTAACTGTTACAGGTTTATTTACATCGTAATAACCTAACACTGGTGCGGATGACACAAGTTGTTTGATCTTTTTAAAGGAATTTTCCTGAGATTCTGACCATTCCCACTCAATTTCTTTTTCTAGCAATTTTCTTAAAGGCTCACTAATATGCAAAAAATTTGGAATAAATTTACCCAAATAGTTTGCTAAACCCAAAAACCTACGAAGCTCAGTTATATTAGACGGGGTTTTCAATTTATCAATTGCACTAGCCTTTTCAGGATCTGGGGACACTCCATTTTCATTTAAGATATGACCTAGAAATTTAACTTTCTTAGCAGACAACACACATTTTTCTTTATTAAGCTTTAATCCTGCCAAGAACAACCTCTTCATCACTTTATCAACCTGCTCATTTAATTTTGCTTCAGAATTTTCAAAAATCAAAATGTCATCCATAGAGCATTCTACATTATCAAAATCCTTTAAAAGCTCTGACATTTGCTGTTGATAGATTTCTGGAGCCGATACCAATCCAAAAGGGATTCTTTTATAAGAATAACGTCCCCAAGGTGTATTCACAGTTAAATATTTTGACGTTCTTTCAGTTACTTTTAATTGCCAAAATCCCCGTTTGCAATCTAAAAGTGCAAAATGTTTAGCACCTTTAATTTTACTCGCTATTTCTTCCACAGTTTTTAATGGGAAGTGTCGTCTCTTAACAAACTTGTTTAGTTTAGATGGGTCTACGCAAACTCGAATTTTATCATTTTTCTTAACAATTACTAATGGGCTAACCGCATAACTTGGTTTATTTACTGGCTCTAAAACACCTAGTTTAACCATATTATCTATTTCCTTTTTAACATCATCTTGCAACGAAAAGGGTATCTTTCGAGGTGGGGAAAAATCAAGTTCAGCATTTTTATCAATGTCAATATCATAGGTAAAGTCTTTTAAACACCCCAACCCATTAAAAATTTGAGTTTTCCAATCATCAGGAAGGGTCTCAGTTTCAGTTAACATGACACGCTGAATTAATCCTAGCTCAACACATGATTCACCACCCAGAATAGGTTTAACATGACTGTCTACAACAATAAACTTTAACTTGCCAGTTTTGTTTTTAATCTGAACCACAGTATTTATTTCACCCACTACTTTCATTTCATGATTACTAAAAGAAACTAATTTCTTAACTTTAGTTTGTTCAAGGGGCACATTAATTATTTTAGCTAAATCCAGACTAAGTACATTACACTGTGCACCTGTATCTAATTTAAGTAGCACTGGTTTACCTGAAATTTTAACATTTTCAAACCAATCACTATTTGTAACAGAATTAACATGCAAAGCAACAGTATCCAAATAAACTGCTTCATCACTTTGAATATTAAGATCATTTTCAGCTTTGTTTACAACATATACATTTTTAAATTTACAAACTTTAGCAAAATGATTTACCTTACCACACTTTCTGCAACGCCTTTTATATGCTGGGCAAGATAAAGGTGGATGTTTAGAACCACATCGCTTACAAACAAAACTAACATTTTTGTTTTGTGTTCCCGCATTTTCGTTTCGCGAAAAGGAGCCACTATTCCTGCTAACGGTTGAGTCATGCGACGATTTCTTTTTGAACACACGGTCGATTTTTAAATCAGTTCCTTTTAATTCTTTCAGCTGTTTTGAAGCTTGCTCTGAAACACGGCAGATTTGTATAGCTTTGACCAACGTCAAATTTTCTTCGGCCAACAGTTTCTCACGTACCTGATCGCTATGTACACCGAAAACGATTTTGTCGCGGAGCAATCCATCAGCAAGTGTATCAAAGTTACAACCTGTAATCTTTGTTTTGGCCTCGGTAAGAAACTCGTCAAATGTTTCATTTTCATTTTGCTTCAGTCTGAAAAAGTTCCACCGCACAAAAGATTCGTTTTCTTTTGGCGCGAAATAATCTTCGAACTTCTGTTTCAGCACGACTATATTCTTTCTGTCTGCTTCGCTGAGTTGAAATGAGTTGAAAACAGGTATCGCCTCTTCTCCCATAGTTGTCATCAATACTGCAGCTTGCACCTCTGCAGACTTTGAATTCAAATTCGTGGCAGTAGCATACCATTCAAATCTTTGCTTGAAATCTTTCCACGCAGAAGCCATGTTATCACCACTCAGTTTCAACGACGAGGGCGGTTTCACATTTAATCCAGAAGTGTTTTCGGTTACTTGGTCCGGCATCTTAAACTTTTATGAACCACTTCTGACACCATGTAGCATCTGCGTTAAATAGGGAGAGGGCTAACAAGACGTCTTTCTAGTATAAAGATCGTTTATTCAACTGCTTATATATTAAGGTTACAGGTAAGTATATTAAATGACGGTTACAGTGAAGGGGTAATGCTACAATGCCCTAAAAATCACACCATATATCACGTCATGCTACTACTTGGGAGCAACTGTACTCATGTTTTTTTTAACATCATCGAGAAGAACTTGCTTAGTCGTCAGCAGATGCATAAGATGTTCTGTGTTACACTTGGGTTAAAAAGGTTGGTTGTCTATTTAAAACCCTCAATAAACTTTTCAACGTTGTGATCCTGACGCTTGCGAACCAATAGACAATGCGCTTGAAGACACTTTGCATTGGGGGTGGCATTTTTGATCATTGCTTTGGTTGATGCAGCAATTCTTGTGACGTCCGGATTTGTCAGAAAGAAAGTTTAGTCGATCAAAGGCATAGAAATACTTTATGAAGTCCTGATGTGTGACTCCCAAGTTCAAATCCCAGTCTGAATTTCTAAATGACCTGATAGCTGTGTAGTTAGCTTTCTAGCTTCTCATGCTAAGGGTGCCGGGTTCGAATCCCGGGTTAGGCATGGATGTTCTTTGGGGTTCGGAATACACATTAAGTTGCAGGTTCCGGCCAGATTAGCCGTTATTGTGCATAAATATATGTCATTGAGCGTACAAATCAACCAACCAATCTGAAAAACGACGTACTAAAGATCGCAAAGGGACGGCCATTTTGAATTTAGTAATTTAACCCTAAGTGCATGTGTTATATACCATTAGAAAAGAAATTTTATTACGTACAAGTTTTTTAATAGTCAACAAGTTGATAAAATGAACTGGGAAACCATCATTCGACAAAAACGTACGTTAGGTGTATGAAGGCAGCCATTTTGGATTTTCGACAAAAGCGCCACTTATAATAATAGCCAAATACCCACCATCGGATTTAATTTTCTACGCAAATATTTCTGCGGGCGCCCTTGCAGCTTGGCGATAACTGCGCCAAATTTCAGACTTGGCTGTTTTCAATACCCATCTAAAACAGAAGCATGCGCTGATTTCAGATGAATAATAAAAGGAGTGGAAGTTTAAAATAAAATTCCGAACTAGAATTTCAACTACGGATAGCTTGGATGACATTATTTTGGAGTAAAATTTTAACTCAAATGTACTTTTGCTCAATACAAGGAAGCATTTTTATATCTAAATTTTTAATAAATGGTATGTCTTTTCAAGCTTAATCAAAAAAATAAAATATTATTAGTATACAAACGCAAATTGTTTTGATTGATTGGGTGGTTACTTGATAGCATACTGGCTGCTTTATCTCATTTTTCCAAAGCTGAAACAACTTCTATAGTAATAAACAAAGAGAAATATAAATCTTTCATTGTACAAGTATTGAATTTCACGAGAGCTCCTAGTTTTATTTAAAGCATCTTTTGAAAGATTGAATATCCGCCCATTTGTTTTTATTTTTGCTTTAACAATATGTACTTACTGGTTTCGAGATGTTTAGAAACTAAACGATTTTTAAACAGTTAATTCAAAATGGAGTTTATGCAATTGCAGTCATTACAATTGGTGGCTAATGGTAATAAAAAAATTCTAATTTGATTTTTTAAAAGTGGATTATGATTGACCCTTCTGAAAATTTAGCTTTGCATACCGTTCATAATAAAAATATAACTCTAAAGTAGTGTATACATGAAAAGTTGTGGAAAATAAAATTGAAAAACTAATGTGAAGAGAATAAAATTAATTATTGTTTAAAAAATTATTATTGATAAAATTATCAATGAAAAAATCTGGTTAAATCAGTTCACTTCACTTTAACTGCAACCGAACCTCGCAGCGCGTTGGTTAAAGTTTCGGTTCGGATTCGGAATGTTTTGTATTTGTTGTTCTTGTCAGACATTTTGTTTTACGATTGCGGTGTTTCACTTATGTTATGTAATTTTGTAAGAAAAATTGAATCGGTCATACAAAATTTTATAAAGGTATTTAATTATCTGGAAATGATATTTTCCTTTTTTACATCGAAATTAAGTCTAAGTGAAATGTCGCTGATAAGTTCATGGGAAAGTATTGTCTCTTTCTGATACTTTTGTATGCCGAGTTACATTCTCAATTAATTATAATGAAATGGTGTTACTTGGCGTATTATCAGACTAAATAGCATGAATTGCTTCAAATTAAACTTTCATTCCTTAATTAGAAACAGGGACGTAGCCAGGAATTTATTTTGGGAATTGGTTTGGAATCATTTGGTCTATTCCTAGTTGACGTTAAAATATCGCCAAGCCGATTTGGCGCTGTTTTGTAGGCAATACAGTTTTAAATTTGGCAACCCCATTTTTTTTATTGACGCGTTTTGGCTTCAACCTTTCTATACCACAAATCATAGAGCTGGTTCGTTTCTCAATTTTTATTATTGGAATTCCGAATTGGTGACATTCTGGCTTTGTCGCCAACTTTTCAAAAGTGCGCCAACCCTTAAACGTGAACTAGGAATTTACCCAAAAGCTTCTTAAAACATTAGACAGAAAAAATTATTGGTACTTTTTCTTTCGTTATTGCTTTATATATTT
The DNA here is from genome assembly GCA_963978545.1 of Linyphia triangularis. Lineage (NCBI taxonomy): Eukaryota > Metazoa > Arthropoda > Arachnida > Araneae > Linyphiidae > Linyphia > Linyphia triangularis. The sequence continues at coordinate 114,438 of CAXBTE010000242.1, read as the reverse complement.
GATTTCAATGCTTTTAAGTTGGAATTTAGAAATTTAAATTTTTAAATGTGATTCTATGCAAGTGTTTCAAAACTGGACTTCTTGCCCTGAAGAACAGTAAAAATATTTTTGCTCATAAGTTGCATGTTTTTGAGCATAATGAATTAAATGTAGTGAATTGATGAGTAAATGGTACATTCTAAATCGGATAAAGGTGCAGTTGTTTACACAGGCAATTTTATCTTTTTACTTTCATTTACCCGTATGTATACATAGGGTAATTTAAGTATAGCATTCGGTCAAAACAAATTTAAATTTTTTTGCATTTCTCCACTTTTTGGAACATCCTGATTGTGTTCAAATTTGGTGTGCTGGTTGGTGATGGCACAAGAACCTACCATTCATATTTTCGTCAAAATCGTGCATACGCATGAGGTAGCTGCAATTTGAAAGAATCGTGTTTTTCAATGATTGCTAACAAACAGATGTAACGATTTTGATAAAAATCGCTGTGGTAATGCCTCTTAAGGTGTTCTAAACATCCCCACCTCAAAAATTCTCGTAAAAATGCTTTTATGGCGTAAGAAGTTGAAATATGAGTACCTTTGACACAGAGCTATCTGCTCTTGAGCATCTCCCATCATCGATTTTTGTGTGTGTTTCATATACAAGCAAGGACAATGTAATGTCCATCGAATAAAATCACCTGCTTTGTCCCCCCCACCCCCTCCCCTTTTTTCCTACTCTTGTAAAAAAATCGAAAAATGAGTGAAAATAAGAAAATGGTATGTAACACCATGTCAAATTTTACCCCATTGACCAATATTGTATAATGTAATTGAAAGTTGTACGATGTTCCACACCCCTAGTTTGAAAGTATGTACATACCTAAAATAAAACTAGCTCGGAGTTTAAATTGATGACATTCAATAAAAAATAAATTATTACAGATAAATATGCTTTAATAGAGTATTTTTTAAGTACTACTGTGAATCACATTCTTTCTGTCACAATATATAAATAGGTGTCTTCTGTTTCTTTCGAGAATCAACCAATTCAAATGAGCTGTTAATTCAAATGACTCTAAACTGTCATTTATCGACTATTAACTTGTATTTACTAACCTCTGTGAGCTGTGTATACAGAATTTATTTCCAAGCATTCAACTTAAAGGTTCTGGTATTTTTATGTTCATTGTTACAAAGAGGGCTTCTAGTAACAAGCGGAAATTTTTATTTTTATCTGTGTTTTCTGTTTAGATTGACTTGTTTGTTAGTATTATAAGGTCTGCTCAGCCAATAACCAAACCTTAATATCAATCTATTACTTAAAAAAAGGTAGAAAAATCTTGGATTATATTTTATTGTTAATATAACACCAAAAAATTTTTTTAGTTGCCGTCAATATAAGGGTTAGTTATTTTGTTAAAGAATTGGATATTTTTTCCTTGAGCGAATTCTTTTTATATTTAATTATTAAATACCTATTTGTATTAAAGCTTTTGTTTAGCAATCACATTTGGAAATGCAACCTAATGCAGGGTGGCTACAGAACCTGGAATTCAGGGAAATCAGTGAAATGTCAGGGAATTTCTCTCTTCTGGAAAAATCATGGAAATGTCAGGGAATTTTGTAAAATTACTCTTTAATCAGGGAACCTTGGGGGGGAAAAAAATTCCATTCTCGCATTCCTGGTGAATAAAAAAAAAATAATGTGTTTTTGTAAAAGCCTCTCAATATCTGGCTAGTTGGCCGATTTGGGAGTTCTACGATTCTGACCTTTTTTCTATTCTTAGCAGCTAAGCCTAACCGGCTAATCCCCTCTCTCCATCTGCTGATGTTCTGCTTTTTATTTTTTTACTATCTGGGATCATTGTTATGCCTGGAACAATTATTTACGTAATATTTCTGTTAAATTTTTGGTTATTCTCCAACTTAGAATCGCGGATGCCGGCGCCTTATTGTTAAAACAAATCCTCAAACTTCAATCTGACTGTATTCTTTACAGACATGATTATTTTTCTTCTTACCTTGCATTTTTTGTCAACAGAAATATATTAGAAACCTTATTATTTCTGTTTGATTTTTACTTATCCTTCAACTTAGAAGCGTCCTATAACGCAAACGTCGGGAGAAATGTACATTGGGGAATTTTTAAGAGAATTTTCTGGAAATCGGGGAAATCTCAGGGAATTTGGTTTCTTAAATTCTGTAGCCACCCTGTAATGTAATTTGAAAACCTTCATTAGACATTTTCAAATTTTGTCAATTGTTGACAAAAGGGGCTTGTATTATTTTACCGATTTTAGTATAAAATGGTTATCATATTCTGAAACGGTCATAGAATTTTAGGAGCAAATTGTTGTAGTAAATAATTAGAAATAGAGAAAGAACTAGAGGTAAGACATTTTAAACTTGAATAGGCTTTTAAACTTTAATCTCAAAAATTGCATTTATTTGTTCCACCAAAGTGTAATTTATTTTTTTGCCCTTTATTTCTAGTGAACCATTAAATTCGAGTGCTTAGTGAAAGAATTTTGTATGTCTAACAAAGTTGTTTGTTGGAAATGCCGAAAGCATCTTCTTTTGGTTAAAGGTGATAATAATTAGAATGTGTTTTCTGTCCCAATTAATTTTGACTATAAAACATTTGGATTTTCTGGATTTAATTGGGCCTTCATCTATAGCAACATTTTAAATTTAAAACTTGAATGTTTCACTAAATATTGTCCATCTTGAATCTCTACTTTAATAATTGATATATTTGTTTCACATTTTACTGTGTTATACTCGGAACAAGTTGTAAATGTTTTACATTACTAAGTTTTGTAAAACTGGATATTTCTTGACTCATATTAAGGTACACACATTAGTACACAAATAAATTCTTATTCAGCTATTTGGGTAATTCAAAATAATGCTGAGTATATGTTTTCTCTCTTCTTTTTTTTCTTTTTTTTTTTTTCTTCCCTTTTTTCTTCTTTTTTTTTTTACATTTTGACTGTTTTCACCTTTGGTTAATGTAAAACTAAAGCAATTTTTAAACTAGAATTTATATAAGTGTTACTATTTTGCCCGAAAGCAGAAAGTGCCTAAAACTGCGACGTACGTCGCAGAACAATCAGAGTCCTTGCAGAACAATTTTAAGTTTGGAACAAATGCCCGCGAGTGAGAAGAATTGGAACTTCTTCCTAATTTCATAAGTTTTATGAAAGATTTTGCTTTCATTGAACATTCAAAAGAAGAAACTACTGAATTGTATTTTGATTACACTGTTTTTAATAATTGGGTGTACAAATGTCTTGGGGAGTGTAGGAGTAATGAGTATTTTTTCCAGCCAAAAGAGCTTTTAAAGCACGCCATAGAAGAACTGAAGACAGATATTCCCAGATTTATCAAATTTCTTGTTTTTATTTTTTCTGTGCCCATTTCAGAAGCATTTTGTGAATCTTGGGGATCCACAATTGATAAAATTGTTGCTAAGTGACCAAATGTTTTTGATGGAGACAATATTTCTGCTAGAACAACTGATAAAAGAATGTTTGTTTTTTCAAATGGTGCTCCACCTGGACACAAATCTTTAAGAAAACATCTTGAAGCAGTCCTTATTTCTTTGCATGGACCAACTTACCACAAACATTTTATACATAACTGTTCTGTATCAATGTCTAAATATTTAACTTCCAAAGTCATTGATAAAGTTACAAATTTTGAATGTATGCCTTGGTTTAAAAAATAATTTTTTTCGTCATTATCATTTTGTAAAAAATGTGTAGTATTAATTTTATGGGTTTTTTCTTTTATATCACACTGGAAATTTTGAAAAAATTTCTGCAGAACTGTCAAAAGTCCTGTTGCAGAACATTATATATTATTCTGCTTCTGGGCTATTTTGGCATAGCTAAATTGAATATTTTTTCCTTGGGAGAATTGATTTCAACTTAATACTTATCCATTACTTAACAACTATTTGTATAAAAACTTTTGATTAAGAACCACATGCGGAAGTACGACTGACAGAGTATTTTTAAAACCTTTATTACACCTTATCAAATATTTTTTTTTAAAAAAGTACTTCTGCTATTTTTTCCGATTTTGCTATAAAATAGGTTTCATATTCAGTAATAGGAAATTATTATTTTAAAAACATTTGTTGTAGTAAATAATTTTAAATTAGAATGAACCCAATACTAAAGCATTTAAACTGGAATATGCATAGTATTTTTTGGTAGTACTGTCAACATAGAATTTATTTTTCCCCCTTCAATTTCTAGTGAACCATAAAGCTCAAGTGTTCGGCAAAGTACTTTGGATGTTTATCAAAGATTAAAAGAGTGACAATTGTTAAAAGTGCAGAAAGCAATTTCTTTTTTATGAGAAGGTAAGAATTTAATTATTAGATTGTGTATTTTGGAGTGTGTTTTCTTTGTGAATTAGTTTTAATTGAAAATCATTTGTTCTGATGTTTCAGATTTAATTGGGCTCCCATGTATTGCAACATTTCAAATTTCAAATTCGAATTTTTCACTAAATAAAGTACAAAGTATCAAATCCGGAATCCTCGAGACTGCAGCGATTCCCGATTTCTGACCATTTTATGATTTTTGATTTAAAAAAAAACCCGGACATCTTCCTCTTCGAATGCCCTTTAGGTAAATTGATACTTTACTGTGCACTTTGATGGAATTTCTGGAGAAATTGGTACCATAAAATATAAATAAACCAATAAAATATAAACAAAATCACTTACCAATTGTCTGCAAATTCAGGAGGATACTTTAAACTTAAACTAATATTAAACCTCACTTTGAAACGGATTTTTCCTGATCTTCATTTATACAAGGAACAATCTATTTTTATATTGCAATATATTTATTCCGAAAAAAAAAAAAAACTATTTAACACAAAATATTTCGGTAATTTTTCCAAGTATCAATAATTTTGATTTTTCAGCCAATACTTTTTTTTTTTAATAATGTTACAGTCATTATTTATTGCGCAGTAGCCAAGTTCCGCTGCTCAAGTCCTTTAATTGCAACAAACTGAACAATTTGTCAATCAACATTTTTTCGTCGCTGTTGGATTTGCTGTCACTTTCATCACTCTCGTCCTCATTATTTTTGTTCATTACAATGTCGCATATTTTGTTGTCTATAAGCGAGTATACTACGGGGGTCTCGTCATCTATTTTCATTACTTCTTCTACGTTCGCATACTCTAAATCTAGACCGTTTGTATTTCTTAAATAAGCTAGCAGATCTGATATTTCACATGAAGCGAGTTTTTTTTTTGGAGGATTGAAATCCTTCGAACTTGGTCTCGTTGCTGTCCTCGGTAAAATAGTATTGCTGGCCACAGATTATGCAATGCATGTTTCAATGTATTTTCGGAGACGCTATCCCATGCTTTTTTGCAGCGCTCCAGAGAGCATCTGTAATGTTACATTGTTTTACATACTCATTGATGCTTTTGCCTTCATTCACAAAGCTCAACAATTTCGTGGGGAAATCACCCTCATAAAGACTTATTATGGATAAAAGAACACTCTGATCCATAGGCTGCAGTATAGATGTACAGTTAGGTAGAAAATAAAAAGCACAAACATTTTCCTTTACTAATAAATCACCATACGGGTGAGCGGAACAATTATCTAGAATTTTAGCATCTTTCAGAAGACCGACGTCATTAGAGTGGGCTCTTGCTTCCTGTTCAAAATGGTTTTCAAACCATTCTGTAGTTATATCTTGTGTTATTGAAGCCCTTTTGTTGGATTTGTAAAGGAACGTTTTAATCCTTTGCACTCCAGGCCTTTTTTGCGCGGAGGGACCAGCAACTCGAATCATTTTAGGTTCGGTTGGTGTTTACGGATTTTCTTCATGGAAACTAAACACAGTCATTGGCCTTGCATCAAATTTCCGCATCAAACCTAGAGGTCCTCTCGTGTTTCGGCATCCAATCGTGTGGCGCCTGAGAGGCGCCGCTGGAGTGCAAAGGGTTAATTCCTTTGAATGCACACGGCTTTGCATTTTTTCCAATGACGAGCAGCTTGCATTTGTGCGCGCCAGCAGCGTTTGCACAAACTAACACTGTAAGTCGTTCCTTTGAGTACTTCACTCCTTTTCCGGTATCTTCATCTGCCATCACTAAAGTTTTTCTAGGAACATATCTCCAGAATAAGGCCTTCTCATCCACACTGAAAATTGATTCGGGGGTTAAGTTTTCTTCCGAAATCAGGAGAATAAAATCCTCTATAATTTGTTCAGCTGAGACGCGTTCACCACTAATACGTAATTGTCGAATTCCACGCCGCTTCTTCAATTGTTTCAACCAACCTGTGGAATAGTCACAAGCATTGGACAATTTTAAATTCTCGTGAAATAACCTCGCTTGCTGCATCAGCATTGGACCTGTGAGTGGAATATTTTCACTCCTTCGTTGGCGAAACCATTCGATCGTAATTTTATCCAAATCTGGACTTTTCACAGAATGAATCATTTTTCTTTTTTGCCATTTCCATTGGTCTGTCACTATCCACGAAGAATTTCTTTTCTGAGAACGTAAAATCGATTTCTCAACTTCGTACTCCTCACAAACCTTGAGGACTAACACTAAAGTCCCACGTTGGATTTTCTTTAAGGATTTCTACCTTAGTTTTAATGCTAAGAGAAACATGTTTCCGTTTTCTCTTATTCCCATTGGTTTCCAACATAGCTCGACAAAAGTGATAAAAAAATTCAGGGAAGTAATAGAGCGTTAGAAGTTTTGTAAAATGCGCGCTACATCTGCGATCCTAAGAAAGGGAATAAAAATTAAATGGCTTCTGGAACTAAGTACGGAACACAGTTTTTTCCTCACCAATTGCTAACTCCACTGTAACGTGTCATCTAAACACAATAGCTGCGGTGCTCTTTTGTTATATTAGAAAGAAACCAACGTTCTCCTTGTCTTGTTCGAACATGACGGTTTGGGAAAACATGTGAAAGGGGAAAAGCACAGTGGGCAACGGAGTCGAAGAAAATTTCAAGATGCCTCAATTCCTTAAAAAAAAAAAAAAAAAAAAAACGGGAAAAATTCAAACGTGCAAAGCATTGCACATTTGCATGACTCGAACTCGGTCAGTTACAATACATAGACAAGCAAAAAATTGCAATTGGAAAAGCAACTTAGCAAATTTAATAGTAAAAGGCAATCTGTATTATTGTATTTTATATTTATTTGAGTTCCTTAGAAAAAATTATAAAAAATTGAAATTTGAGAGTCTCAAAACTATAGACACATAAACATTTTTGACACTTTGTGTATATACTAAAATTAATAAAGAAACTAATTAATACAACCTTCCGAGTTTATATGCCCCACATATATACCTCGGATTTTAAGTCAAAACTATATCTACTGCCAGTTCATAACATTTATTTGTTTTGCTGAAACCAAACTTACGTCGAGTTTGAAGTCTGGTCTAATGCTCCATCTTGCTGAAAAATACTCTTCAATCCTTCATGTAGGTGCAGAAAGGTACTAATTTGTCTTCGAGTGTTTCTTGATACTCTTCATATTTTATTCTTGATCATTAAATCCAAAACTTCCCTAGAACATTAACAAATTTAACTCTTTATTATTGAAGATGAAAATACTTTTAAAATAATTTAATATTGATACAGAGTTGCAATTTAGTTTTCTACTCACTTGTTCAGCATTTTTGAACTTGGGAATTCAGAATACTATTTCTAAGGATTCTTTGCATTCCTAATCCTGCATGCAGAATTCTATTTGAAACCATTACTGTTTAAACCTAATTTGAAGTGGATTAATGTTTCCCCTATTATGACTAATGTCTTGTTTGGTGTTTGTAAATAAACCGAGTGGAGAGTCTAGTTAACTCTTGAAACATACAACGCATATAGACAGGTTGAGATGAACTACTTTAGAGGCCTAAGATTGCACTTTTCTCAATTAAAACAAGCATCCTGTGCTTTTCTAGCACCTCTTTTATTATTATCCCAATTATCTTCTATGCATTTCTATGCTTATTTTAAGCTTAATTCTCCTGCCATTAGTTGCCCATATTTCATCAAAATGAACCCTCTGTTCATTTATTGTATCTTCTAAAACACACCATAATTTTTTAGAAAGTGTGCGTGCCTAACTTCTGTAAACTTTTTTGCTTTTGTAATAATGTTTAAACAAGAGCTTTTCATTTAATAGGTCTGTCTGGAAGATATCTTCATGCTTCAGCCTTCACTAACTTTTGATGAAATGCCTGTATTGGGTTGAAAGTAGACAAAGGTATATTTTTACTCTACATTTTGTGCAAATCGAACATCCCTTTTTATATTGTTAAATTCATTTTCGAACAAACTTTCAATTAAAATAAGCAATCCTCATTTTACAATTTTTCTCTTACCCTACTTAACACTAGGCTTGGGCGATGCATCGATACATCGGCAAAAACCAGTGTGAAATCAACATCGTCAAACCGGTGTCATTATTTTATCATTACCGATACATCACGATCTTTTTTAACGATACTTGCCTAGCACTTCAAGGACGAAGAACCGTGCCACGATTCATGCGCGTTGTTCCTAAGACACTATAGAAACGTTTAGAAGCCGTCGACACCGCGCCGTTTGAAACGAGTTCCATTTGCTTTTGCGCTGTACTTCATCAGCAAAGCTCACATCGTGATTATCCTATCCACCCTGCCCTGCATATGCGCGATGTTCCCAATATTGTAAAGAATCACAGTGAAACCGTCGACATCGGGCCGTTTGAGACGATTTCCATTTGCTTTTGCGCATGCCCGATACTTCATCAGAAAAAACCGCATCGTGGTAATCGTATCCACTTTACGTATGTGCGATGAGTATTGAAATTGCGAGGTGGCGTCGGTAGTCTAGTGATATTGGAGATTCGATAAAAGTATTCATTTTATTGTTTGAAAATTTTTTATGTTGTTCTCTGAACTTTTGGAAAACGTTTTGATTTTTATATAATAGTCATCAGATATAAGACCATGATATCTATTTTTGGAATTCTATTGAGCATTTCCTACACTTTTTATTTCATTTTTGATTTTTTTTCATTATTTCTCTAACTTGAAAGAACTAAAATATTACACTTTTGTATTTTGAAATCTTTTATATTAACTTCCAAGATTTTTTTTTATCTTGCTATTATTTTATTTTGATTTATTTATTAACGCAAGGGGACTGCGGTATTCTGTCTAGTTCTTACCCAGTTAAGATAATTGGATTAATTATTACTATGAGCTGTTTGTTATATCTTCCAAAATCATTGTGAACTAGTGCATGGACTAATCACAGTTGTTTCTCTAGTTTGATTGCTTAAATACTTATAAACATTATTTTTTTCCATTTACGTTGAAGGATTTTCTCTTCTGACTCATATGTAAATAAATGTTTTATAATTTTTTTTTTCAGTTTGTACAATTTGAATAAAGTTTATTTAAATAAGATTAATTACTCAATCCAATATTGCTTCTTAAAAATGTGGAAATGCAGATTTTTTGGGCACAAAATAAAGATCATTAGAATTTTAAATGTTATGCATTAATTTTATTTTTATTGTTTAAGAGTTATATTGTACATTGTAAGTAATAAAATATTCATTATAAAGTATGTTTTTGATTTAATAATTAAGAATATCCAATAACTAAAGTAACATGTGCACCGCCAGGAAGTGCACTTGTCTTCCACCCCCTCCTACTTCCCTGGAAAATAACAAAGTAAAATTTCTTTAAGATAGAGAAATTGAAAAATCCATATTAAACCAAAAATAATAATAACAACCGGCTTATACCCCCTTGGGTGTTTTGTGTATCCCCCTGAAAATAATTCGCTCGCTGCTCCTGTTATATAAAATAAACTTCCATACATGAATTTAATAAAATTTTACAAAGCTAAGAAAGCATAACTTTCGGCTATATAGCGTGTTATGAAAACGTTGTTTTGTAGTATTTTATACCGCAGTCCCCTTGAGTTAATAAAAATATATACACATAGTTAACATCCCGATGTATCGTGATATCGTGATGTTTGCTTCCCGATAAATCACGATGCAGAAATATTAACATCGCCCAGACCTACTTAACACTCAGCTGCAGTTTTAGCCTTCAATGCGAAATTTAGCAATTATTTAATTACTCTATTAAATTAATTTTTTAAAAACAATGGTACAAACATGACTTGCAATACACATACTTTTATATGTATACTGTACAGTTTTCATGAAAGTAAAAAAATACTCTATGCTGAAGTGGGATGCTAAACTAGGAAAATAAAAATTGTGGTAGCTGAAGTTGTTAGCAATTGTTTATATGTCTAAAATATACATATTTTGTATGACTTTCATATCCAAATTTAAATAATTTTAAAGTTAAATTAGTATATGTTCTAAAGTTATATTACTACTTTCAAAAAGTAAAAAAAAATATTACATATTACTTTCAGAATAAGCTTCTGAAATTTCATTACACCATGGTTGCCATGCACCTGGAAAACAGGGAAAACTTGGAATTGTCAGGGGAAATGAAAGTGAATTAAAAAGGTTAGGGAAATTAAAAAATGTGATATTTTCTGGAAAAGTCAGGGAATATTTTTCAGTTTCAACTTTTTTCCAAGAAGTTCAGTAATTTTTATTAGAACGCACATTGGAGTTCTAAAAATTTGGTATTTCAAATGATATTTTCTTGTAGCAACATGTAAAAGACACCCGGTGAAAACAAATTGTTTGAGAAACGGGTGAAAATCTTTCACTGTTACGCTGATTTTCACTTTTTTTCCCCTAGAGTTTTCCCTTTTTCTACAATTTTTGTTATTTTTAATGGACTTTGTAGGGATTTATCAGACTAACTTGCCTAAAATACCCCTCAGAAAAATAATTCTAGCTGCGCCACTCTCTGTACACATATTAGTACACAAATAAATTCTTATTCATCTATTTTTGTAGTTCAACAGTGTTCTCACAGTCATTAAAAGTGCATTTTTTAACGCTTTTTCAAGGCCTTGAAAGTACTTGAAAATTCTTAGAGGTCCTTAAGAGTCCTTAATTTTTGCAGATGTTATGTACCTAACTGCAAAATTTATAAAAAATATAATTCATACTTGCTTACTGTGTGTGACTGCCGCTTATCCACACTGTATCTTAATTCTCTGGTTTATTTGTATTATGCATGCGTCAACTTGTAACTTTTTGGGTAGAATGTACTTAATTAAAAATTTATACATAGACATGATGCCTGAAAAGGTTTTCAAAGGTCCTTAAAAAACATCATTTAGGTCCTTAAAAGTGATAGATTTTCATTCTATGATTTGAGTGTGAACCTTGTTCAAATAACACTGTGTCCACCTGATGGCTGTGTGGTTAGCGCTCAGGCCTCGCATGGCAAAGGTGTTGGGTTCGAATCCTGGTTTAGGCATAGATCAAGGTTCGTACGGTCCTTAAAAACACAAAACAATTTCTAAGGTCCTTAAAAGTTCTTATTTTTTAAAGAAGTTCTTAAAAGTGCTTATTTTTTTTCCCAAGTTCAAACCAATGTAAGCGAAATGCTGAGATCACCCAAAGTGTTTTCGTTATCCTTGTCTTTAAAAAAAAAAAAAAAAAAAAAAAAAAAAAAACGTTCTTTTTCTTTGAAAAAAGTGCTCTTCCTGTTCTTGACTGAAAAATGCAAAATTTAATTTTTTTTTCCAACAGAATGCAATATGCGAATGACCCCTACCGAAATCGCCTTCAATATGCATTAGTTTTCTTTTCATTCAATTTCTCCCCATCATATGAATCACAAAGAAAATTCAAGTCCTTAAAAAAGTTAATGAAGTGCCTAGAAAGTCCTTATTTTTTATTTTGAAAATCTGTATGAACCATGTAGATGTTCGTTGTGGTTCGGAATCCACGTTAAGCTGTAGATCCCAGTCTGATTAGCCATCAGTGTGTATAAAAATAGGTCGTTGAGCGTTTAAAGCAACCGACTATCCAATATAACACTGCATTTATATTTTCCTCTTTTATTATATTTTGACTATTCACCCCTGGGAAATATAAAGGGCGATGCACAGTAGGCTGGGCCAAAAAAGTCTTAAGTATCTTGGGTCTTTTAGCAGCAGTGCTAAAAAGTTGTGGAATCTTATTATTAAAAAGTGTCTAAAATCTTAAAACTCTGAATTGATATTTTTTGTTTCCTCAATGGGTCGAAAGTTGTGAAAATTGGACTAAAAATGCTTAAATTTCAAAAATTAATATATAATCACATATTTCGTTGATCGTTTTGCGGTAATGTTTAAAAGTTATTGTTTTTCAACAACAACACCTGTAAAAAAAAATTAGAATTATACGTTAATATCTTCTACTGCCTAATGGGCACTGAATTTTGAAAATTTAAGGTACTTTTTTTTAAATAAAAACACATACACTTTCCTCATTCTAATGTGAAAATAAACTTTATTTTATCTTTCAGACACACAAATTACAAAAGCATTATTAATTGTAATCTTTTTTGGACTGTTTTTCTGGCTTTTTTTTTTACTAAAAATTCTAACTTGCGGTTCCTGGATTCTAGGGTTGCTCCATCCATATTCTGCAGTCTAACTGCTTTTCCGTATGTTGAGCTTTACAATTTGCTCTTGTGTGAAGGATATATAATAACATCCTAGCCAACCATTGGCACACAGTCTTATATCATATTCAAAAGCTCTTAAAAACTGATCTCCCTGAGAAATAAGGGACACTACAAGTTTGCAACTCCATGAGATCTGTGTAGTTAAGGTTAACAGCAGGAATCTGCGAACACAATTTTCCCTTGCTTTTGCTTTGATAATCAGTAAGGGGATGGCTCCTCTCATCACTTAAAATGAACATAAGCAATACTTATGTCCATTTGGACGGCTAGGATTTTATTAAATATCCTTCTCGCACACAAGCAGCAAAACAAATTGTAAAACTAAACACTGAAGCCATCGGAAAACAGTTGGACAGCAGAATAGGGATGGTGCAATCCTAGAATCCTCATGCTAGAATTTTTAGTAGAAAAAAGGCCAGAAAAACATTTTAAAAAAAATTGCAATCAATAATGCTTTTGTAATTTGTAAGTATGAAAGTTGGAATAAAGTTTATTTTCGTTTTACAATGAAGAAAGTGTAATATGTTTTTATTTAAAAAATTGCTTTCAATTTTTAAAATTCAATGCCTTTGAGGCGGCAGAAGATATTAACGTATAATTCTAAAAAAATTACCGGTGTTGTTGATAAAAAATAGTAACTTTTAAGCACTTCTAGTCCAATTTTCACAACTTTCGACCCATTGAGGTGACAGAAGATATCAATTCGGAGTTTTAAGATTTTGCACACTCTTTAATAATGAGAGTCCACAACTTTTCCGCACTACCATATAATCAATTTATCTGCCAAAGAAATTTCAGAAAAGCTGGCAGCAAATAAAAATTTTCTCTTGATAAGTTTATTTAAACATTGGAGTTCTTCACTTTTTTTAATTCTCTGTTATGATTAAATAATATAACCAAAGAATTCACAAACTCAGAAGGCATAGAAGACTCGGAAGGTTTTTCAAATTACATTTGACTTTTCTATTAGACCTTTTCTACAAAATTCCATTATCCCAACTGCATTCAATTTAATAGATCTGTTGTTTGTATTAGGCAACTTCACTTGTTGTTGAATATGCATCTTACCTGGGTTATTGCAATTATGAAATACTTTGCTCCAGTGTGGATTACTCCAGTATTGTGAAAATGTAAGTAATTGATTTTAACTTCTAAATAACGTTGAGGACAAGCTTATAAAGAAATCATTTAATTTACGTATTAATTAAGATAAAATTAGCTGGAGCTCAAATGGCTCTTAAGAATGATTTTGTTACATCTTAGTGGACAGGAAAATAACAGAAGAATAAATCTAGTTCATAGTTAAAACAGTTCTTGCAAGGAAGGGTTACCACATTTGGGGAGGTATCTATGTTACAATTATTCTCACTCCAACAAGATCAATCCATTTATATTTCTATATCCTTTAAAAAGATCTTCATTGGTACTTAAACATTCATTGTCAGCAAAACTTATCATTTAACCATCTTTAAAAAATGATGGAAAGGTCATAGAATTGGTTCTAAATCAGGGGTGAAACTCCGTCTTTATATGAATTTCTACTTTTATTCTGAGGTCTGCTTTTTTTACAATTTTATTATTTTTACAGAACACAAATAAATTCTTATTCAGCTCTTTGGGTAATTCAAAATAATGCCGAGTATATGTTTTCTCTGTTCTTTTTTTTACATTTTTAATTTTTTTACCTGTGTTAATGTAACTCTAAAATAATTTGTAAACTGGCATTAATATAAGTGTTACTTATTTGGTATAGGTAAATTGGATATTTTTTCCTTGTAAGAATTGATTTCAACTTAATACTTATTCATTACTTAACAGCTATTTGTATAAAAGATTTTGATTAAGAACCACATGTGGAAATGCAACTTACAGTTTATTTTTAAAACCTTTCAAATTTTGTCAATTTCTAAAAAGAAATTGCTTCTGCTATTTTTTCTGATTTTGATATTAAATAGGTTTCATATTGATTAACAGGAAATTAATATTATTTTAGAAACAATTGCACTTAAAACATTTTAAGCTTGATTATGCATAGCATTTATTGGTACCGTCAACCTAGAATTTATTTTTTCTCTCTTTAATTTCTAATGAACCATAAAGCTCAAGTTTTCAGAAGTATTTTGAATGTTTATTGAAGATTAAAAGAGTGACAATTGTTAAAAATGCAGAAAGCAACTGTTAGTTTTATTAGAAGTAAAGAATCTAAATATTAGAATATGCATTTTGAAGTGTTTTCTTTGTCAATTTTATGTTAATTACATATTAACTTGGAACTTTTTTTTCTGTGTTATTTATATCTTGTAATTCCTATTATTAAACAATTTGGGAGACATTCTGAGCTTTTTCAGTTTTAAATCATAAGTTGCTCTTTATGAAATGTAAGAAATTAATTAGTTTTTAATGGTCTTCAGCTTCACAGAGGTAGCATTTTGAGGGAGCAGCGTTTTACTTTGGAATCAACTGTGTTAGATACATAGATATGATTAACTAAGAGGTCAGGTATTTTGGAGGAACAGATTCATTACAAAGACTAAAATTGAGCAATTTTGAATAGTGCAACCCCCCCCCCCCCTCTCCTTATTGTGCAAACGTCAACATCCCCACTTGGGAGGGGAATTTTACAAAGATCTATGAGTTTTAAAATATCACTTTTTCAGGTATAAAATTTTCATGTTTGATCATTAAGTACTAGATATGTGCAATGTTTTAGCTGTAGTATTATTCTGTTTCCTTTTAGCCTACTCAAGTTGGTTGGTTTTTACGCTCAACAACCTATTTTTTACTTAATAACGGCTAATCAGGCTGGGACCTACAGCGTAACGTGGATTCCGAACCACAACGAACATCCATGCCTAACCCAGGATTCGAACCTGGCACCTTTGGCATGCAAGGCCATAGTGCTAACCCCTCAGACACCAGGCGGAGACCAAGTTGGACTTGAATGTCTTGCTGGAATGAAACTGACACCAAATTGTATAGTTTTGGGACTGTTCATTTTGAAAGAGGTACAGTATTTAAGGTTTGATTTGAGATGAATTATTTTAAATACAGAGAATTTGCCATTTAAATAAATACAGAACTGCTTTGAAAAAATCTTTTACACTTAATTACATTTTTCTTCTAAACAACCTTTTTATACTTGTACATTAACTTCTAGTATGTGCAATTTATTGTAAATTTTTACTAGATGCTGAATCACAGTATTTATTATGGGAGACAACAAGGTGATAAAATGTATTGAAATTTGCATCCAATTTTTTATTAAGTTTCGAATTGGAAATTTCTAACTACAAGTTCACTTGTCAAATTAATTAGTGGCGAAAATGTTACCACAGCCAGAGCAGTGACTCCTTTCCCCCCACTTCCCATAACTATTCATGAATGGAAGTTCTTAACACTTAATTCCTCAAACTCAAAGTTTCCTTTCAATATTTACAAAATGATATGAGTAATAAAATAGAAAAAAATCTTATTTTAACTTACTTGTAAAGGAGCTCTATGTTTCAAATGGTACAGTCATAAATCTTAAGATGTAATAAGAAAACACTTGCATAAACATATCACAGAAACTATTTCCGTTTTGTAGAGGAAATTCTAAGAAATGCTCGTGTCTCTCCCACATCCTGATTCACTCACACACTGACCAATCAGTACATTGAATTTACAAGTAGAGTCGAAGTTTCAAAATTCGTAAAGGGTTGCATGTCGCCAAAATGCTATGTACATTTTGTATGGAGAGAGATTCCACCCTGGCAGCTGTTACCAGGGCAATGGTGCAGCTTATTTGGAACTTTCACTCAGTGGCTCGCTTGATGGTCATCAGATTTGGTTGATTTAAGTAGGGTTTTTTCTCCCGTAATGGTGCACTGTGCAACTGGTTTGCCATATATCCTCCCGAGACCCCGCGTACTTTTAAATGTACATCGGATTTTGGCGGCATAATTTCTCTTAGCGTGAAAAAGCCGAATTCAGTCCTACAGCTGATGGTAGTTCCACCGATTGTGACGAAGTAGAGCCTGTAAAGAAACGGAAACGAGCAGTTCCTCTGCCAGTAGAGGCGTTATGAAAAATTGGTACGAAGCACATGCCAGCAATGAATACTAAGACTTTTTCCTCACGTTGTCTGATGTCTGGACGTTCAGCGCAAACACATTTTTTTTGCACTAACTGTTAAGTATTTTGGTGTATCGTGTCCTCACAAAATTGTTTTGATAGTTCTTTTTTTCCCATCTTTATAATTGAAACCTAATAACTTTAAAAGTACGTTACATAGATCCAAAAGAATAATATACATAAAAACTAGCTTTAAATCATGTTTCGAACAATTGTGGTTCTCGGGACGTTATGGAAGATTTTTTACTTACCCAAGAAATTCCATCTTCATATGCAATTCTACATTTGAGAAAATTAGAAAATCAAAGTTGACAAGTAATTAATAAATTTTAATTTTAAACTAATAGTTTAAATGTAACCTGGCTGTACCCTACTACCTGCCACTGATTTTAATTGGTTTTAACTTGACCATTGATTCTTTTGTATTTTTTAATTTGTTTATTGTGCAAAGTTATAGATATTAAAATGTTAAAAGAACAATACTTTTGACTAGCGGGAAGCTTTTTTTTTTTTTGCTTTTTTTTTTATTTTATCTGATTGTTGGGTGGAGCAGGGCTGCCACAGGCGACTAAAAAGGCTACTAAAGCGACTATTTTCGTGGCCAGTCGACTATGGCAACTATTTCAATGAAAAAAGGGCCCAAAGCGACTATTTTGAACAAAACCTTCAACTATTTTTGGGCTCAGGCGACTATTTTATAAAAAAATGGATACTCTCCGTTAGAAGACAGAAACAAAAAACGGCACTAAGGTACTAACAATTTTATCAAAATGGGGATTTTTTTTTAAGGGGGGCTGGAGAGCGAACACAACCGAAATAGTTGTTCATATTCGCTGGTAGAGTGATCACTTTGTTAGTTCGACGATAGTAACTTCACGCAAGATTGTTGTTTTTGACGGCAACCCTGGTCATTTTCGCCTGCCTGTTAGTTCTCAATGTTTTATCTTTCGCCGTGCAAGGCAACAGCATACACAATTATATTCTCAAATATCAAATTATTTCGCTTTATTTACTCTAAACAAAAATGAATTTGTGGAATTTGCCCCGACGCCCGAAGAAAATGCCATATTATGGACAGTATTAATGTTATTTCCGAGATTTGTGTCAGTGTGATGAACAATTTCGCCGTGTTGGTCAATCAATGCAGAATGATTAGAATTTCAATGTTGTAGCTAAATTTATGAATAATAAAATAATTTAAATTTTTAAGCAATTTATTTAATTACTTTGAATGTAGCTTAAACAGGGTGTCGATAGAACCGGGAATTCAGGGAAATGTCAAGGAATTTCGCAAAATTACTCTTTAATCAAAGAATTTTGAAATTTTCGAGTTTCTTTTCTCGTGTACATCGTGTGGGTGCGGACATCTGTCCCGATTCGCGTCTCACGATATATATATATATAGTTTTTATAGTTGGCCGATAGATTTGTGTGTACGAAGTGTTCGAACGTTTTCTACTCTCGGCAACTAAGCCAAACCGGCCAATCCCCCTCCTCAGCCCACAACCACATGTTCATGTTCCGCTTTTTTTTTTTTTTTTACTTTCTGAAATCATTGTTATTCTTGGAACAATGATTTACACATTATTTCTGTTAGATTTTTGGTTATCCTAAAACTTCACGCCCGCCGTTGTCTTATTGCTAAAAAAATCTTCAATCTGCCTGCATCCTTTACAGACATGATTTTTTTCTTCTTGCCTTGCGTTTTTTGTCAATAGAATATATTCGAACCCTAAATTCCTTAATATTTCAAATTGATTCCATCATATTTTTTCGTTTTTATTAACCTTTTACAGCATTGTGTTATAGATGTGCAACAAATCTATAGGCATTCATAAGCAAAATGGGTTAGATCCTGTACTTGATTTTTTTGTACTTTAATTTCGACATTTTTTTTAACGCAATTAACTGAAAGTGATATGTGTTTTCGATTTATATGTTTAAGAGTGATTTTCTGAGAGCGGGGTACACTTAGCATTGGGCTGTGATTATGCTAATTTTTGATTTCCATGAAATTTTCAGCAAATGTTCTCTATGTTATGCTGATTACAAATTTGAAAACCGCTTTAAAAAATTCCATTTCATTGTCCTGTTTCAAATGGTTTTGTAGAGGGAGGGAGGCTCGTTTTACATCATTTTTGATGAAAAACGCTATCATTAGAATTAATTTTTTGCCAAATTTTCTGCATGTGCTAAACTTTTGATTGCAAAAATGTATAATAGACTACTAGTACTAATTGTTATCAGTGCTAATTTTTTGGCCCATCATTTAAGTTTTGGTGCAGATAGCGGACAAAAATATGTCCGATTCACCATTTTTTACTACTTTAAGAGCCAAAATTTAGCTGACTTTACATATGTGCCAAACATTTGTCGTTGTGTGATAGTACACTACAAACATAATACTTAAGCGTAAAAAAAACTTTGGCACCTATCTGAAGTTTCCAGTCAAGTCAGTCCGAAATCTGGATTTTTTTACTTTTAGGCCTAATTTAAGGCCAAAAATCTCAAAACTTCAGAATCTCTAAAATAAGGTGATGGTGCTAACAGACAGTGACTATAGTGTACTTAACACTGCCATCGTCTGTTTTTTGGCACCTCTGCTCATTTTTATGAAATAACGATGTAAATATGATCAAAATGTTCAAAAACGGCAAAGTTGATTGATGCCATTTTCCATTGATGAAGTGAGCTGCAAACTTGTGCAAAGAGTTTTCTTTCATTTTTTGTTTCATAAAACCATTCAAAGGTCAGAATAAGCTTTATAAATTTGAAAACTGCTTGAAGTTTTTTAAAAAATAAAAAGATTTTTATTGATATTACTAAAAAGTTATCAAGAATCATCCTGGTCCGCTATATTTATCCTTTACATGTTAAAGTTTTGTGATGGAATCTTTTAGTAGGATATAAGATTCATAATTTTGAGTGGCAGCAGTATGAATAAGAATTGTCGATAGAAATGACAATGCTGGTTGTTGTAGCACAGTAAAGCTTGGCGTCCACTATCGCTATGCAGAGCGGAGTGGATTAGAGCCATTTACAAGGCTGTCAACGTCCATTGTAGCTCGAGGCTCGTGCTATAGTAGACATTGACAACCTTGTAATTGGCTCTAATCCACTCCGCTCTAATCTGCTTAGCGATAATGGACGCCAAGCTTAAGCCAAGAAATGGGGCTGAAGATCATACGCAGTTAATTCAACGAACCACAGCGTTTCAAAGATGACCATGATACTTCCTCATCACAAGAGATATATAAAGCTCTTCTCTCTAATGGCATCATTAGAAATGTGAAATGCTCTGTTGTTCATATTTAACATTACGAAGGCTCTATAGATAAAATCACTTTGAAAAACATATCGTCATACCATTTTTTTAAGCTAGAGAATTAAGAAGGAATAACATTTTAGAACCATCATGATATTGGACGTGGGAAGAAAACTGACACAAAGATAGAAGATGTCAAGCACAAATTTAAATCATACAACCGTTTTCTGAAGATTTTTCCAAAGGGAAGCCGCCCCAAAAGAAGCAACCTAGGAAACAAAGATTAGTAGTGTTTAGCCCTGAGTAGAATGTGCAGCAACGTTTACTTCAATCAAGGACTTAGATATTAATCATGTAGTGGATGAACAACACACAACTGTACTAGCAGTAACAAAGTCCAAAGGACAAAGCTAAAACGTATTATGTAAAAAAATAAAGACCAAAGCAACTAATATAACATACTCATTAACCTCTAACAAACAAGAGAGATATGAAATTCCACTGGTTAAGTCTGATAAAATACCCACTATTTATGTCGGGCAATGGAGGAAGAAAAGCAGTAGTTGACATTAACGCAAAAGTCCTATAAATAAAACCGCCTTCATGTAAGGAAAAAACATGCTGAAAAGTTTGTTCAGAAAGTTTAGTACATTCAAGGAAGATACTTTTAGAATTAAATGGAACAAAAATGTTGAGTGTTTCTGACTACTTTACAAAGCAGCAGGTGATGTCCCAATTTTCTGTGTTAGTTACTAAAAAAATCGAACTCTTCATACATATTTGAAGTTAAAAAGAAACAAAGTCCAATAGGAATATGAAGCAAAAGAGGAAAAGGAAGGTCTTGAAATTTAAATGAAAGAAATATCTTATAATGACGAAGAGAACTGGAATTTAGAAACTGCTGTAGAAGGAAATAATTTTCATAATACTATGAATTCTCTGACAGCTATTCAACAAAACATTATGATGAATTCAATATGCGAATACAATTCTCCCATTAAAATATCATCTTATTATGGTGTATATTATACAAGAACCTGCTACATTGAAAAAATACAAGCAATATGAGTTTTTAGAAAACACTTGCATCAATATGAAGTCAAATTTCTTCACAAGATAGAAGCTAATCAATATGATTGGTTAAAACAACCTGATATAGAGAATGTTTCAGAAGTCATATGGAACCAGAAGTCTATAGTCCGTTGACAGTAACTGGGGTGGCTCCGTTTTTTCTTTTGTAAAAAAGAGGAAAAAATTTAAGTGTATCATACAAAAAGTTTAAAAATGAACTAAAAGAGAAAAGCAAAATGCCAAAGTTTGGATTGTAATTTGTTTGTCAGCAATAATATGCCTATGCTAGCTAATTGTTGTGAAAGTAAATAAAAGCATTGCAACATAGTACCATATATGGCCAAGTTTTATATAAGTAAGCACAAAGTATATACATATGTTGCTTACGCAGAGAGAGATCCATTAAAGCCAGCTTAAAAGTAAGAGCAAAACGTTTAAAGAATTTATGGTTTTTGATTATTTTAAGTACCTCAGGTTTGCATTTCAAGTTTATATGTGTGTTTTATCTATATTAGGTACGAAATTTGAATAAATATATATCATAGATACTGTAAAGTTACTTATTATTTATTCAATTTCATAAAAAAAAAAATACATGAAACACAATAATTGTGGAAACATGATAACTGTATCCATATTTTCCCATTCAAATATTAAGAACATTAAATATTTTAAAAAAAATAGCCTAACTTTAAGCAGGTGGCCAAAGCAATAAAACATATTCTTACCTTTAAATGGTTTTGTGAGTCAAAAAAATTAAAGTAAGCCCTAGGCACAAGTCGGCAGTTTACTTCATCAGTGGAAAATGGCATTGATCAATTTTGCCGTTTTTGAACATTTTGACTATATTTAAATCATTATTTAATAAAAATGAGAAGAAGTGCCAAAAAAACAGACAATGGTAGCGTTTTGTACACTAAAGTCCCTCTCTGTTAGCACCATCACCTTATTTTAGAGATTCTGAAGTTTTGAGATTTTTGGCCTTAAATTAGGCCTAAAAGTCAAAATATCCAGATTGCGGACTGACTTGACTGGAAACTTCAGATAGGTGCCAAAGTTTTTTTTACGCTTAATTATTATGTTTGTGGTGTACTATCACACAACAATGCCAAATTTTTGGCTCATATGTAAAGTCAGCTAATTTTGGCTCTTAAAGTAGTAAAAAATAGTGAATCGGACATATTTTTGTCCGCTATCTACACCAAAACTTTAGAGATGTACCAAGAAATTAGCACTGATAACAATTAGTACTAGTAGTCTATTATACATTTTTGCAATCAAAAGTTTAGCACATGCAGAAAATTTGGCAAAAAATTAATTCTTATGATAGCGTTTTTCATCAAAAATGCTGTAAAACACGCCTCCTTTCCTCTACAAAACCAGCTGAAACATGACAATGGAATGGAATTTTTTAAAGCGGTTTTCAAATTTGTAATCAGAAGAACATACAAAACACTTCCTGAAAATTTCAGGGAAATCAAAAATTAGCAACAAGCGTACCCCTCTCTCAGAAAATCACTCTTAATATAAATCAAACAAAGGATTGAAGTATCCTCCTCCAAAGAATAAAAAATGTATCTGAATGCTTTACTGCATACATTCAGGCAAAGGGTTATGGAATTTAAGAAAAGGTCCTTACATTTTTTCCCTCTACCAAATGCCGTGCTTGTCATGTTTTATGAAAACGATTTTTTGCCTCATTTAATATGTACTTTTGTGGTATAAGATAGTATTTTTGTTGTACCAAATTTTATTTCTGTATGTCTATGAGTAATTAATTTTTTATAAGAAGCTGTTAATTTCAAGACTTTCTTTCATGCATTATGTGTTATTCATCTTTTCTCAACTTCAAAATCTAAAACACATAATTTTTCATGAAATATATGTACCTAGTGAAATTTGTGACTGAGTAGCAAAAAATGCTGATTATTTAAGTTTCATACTCATGCATGCCCAAGTTTAGTGAATATTTAGGACACTGTTTAAAATTTGTGTTATTAACAGGATACAGCCTATAACATATATTAAAGAAAATAACATTTTTTTTTATTTTTTTTTAATAAATTAAAAAGAAAAATATTGTACTATAGTTTTGTCTTGAAGTTAGCAAGTATGGGTGTAGTTTGTAAATTGGTTTATGCGAATTTTGTATTTTTTTCTTGATGTTTTCCATTCTTTTTCATGCTCTAAAGATGCTTGTTTTGATTTTTAGCCTAAACTTATATTTTGTTGCAATTATACTTTGATAAGTAAATGTAATTCTATATAGTCAAATGTATATATTTTTAAATTAGCCATTATTTTCTTTGTTTTTTTAAAATGATAACATCGACAGAGATGCACATCAGGGAATTTTCTGGAAATCAGGGAAAAGTCAGGGAATTTTGTTTTGCAAATTCTGTAGCCATTCTGTTAAAAATTTAAAAACTGGCCTTAATGAAATTCAATTGCCAATGTATAGTATAATTGTTTAAACATGATACTTGTTTTTCTGAAAAAAGTTGTTTGACTTTGGAAATTAAAAAACGTTATCTTGTTTTGCCAATCGATTTTTATCTTCGCTTTTGCGTGAAGTTTAGCTTTTTTTTTTTGCTTTTGTGCTGTCTAGGAGTAAGGTTGAGTTGCCAATATCCATCGCAGTATATAAAAATGATAGCGCCTCCCCCAAGACACATGACTTTTACCGTATGGAATGTAATGTTTTAGACACTATTTTGAATTGAAAGAAGAGTGTTTTGGGGTTTTCGTGTTTTATGTAAATCAACAGTTTTATTTCGATCTTATGAGAAGTGAGGCTACTATTTTCAACGTCTGAGACTACTATTTTTAATGCTACTATTTTGACTACTATTTTCAACATCTGAGGCTACTAAAGCAACTATTTTCAAAGCTTACAGTCAGTGGCAGCCCTGGTGGAGGAATATTGAATATATTGCAATAACAGGGTGTCCACAGAAAAGTCATTTTAAAATTCCCTGATTATTCCTTGTAACACCCGTTTTTTCCCCTGATTATAAGTTATCGACAAAATATATATAAATAATAAACTTTCAAGTAAAAGAACATTCAAATTCACCATCATAAAGAAAATTACGATGCATGTACTGTTTATCTTTACACATTTATGACACAAATACCAAATTGCTTCATTTAGTGTAGTGTATGTATAGTGTACCTGCACTGTGCGTGCGCAATTATACTTTAAAATCACACTTTTTTTTTTCATTACAATCTAATCACAAGAAAAGAGGACTCCAGTATTAAATTTCAGATTTAAGAAGCTGTTTTCTTAAGTAAAATTTTAAAAATAAAGACAAACAATAAATCATGTCAAAATGGATCAAACACACACACACATTTAACAAATACTCTGTATATTATATTAACTATTTTTGTTTTCTGAATACTTGAAATTGTAATCAAATTTTAAAAATCAATAATTACTTTAAAATATTTTCGTAAAGTAAAATTTTTATATTTTATGAATTATATAACAATTTGTGTATTTAAAAAAAAACCTGTCTTCAAATGTAGTTGAATTGGGGGAGTTACACCATTTTCATTGGCTTTTTAGTTTGCATAATTTCGCTGTCCAAATTGTTCAATTTCATTATTTGCATTTTTTTAAATTTTCTTTTTTGTTTAAGATCAGCTGTAGCCGCTGTTTAAGTACAATACCCAAGCAAAATTTTTACAAAATAAACACATTTTCCCCAGACAATTAATTTTAAACAATAATACATAAAAAAAATTGCTTCAACTTTAAACTATTACTTACATCTATAGTTAAAATGTAAAATTGTTTTTCAAGTTAAAATAAACAATTTTACATTCAATAGCAGTTAAAATTACAATTTTATATAAGGATACATAATAAAAACTGGGACGATTTGGATTAATTTCTTGTGCAAAATTAAATTGAAATTCAAACCAAACCGTGAAAACGATCCTCACATGCACACTAATAACGTACATAGCGACTTTCACATCAGCGAAAGTCTAAGCAGATGACACCAAAATGACGTCGCGAATCTCGCCAATAGCTTCAGTTAAAACGGCTTAAATTTAAGTGAAAATTATAGTTACTTCAACGTAAATATCTGTGATATCGGCTGCCGTACGGGCGCAAGTCTCGGCAATTATATTAAACCAACAATCGGCAAAAATGCCCTTGCCGGTGCAGGCAAAATGCCCGGTAAGAAGGTTCCGTGATTGTCAGACTTGCAAGTCCAACAAAATTGTAATGTAGATTTGTATCGATCTCAGGAATTATCAAAATTTCAATTAAAAGAAAAAGTCGAAATTCGCGTTTTAGCTGAACTGTACTATGCCCGACAGATGCAAACCTCTGCAATAATGTCAGTAATTATTATTTTGGAGCAAGACTCGACGAAAATGAGTATCACACAGCAACGTAATAACGGCGATAACACTCGTCATAATTACAGGAATAACTGCCATTTCATCAGTGTAACGTTCTGCAAAATGGCTGTAACATACCAATGTAAATAATTCCGATAGAGTCTAACATTACAGAAAAATAAGGGGGAAGGATAATAATTCCATCGGTGGTTTGGGGAAGACTGAACGCATGCAGGTTCCATGATTGTCAGGAAATTTTAATCTCCGAGATCAATGAGAAAATTGTGGGAAAACTTTGATACGGGTGGAAAAATAAGAAAAATTCACGAAAGCGGAAAGATCGGTGGAAGCAATCGCATTCCTGCATTAAGGCAACAATCGGCAAAAATGACCATCACACCAACGTAAATATCAACGTTAGCATCCAATATATGGATGGAAATCGCTGAAATAGACGCGATTCTATCGACGTCACGATCTACGAAAAAAACAATCACAAGCGTAAATCTCGGTGATATAGCAACTATTGAGGCTCAAACCTTGGAATAGTGATTAATAGGGACTAAAATGAACAACATAAGAATGTAAATCTTGGTGATAGCTCCCTTCTTAGCAGCGAAAATCTCGGCAATAACAAGTTTAACATCAGATTAACATTCGGTTGAAACTAATCACCACACACCAGCATAAACAACAGCGATAGATACTGGCAATCAGCAAGAAAAGTGGTCATTACATCACAAGTTTGGGGAAGTCTGAAAGTATGTAGGTTCCTTGGTTGCAGTGGCGGCTGGTGCAGTCACTTTTTGGGACCCACTTATATATACTTGATAATGTTGTTTTGGAATTTCTGTAAAATATTTTTAAAATGCAAGACAAATGAAAGCAGTTATTAATCTCACAATATTAACTATTGTGCGTGGAGCAATAGCTCTCTTGCCACAAACTCGTGAAAAGGTCAATCAACCGCAACCATTTCAATAAAAACAAACTCACGTCCATCCCTTCTCTTAAAGACTCCATCATAATGACCTTGAAAAACTCGGTAAGATCGTTTAATGTAACCTTTTATATTTCAAATATAATCGTAAGCTTTTCTTAATAAATGAATTTTTAAACAGAATCGTGATTTTTTAAAAAAATATTTAGAGACGCATTTTGTCCGGATAATCCCAGGTCCCTTCACATGGATGAGCTCAATTGGTTATGTATTTCATTATCATAAAAAATATGTTTCTTTTTAATTCATTCGATTCTAGAGGTGATTAGTTAAATGAGTTGTACAGCAAGTAAAATTAGGCTGTCATTATCCCCCTCCTCCCATCCTATTTCATAACCTAATTGCCTAATACGATGACCATAATAGACCAAAATGGTCATCTTGACTGACGTCTAATACCGCTTCTGAGTATGCAGACATAGGAGACCCACTATACCTTCAGCCTTTTTTTACTTTGGTATAGCAGTGAAACTTAATTTTACGGGTAGAAAAAAACGAGATTTTTTTTTTTTTCTGCAATTGAAACATTATTTTAATCCATATAAATGTGTTTGAGATTCCCAACACAATAGTAGCTATCTTCAACTCATTCTGTTGCCTGAAATATCCACTTATAACAACAACAATAAAAGAATATTTTGTGGTACATTCCACAAGTGATGACAAAAGGGCTCTGACTGAACAGTAAACAACCAAAATTTTTAAAAAGTAAAAACATAAGATTGAAAATATTTTTCTGTTGAGTGATGAAATTTTGAACTCAAATACTTATGAATCAATATGCATTAATTTTATGTTTAAAGAATAATTTAAAATCCATGCTTTTTCTGAAAATCTCACCACTTTTCTTCTCTTTATTTTTAAATTTTCGAAAGCCATGAGCCATAAATTTCAAAAGCCATAGGACATGGGGTTAATTTTCATAAGCCATTGGCTCGAACGAAATGCTGCAGTGTTGAATTTGTGTTATAATCATTTATTTTATTAAAACATACATTTTATTAAAATTTATTTGGATAATTTGAAGGGTACCAAGTCCTCTTAAACAAACTTTTTTTTTTTATTTAAGCATTTTAAATTATAATTTTTACATACGTGGATGTATTACTTAGTAAAAACTAAATTTTATTTAAAAAAAAAAAAAAATTAAAAAAAGTTCTAATAGTGCTCTAAATTTTCAAAATTTAAAAAAAAATTCAAATTTAAAATTCTATTTCCTTTTTCAATATTTTTTCCTCATTTTTCCAAAAAAAAATGTTTCTAGTAATATAGTCTAACTTCTTAGGCATCGGATTTAGAATAAGTAAAATAGTTTTTGAGAAAAACTATAATTACTGTACCTACATGTAAAAACAGGGTATTTTCCAACATTTAAATTTGTAAAAAAAAAAGTTTATTTTATTCAATAACCCATGCTTATTTTTGTTAAATAGGTATTAAAAATGACACAAAAAGAATTTCAAGTCATTTCATTCATATTTGCTGAAGTTTTATCATTTTGAGTAAGGTAGGTTGGTTGGTTGTTTTCAGACTATCTGGCGCCGTCATCAACACGAGGGCTATAATGCTCGGAAACATTCGTCATTAAACAAGCCAACATACATTTACAAACACCCATGCCTAACACGGGACTCGCAACCTCGCGGTCTAGAAGCTAGCACGCTAACCACTATACCGTTCGGTCGGCTTGAGTAAGGTAGGAATTTCAAAAAATCACGAACTGAGAAAAATGCGTTCGAAACATCAAAAGAGCTATTGCAGCAATGCTAAATTCTCCATAAAAATATAGTTTTTCTGCAATTGCAGTTATCAGATCAGCTCAACAATTTGCCAGATTAAGAAGGTTTCAAAAATTATAAAAACGCAAAAATTAGAAAATTTATATTATTATTTTTGTGTGAAAACAAGGGGTATCAACTCCCCTTAACTGCTCCTATAGCTTTGTTTTATGTGTATTTGAATAACATTTAATTGTATGGAACTCGTGTATTTTGACATTTGCACTCCCCCTTCCCACCCCCTGAAAAAACCATGCCATTGTTAATATGGGCCCCCTCACTTTTACTACTCACGAGCCGCCACTGCTTGGTTGTCAGACAAGCAAGTAAACCCAATAAAATTGTAATGCAGTTTTGAATCCGTCTCAGGAATTATGGAAATTTCAACAACAAAAATGCTGAAATCCGTGTTTCAGCAGAACTGTACCATGGCTGACAGGTGCAATCTCTGAAATAGCGTCAGTGACACATCACGAAAATGAGCAGCATGCAAGAATGTGTTTCTTGCCCTCTATAATCACGAAAATATCGGCCATTTTACCATCTTAACGTTCAGAAAAATGGCCATCAAATACCAACGTAAATAATGCTGATAGACTACTATAATATAAGAGATAAATGAGGAAGAAATGTAGTTATTCCATCGGCGATTCGAGGCAAATCTGAACGCAAGCAGGTTCAGTGATTGTCAGGAAATTTTAATGCGAAAAGTTACGTGGTCGGTCTTGCGGTCCGAATTTTTGACGTTTTCTTTTTTTAAACTTTTTCTAATTTCTTTTCAAATTGATTTTCTATTTTTGGTAGCAGAGTATCTTTAAATGTCAAAATTAAAAGTTTTATTTCAATTTCGGAAAATTCCTTTAAACTTTTTGACAAAATCCCTGATAATTCCCGAAATACCGAATTCCCTGACTTTTCCCGATATTCCCGGTTTTCCCGATCTGTGGACACCCTGAATAAATCTCATTTTAAATGTTGTTATTTGAAATTAAAATAATTTTAATTAAATACGAAAATAGTGAAATAGTGTTGGAATTTACTTTATAAGAGCAAAATGCTGTGTGTGCTAGAATAAGTTTTCACACCCCTTACAATGAAATGAGAGTTCAAAAATGGTATGGGTCCTCTATAACTAATATTTGCTGGAACTTAATACCTGAAGTTGGAATTTTAAAGAAATGAAAAACTGAAACTAATAAGTAGTAATAAATATTGAAATATTCAGCACATTTTCATTGTTTTTGTTTTTTTAAAAGGACTTCTTCAATTTTAATTCTTTTAACTGACTTTTTCAAACTTCATTAATAAGAATGCTTTACTGTACTTTTGTAAAAAGCAAACTCCTAAATTCTTTTTACTCAATTTATAGTTGTGTCAGGTAGAAAATATGACACTTTTTTTTTTAATTACTATAAAAGTTTTATTTGATAGCCTTTCTTCCAATAGAGTAGACCTCAGGTAGTTTTAAAGAATTTAAATTTTGATAAATTTCGCTCCGCTGATGCTACCAACATTGGTATTGTAAGAGTAATTTTGCATTATCAGTACAGCCAAGTTAAGATGAAACAAAGTTTACAACTGTTTAGCTCTGTTCGAACAATGGAGCAAAATGCTTGGAGACAGTCTTTGTTGCAATCAAAATTTCATAAAAAAAAATTAAATTTTTACTATATTATTTTTGAATTCTTTTTTTTTTCTCATTTTACTGCCCCTCTCAAAATCGCATGTATTTGATCGCACACATGGTACACAAATTAGGCCAGCCCTGACTATGATAAGCATACTCACTTCTCTGACTTCTTTTCATTGTAATGGAATTTGCTCGGTAAAGTTGTGAAAGTCAATTAATACTTAAGTCATTAATAATTGGTCCAATGCCTCAAAACAGAAATTAGACACTTGTTTGCAATTGCAACTTCTTGAGCTCAAATCGAGGTTTCTTAGTGTTTGACAACTAAGAATAGAAGATTAACTAACTTCGTTTTTGCCTTCAAAGCTTGATTGGATTTGTTGTCATCCACAAGGAGTTTATTTGGCTAAGATTCAGCTCGATGGGATGACGGAAAACGGGTTATTAGTCATCCGAAGATTTTGCTTCATGAACTTAAGTAGGGGAAGATTTCAGTCATTAAATATCTCTAAATTGAACGTGTTTAAATTCAGCTTGGTATCTGGATGTGAGTAAAAGCTGATAAGTCCTGCTGTAGAAGCTGTCTTTGTATGACAGTCTCAAACCTTAATAGAAAACATTGTCATCGACAACGAGTGTTCCAGCCAAGTTTCAGTTCTATTGGATGACCGGAAATAAGTATATTAGTAATTCCAAGTGTCAATCGAAGCATGTGTAAAAGAGGCATTTTAGTGACATCCCCCAAAACTTGATATAATCCAACCTTATTGGCATCTAATCTTTCATTGTGATTGGATGATGGCAAGTTGGTTTATTCGTGATCCGAAAATACAAGCGACTTTTTAGTGGCTGTGTCATCAACATTGAATCTATGCCAATTCTATCTGACCGTTTGCTTTGAAAATTTTATGTTATTTTTCCCATTAATAGTTCTCGTTTGGAATAGGATCTTTTTTTTTCATCTCTAACTTTTCATTTTGCAGCCCGATTTGTGCCCTGGAAAAAATCACTTATTTTTCAAAGTCCGCCATTTTGTTATTTTCAAATAAAATGTAATAACCCTAGTTCCAACGAGAATAACATTTCTATAGATTGATAATCAATTAGTTTTTTGTTTTTTTTACTTGAGATATCTGTAAAAGCCAAAATCACGGGGGCTATCCACGTACCTTTTTTTTTAGGCGCCGACTTAGATGAATAAAAATAATATTAAAACGTTTTTAAGTCAAATGTCTTTTTGTATCCATTAGATGCCAATAATAACATACAAAATAAACAATTGAATGTTATGGAATTTTTTTTATGGGAAAGTAAATACTTTAAAAAAAACGTGCAAGTTACCAGACTACTACCTTAACTTTTGGCTTCAGGGGTTGTGGGTCCAATTTTTGCATAAAAAAAAAATATACAAAAATCATGCCACAGCATTTTTTTCATTGCTTTCGAAAATGAAATCATTTATATGTGTATCACCTTACTTACTGTTCACTGTGTTGTTACTGCCTCATTCTGTTACTGCATTCAGAAGAAAGCATCTGCTATAAAATATGTCGCGTCTTCCGACTTGAGACATAGCCACGAGTGACTAGCCAAGGAAGATGGGCTGGGAGTAAAATACATTTAAAATCTAAATTTTAAAATCTTGCTTTCTACTTATGAAAGCGTAGTTGAGCTAATTTCATAAAGCTTTTATTGTCTTTGAATTCGTGACCCTGACATTGCTTCTACAACCAAAATAAGGAAAATTCTTTTGTAAACACTAGTTCCTCGATTAATGTCCTTAATATTCATTTACTGGAAGATAATTTAGTCAAATATGCGCAGCAATGACACTTCCTGAACACATACATTTCACCAATTTTGGACCTAAGGACAAAATTACACTTGAAGGAATTTCCGTAAATCTTAATATCGTTACAAGCACTTGCCAAGTTTATCAGTCTTTGATGTCCACAGTTGATATTGAATCACAAATGATAAATACTTCAGAGTCCCCTTGTGCAAAAGCACAATAAATACATTTGAATTAACTCTGCATCTATGATTGCATTCTTGTAGCTAATTTTCCAAGCATGTTTTGCGTGTAAATAAAGTGTTAATGAAGCCTCTTCTTGGTAACATGGCCAAAGAGCAGATGCATTAAGTGTTTTTGTTACTGCATTATCATACTTCACTTTAACCTCCGGTATCTGAAGTCTAACAACTACTTAATACAGATAATGAAAATCAGGGAAATGTCGGGAAGCTTTCTGATTCTGGAAAATATTAGGGAAATTTTTAAAATCTCGAAAATCGGGGAAATTTTCTTTGTTTTAAACTCATGTTTTCATATTCATCCATATTTTGGCGCCACTTGCTCGGAGAATTGTGGTGGTAATCACTAGAATTTAATGTATGGAATAATTTAAACTGTTCATTACCACCAAAACTATTAAAAAAAAATAGCATTTTATCTCTTTAGCATACATGCTCTATTTGATCAGAGTTTATAAATCTTGGAAAAATTGGGAAAAATTTATAAAAAGTTTGCTGTAAAATCATAGAATTTCTTAGAAATGTATCGGGGAATTTTTCTCCTTGAATTTTGTAGCCACCCTGTAATAGAAACATAATTTTTTGTATTTTTATTTTGTAGTTCATAGTCATAACATACATATTTAAAATGGTGGTGATACTATTTCTCTCCCTTCCCAAAATCAATTTCCGTATCAATATCCTTGCCTAGTTACAAGTTTAAAAAATTGTACAAATCTTTCGCCTAAAAAGTGAATATTGAAAGTTGTTTTGGTATAGTTTTGAAAATAAAATAGACTGTAAGAAAAATTATTTCGTATCCTAACTGATTTGACTGTGGCATTCTGTACAAACTGCATTTTATGAAACTGCTGTGGAAGGTATTTTGCATTTCTTTCTGCACACTAATGCTACTTGCATAAAACATCATATACTAATTATAAGCCCTTATTTGTTACTAAACAAATAATCAGGATTCGTCTGTAGGCTCTAGGCCAGGGGGTCGGCAACCTATTGAAACGGAAGAGCTAAAAGTTACAATTTACAAAATTTCCCCAGTTTTTAAATAGGCACTAAAAATTTTCGGTTTAATATAATATTTGCTTATATATATTTGATTTTTTTATTTAAAGTAAAAGGCTTTAAATACGGAATAATATTTATTCATTTAAAATCACAAATGTAAAATAAAATCTGGCTTATTACTTGTTGTTTTAAGTTTCAAGCATGTCTAGATTTTTATTTGTTAGTTGATTTCTAACTTTACTTTTTATTATATTCATGTAAGAGAACGCTTGCTCGCACGAATATGTCGACCTGAAGATCGTCAGCCCTGCATATGCCAATTTCTTCACCTTACTGTAGCATTCTGGAAGACTATTTCATGCGCCGAATATGAGGGTCACAATTCGCAGAATTTCTTTTAGAGCTGTCCACTTGTGCGCCTGCATTTCTGGACTTCCAACTTGCTCTTGAGTTCTGTGAACTTGCCACTGCACAAGTCTTTCGTTTCCGAATCCAGCAATTGCATTTGAAGCTATCCAGCATCAATTCCCAATGGTTCAATGTTAATCTCATTTGTATTTGTGTTGAGGATTTACTATAAACGTGAGAGTACTTTTTTGTTGTTTTGAATTGAATGAATCTCAGCAAATTCATCCTTCATGTTTTTTAAAGTTATACTGAAGTAATTCATGTCAATAGTTGCACTGGTCTCATGGCGATACTGCTTCAGATTTTTAAAATGAAGTAATTTACCGCTTTCTGTGTCTTCAACAAAAAGTATTTTTTTTTCGAAACAAACTAGCTCCTAAAGCAAGGCATAGGCTGGTTTGCCCTTTCCTTGCAGTTTTAGATTTAGTTCATTAAGTTTCATTGTGGTATCTACCATGAAGTTGAATTTTTGCAGCCATTTGTCTTCTTCCAATTCATTGAGGAATATTTTTATTTCAGTCAAGCAAAACGTTGCTATAACCTCTGGAAAGCCATCGCACTTTATTGTGCAGAAGTTGGTCAGAAAATTGGCTATCTATTTCTTCAAGGAAATATTTAAACTGGTGATGGTAGAGTGCTTTTGCCAATATGCTGTTTATAATCTTAATTACCAACTTTGTGACCTCGACTATTTCGGCGCAAAACGCTTCTTGATGAATTATGCAGTGAAACATTAGAATTTCATGGTTTTTTTTCTTTTCTGAAGAATTGATGTTAACCCTCTATGTATTCCTGTCATACTTCTGACTCTGTCAGTTGCTATAGAAACGATTTTATTTATATCTATTCCATTGTCTTCCAGGCATTTTTGCACAGCATTTGCTATATCTTCTCCACAAGTTTGCTCTCCCTGAGGGCAGTAGCAATCCTTGCAGTTCTTTTGGACCTTGGGACGACGTGCTGTGTCTTTTTTATGTCGCAAGACTCGTAGCAAGTGATAAGGTAGAAGCCAGTTGAATGTCTTCCACTTGCTTATGTGTTACATTTGAAGACATTTTAGCAGTTCTATCTTGTACTAAATTAGTAGATAATGGCAAATCTTTGATTTTTTTTTCATGATTTCTGCTTTGTTTTTAAAATCCTGAAACAGTTCTTCAGATGCACGTACAAAACAATCATTGATTTACTCACCATCTGTGAATGGTTTTCCTCTTTTTGCATTTTCTAATGATATTGCAAAGCTTGCCAGATTTACATTATTGGAAGATTGCGTCCAGTTACTTAGCATTCAACTTTACTTTTTTTTTTTTTTGTGGAGATCTTGAACAGCTTTTATTCGTGCGTCACCGTTTGGATGTTTACCAGCAAAATGGGTATGTTTTGTAAAGTCTCTCCGAATTTGACTTATTGTGTGCGAGTTTTTCGTGGCAAATGAGAATTTACGATTATGAAAATCAAAGCTATTGAGAAATTAAGTACTTAAAAATGTATTTACTTTTTTTTTTAAGGGTTTTGATTATAAATTATGAATTTTTTCGTATGGAACTGGAGAGCCACAACTTTACCATCAAAAGAGCCGCAGGTTGCCGACCCCTGCTCTAGAGCAACCGAAATCAAATTTGACCCTCATTGTTTTCTTTTAATAAATATGTTCCACTAAAGCAGTATAATTGTATTTAGTATTTTTTACAGTTTACAGAGTTAGAATACAACACTTTCAGTATAAATATAATATTCTATGTTAATGACAGTGTATATAAAATTAAGAATTTAAGTTATTGTTACACAAGTAAATGTGAACATGAAATTTTTATTTGATAATTAAAAAAAAGGACCCCTGGAAAGTGGATGGAAGGAGGCCGTAAATAAGGCCCTACATACAGTTAGGCCCTACATGATTATAAATTATGCAGACATTTTTTTTTTTTTAAAGTGAAATACTCTTAATGTATTCTACATTATGCAATATCAATTGTATTGTCTGAAATCACTTGCTTTTCAGCTTTTGCTGTTCCTGAAGTTGTTCTCAAATAACTATATATTGTAATATATTTTACAACATTGCGTTTGCTTATTGCCCTTTGAAGAACATAAACTTGTATAGCTGCAGCAACTAGTAGTAGTTCCGTAAACAATATGGTTGATGTTTTGTGAAAATGATAATTCTTTAATTTGAAATTAAATGAATACATTGATAATATTGCGGCATCCCTAATTTCTCTATGCTACATTTATTTACGATTTTTTCGCAATTTCATAATTATGATTTCAAATTTTGTAGATCAGTGATGAATGAATTAAAGTCTAAGTTCACCATGCTGCATTATCATATTGTCAAGATTAGTTATGCAGTTGTACATGCCTTTTGTATGCATCCCCTTTTGTAAATAAAATATTGTGAATTGCGCTTTTCAAAGGAGTTAGGATGTACGTTTTGAATATTAGCTTCATCTTCTAATTACACTTTCAAACAAGCAAATGTTCCCAATATTTTAAGCATTATTCAGCACTTGGCAACAACATTATTCTCAAATAAAAGTTAAAAATTTATTTAAAAATTAAACTCTATTAAAGTTGTAATTGTTTGGTTCGTATTTCATTGAATAAAGAAAAATAATTATTTTTTAAACAAAAGAAATGTGTATACAACTATTTGGACATTTATTAGTCTCAGTCAGCACCCTTTTTATTTTTTAATTCATTAAAAATTTGTGAATATTTAAAAAAATTATAACTTTGGGGGTTAGGAAGAAAAATCAGTATCAAAATCGTCACCCTTTATGGGCATTCCCCTGGCCAAAAGCTGTACATCTCAATCTCACTATAAAGTTGCTTATATGTTTAAGTTACGAGGAAAACTTAGTTACAAATACAAAAGGAGTCTACCAACTTCAGATACGATGCTCAGCAAGATTGGTCCAGCTAAAAGTAATCAATGGCCTTTGACTATCCCCCAGTAAATTATCTAAATTCCTCTTAACACTTACCACAATTGAATTCGCTCTATCCGCAGGCAAACAATTCCATTCTTCAATCACCCTATCGTTGAAAATGTGTTCTCCTTTCTGTTGTGACATCTCGTCTCATCAAATCTTTAGTCTCATTCTGTTTAATAATTTTGAAAAAAAAAAAGGAATTAAATGTTCTCTAGTTCTTCTCTCCTGCAGCACATACATTAGGCTGGGTCAAGGAAAAAAAAAGGCTTTTTTTAAACAAATGTACTTAAAAATTTCTCTAAAACATTGTAATTTGGATTAAAAATAAGAATTCAAAATTTTAAAACTTTTAGTTTACGTCTCCAGGAGTCCGCCGCCACTTATGTTATTATTCGCAATTTTGCACTTTTTGGACATTTTTGTAAAATAGTTGATTTGGAAAATTTTCCTCCAGAGAAATAACGTAGCACGTTTTAATTACTTACATTTAGTTGTTTATCATATAAAAAAATAATCGGAGACTTCTAATGTAATCATCAGGTGTTAAAATTTCGTAAATATAATAAGCTACAATGATTGCTGTACTATAAAAGTTGAAATATAAAGTAAATTTTGTGTTTTCTTTCTTTAAACACCATGTCTCTTATAAATCACAATTTGATTCAAATTTGGGCACGATTTCATGAGAATGGTGTTGGGTCAATATCATCCCGTGCCTAGTGTAGAATCCGCTAACCATTTAAAGAGACTTGTTTTGCGATTTTTAGCCCTTTCAACTGCTTGAATATTCAATAGGATTGGAAAAATGATCTTCCATAGCCACTATTCCTTCCAACTGTTCCAAGTATTGGATTTTGTTTTTGTCAGTTGAGGTTTGGTTTTAATACAATTCTACCAGGGAATTAAGTCAGTGTAATTCCCTGCAGCAGAGTTAAGCAAGATATATGAAAGAAATTTCCTGTTACTATCATTTGTTATTAGTGTTGGCTCTTTTTTTGCCATCATAATTTGTCGTAAGGCTAGTTGCCTGATACGTGGCAAATTATCCACAAGCGAGTGATAATCATGTTTTCGGGATGAGCGAAGAAACCTTTCCGCCTTGTTACTGGTTCAACAATATCTACCAATCTTAAGGTTGGCGTCGGGATTCGATTCAAAAGATCCTGTTTCCAGTGGTCAATCATCTAGTTAGAAAAATTTACTAAGATTACTGTTCAATAGAGCTTTGGAGCAAATTCCTTTTTGTATTTCGCAAATATTCAGTAAGAATTTCTGATCCTTGCTAAGTGCCAATTGGTGGTTTAGTTATGGGAACCAATTGGGAAATAGATTCAAACATTACCATTGGTAACATTTCATATTTCTCAAGCATTTTCTTTATTAGATTGGAAAATTAGTTAGGTCCTGCAGTGACCCAAGCTTATTTTTTAAAAAAATAATACCAAGAGGTAACTCATTTGTGTGGAATTACATGCCACTGTTAGGGGCGATTTAGCTGCTGCTCTAGATGTAGATATTGTATCACATCACCAAGGTTTACACCGGTACTGTCGCATCCAATGGCTACCACATGTTAGCAGATCAATTGAATTTTCATTCATATAAGTTAAAATAGCTAGAGTCAAAACTTTTGCAGACCCAGTGCTGAGAGAAACTTGGCGGAAATTTTTTTCCCGGTTCAGAAATAAGAGACAATTGTCTGTGACTGTTTTTCGAAAAAGTTGTTTTCGAAGCGCCGGCAGTTTTTTGACGGTATTGAAACATGCTTTGAAAATAATGTGTGTAGTGTTAGGAGTCTGTCAGCTTTAAAAGAAATGCCACTAAAATGTTTGAAATTACGTATAAATTTTTTTGGAATTATCCCTAAAATTCCTACCTAATATTTTAGACAACTCACTGCACCTCATGCAATTCTGTTTAGTTTGAACCATTTCGAATTTTATACAAATCAACCGACTATTTACCACATTTCAAAAATGCGGCGATATCCAGAAATCTTTGAATAAACAAATAATGTGTTTGAACCAACATTCTTCAGCAAACATAGGCATTCCAAACTCTTGACCATTCTTGATTAAATGATTTTTACGCACTATGCTGCGACCGACCGCGATTTAATTTAAATGAACTATGCATACTTTAAATTTTTTGTAATTGATGAGGCATCCATTTATAACAATTTTGAAAGACGGTTACTTACACTTTAGGAACCCAATGCAACATTATGGTTTTAAGAAGGCCTAGCTGAAATTATATGATTAAACCAAAGATCTTCAATTCAAGGGTATCAATCTTTTTACATTGGTAAGCCAGTTACCAGAAATTGCCATACATC
Organism: Linyphia triangularis; assembly: GCA_963978545.1. Lineage (NCBI taxonomy): Eukaryota > Metazoa > Arthropoda > Arachnida > Araneae > Linyphiidae > Linyphia > Linyphia triangularis. The sequence goes on along the minus strand of CAXBTE010000242.1, from coordinate 75,889 downwards.
TATATTGCATTTGCCCAGCAAATAACTGTTATGAATTTCCCATAATAAAAATTTATTAAAGTGTAATTTAAAATATTAAAAACTTTTTGCATGCTGAATTATAAGTATTCAACTAATCCAAATCATAGAGCCACATAATTAGCTTTTTTCGTTTGCCACACAGGGCAAAATATATCGGTGAGACGTATATTTAAATATATCATAAAACCATGGGTGCTTGGCAGGATAATTTTTCAGGAGGTTGCAGGTCTCATACAAGAGAATGCAAAGTGGCAAAAGTTGGGGTGGTTAAATTTTAATTTTTCGAAATAGGTCGTTAGATTTCCTATTAAAATGTTAATAGTTATTCATTAATTTTAGGATCCAATTAAGAAGTTAAATCCTCAACCATACTTCAGTTTTATGCAAGCTATACAATTTTCCTCGTTATTTTTAATTTTCAAAATCCAGTAGGGTGCAAGTGCACCTTCTTGGCCCTTCCTTGCGGTGCCCATGCATAAAACTCGTATTTTTTGGTGCAATGCCTGTTTACTTAAAGTGAGAAATTGTACAGAAAAGGGGGGAGCAATCTACAGGAGTCGTATAGTGTCTACACTGGCGTGTTCGTTGCTAATTTGTCAGCTCATTAACCCTTTCGGTTCATTTGACGGCTGAGACTCGTCATGCTCTTGTTTTGTTTGTTAATAATGAGGAATCTAATTCGTCTTTCAAACTAGGCTGATTGGAAGGATTTCAATGTCAGAAGAGCCATGATGGGTAAAGCCAAACATCGGTTTGTTTACCTATACCTTAAGAAAATAATTTGTTTAGCTGTGTTCCTTTAAAGTCATTCAGACTAGGTTAAAATCATATCGCTCTAATAAATGAATTTTCACGCAATCTACTGCCTTTATGTACTACTCCTTGCATCAGCAAATTAAATCCGTTTGAAACGCAGCCTACTTGATGATTGTGTAGTTAAGCGCTCTGGTCACGCATGTCAGAGGTATCTGGCTCGAATCCTGCGTTAAGCATCGATGTTCGTTATGGTTCGGAATCCACGTTAGGCAGTAGGACCCTTCCTGATTATCCGTTATTGTGCATACAAATAGATCGTTTAGCGTGCAAACTAATCGTTCAAAACGCAAGAATTTTTCCAAATAAATCTGTACCCAAGGGGTTTAATTGCTTTGTTAAAGAAATTTGCTTTTATTGATCTTACACGTCAGAATTTTTGCCAAATAGTTGAAATAACCAACTATTAGCTCCATTTCATCTTTGCCCCTAGTTAAGGCATGATGTAAACAAATAGTGATCATTTTAGAAAAGTTGACATTAGATATTTAAATGCAAGCGGAAGTGGAGTAAGGCAGGGTATCTTAACAGCTGATGACCTGTATGTACTATTTTATTGATTTATTTCACTCAGAGTTTGCGACATTGAATTAAAATATTTATTAAATTGAGTGTTATATAGTTCCTTAAAGGACACGGTACAACCTTTTCCCACCAGATTTTTTTTTCCTGAAAAGAGTCCAATCGCCTATAATTTATTTGTTCTGTGTTTTTCAGAACATTTTTAAGTCTTGTGTACATGTATTGTTCAAACAATCTACAGTTCAGTGGAAATACTGATTTAAGCTTTTTTGACTGAAATTTCAGTACTTTAAATGTGGCTTAAAAAAAAAAAAGAAGTGGATTTAATTAGATTAACCTATTGGTCCATGTATTGGGTGTACGACTTTAACTTCCCCAGTTTTTTTTCTCTTTTTTTTCTCGCTTTCCAAAATTCGATTTCCATGGCTTTGAGGTATTTTGAAATTACTTGTTGAGTCACTTCCCAATGATAGTGCCAATTCTTTCACCGCTATGCCGGTCTTCGTTGTTAAAATCACTGTTCATGAATCGTATGTTGTTTCATTAATAGTGATCTCAAAATTAGTATTTGAGAGCATGCTGCAATGAGCCTCGGTTACAGATTTCTTCATGTTGAAGAAGGAAAAAAAACCTTCTTGCATTTGACGAGAATTTGACTCGTAAGTTGACATTTTCAATCGAGAATAACTATATGATGCAGACACACAGACTGATGTTTCTATGGGTTATGTTGCCAAATGCCCAAGTTTATTGTATGATGTCTACGATTATTTATTGACTCCTACTCACCGCTAAGCCCATCTAAAGAATAATGGAGGAGGCAAAGTTGTGCACCCAATGGTATAATTGGTTTGACTTTTGAAATGTGAAAAATTATGTTTTTTGCTGGCTTCCATTGCTTTCACATAAAGCTCGGCTTTTTTTTTACTTGGGATCTGTACCATATCCGATTCTTTGACCTTGTTTCTTATATTCTGTCTACACATATGCTGTCAATACAACAGCAATAGCACATTTATACTGTCTGCTCCTCTCTGACCACCTTTCACAAAGTAGGAGGCAGAATCTTTGCCTAGCATGCAAAACGTCTTGGCATCAAGCCGCAACAATGCCGCTGCAGTCTCACTTTGCAAAGTGAATTGACACATCAGTAACCATGACATAGTTTCGCTTTGATTGTAGCTACTTCAAGTTTTCTGTATTTTTGCTGTATGGGTTCTTGAAGACCCTTTCTTCTTTGGAGGCCTTCTTCTCTTTACACTTCTGTTTACTCTGTTACTGTTGCGTAGTTTTAGTCCTCTTGTGCCAAAAAATCAGCACTTCAACTGTATTGTAGGGTAGCTCACTTTTTTCCGTTAAGAAAGTAGTGCGGGTCTCGCCATAATCAAGGAATCGCCTTTCACGCAAACCTGTCCTTACTCCACCCTTCGAAACTTGAACTCACCACAAACGAAACAAATAATAATAAAGGAACAATTTGTTTAGTTTCTTTGTGGAACTTTGTAAAATGTTATCTATAGTGTAACTTTGAAGCATTTTTAAAAAGATATTTGTCTACTGTTCTTAATAAGTACAAATACAAATCTTAAGGCCTACAACAGGGTTGGTCAAGTAAATTTTTTTTTATATATTTATATGATGTTACAGGGTCATACATAAAAATAAAATACATTATACAAAGTTGACACTGCTTTTGACAAATCATACTGGAAAAATACAATACGTAATGCAAGCTGACAAAATTAATATACAATCCAACAATATGCAAATATAAATACCCTTTTTATCACTAAATGACCAAATATAGTACTCAACCTAAATTAAATGCATGTAAATTTTGCAGTCCAATATATATAGGTTACTTACCTTGCCAGTGTAATCCAATTATTGCCCATTGATGATCTCCCAGTGCATATCTGACTTACAAGTTGTTTTTGGATTGGGATAGGTACTTATTCCTCGAAATGATTTCCATAAGAAACTTTCTACACCCGAAGTTCAATCGATCTTTTCTAAAAATCATCAGTTACTTGTGACTTTTGTACGCATTCCTCCCTCAAAATGACATCTTTCAAGTTATGAGAAGCCAAAGATTATTAACAAAGAAATAATACATAGTTGTTTACATACATAACCTTAAGAAGTAAGAACCGTACACTTTTTTGAACATGCAACATCACCAAAGTGTATTCCGTTCTTGAAATAAAACTATTGTAATGTGTCTAAGGCATGTGTTGAAAATTATCTACTAAACTTTTTTTTATTTAATTAAATTTTTTTTTTTAAATGTAAAACCTCATAATTGAAATTCTTGTCGTATGTACTATAGTTTTACAACATCGTTGTATTATTAATTTCGAATGCTGGCTTTGAATTGAGTCCTAAACTTGTCCAAATATTTCTTAAGTAGATTATGAATTATTTGCCTACAAAAGAACGTATTGGGAAGCGTGTCTTTTATTTGATAGAAAGTTTTAATTTTAAAATTTTATTGTTAAAGCAGCGTATCAGAATACATTATAAATCGTTACTAGCAGCAGTGTATAATTTGGTTAATTTTATAACCAGTGTTATTATTATTTTTAATTATGTGGTTTGAACACAGAAACACTTTAGTAATAGACTTTTTTTCCAATAAAGGCTGAAAAAAAAATGAAAATTTCGAACTTTAAAAATATGTTACTTAATAAAAATCACACGTTGCTACACTCTGTCCCAGAAATATAGACAAAAGCATAAAATACAATTAAGTGGAGATAAGAATGGGATGAAATTGGTTTCATATGTGTATAATTATAAACACTACATGAAACACAAGTTAGGGTTAATTTATTAGAAAAAACAACAAATGCTGAATTTATTGAGAAAAACAGAAATTGGGATGTCCCATAATTATAGACAATATTTGTTTTATGAGTTATATTTGAGGTTGAGGAACACAGTTACAAATGTTAGTTATGTGATCGTGTTTCCATTACCTTTATTCACTTCGAATACAAGGTTTTCCATCGAAAGTACTAAGTTTTGCATTACCTCTGGGGGCAGTTTATACCACGCTTTCTAAATTGCTGTTTTAAGGTCCTTGGTCGAAAAATATTGGTGTCCCTTTTCATATAATTTTCATGCTAGATGTCCCCAGATGTTCTCCATTGGATTTAAGTCCGGATTAAACGATGGCCAGTCTATGACATTGATATTATTCATGTTGAACCACATATATGTCGAGTTAGACACATGAAAAGGCGCCTTGTCTTGTTGAAATACACAGTTTGGTCCTCCCAGTAAATCCTAAGGTTGAGTAAAATTGATCTCTAATATTTGCTAATAGTCCTGGAAGTTCACTTTCTTGCTAAGTCACCAAAAATGTTAGTCCATTAAATCCAAAACCACTCCAAGTCATTATGGATCCTTCACCTTGCTGTCTATTAAACAAACTTCTTGGTTCGCTTCTTAAATCATGCCAGTAAAATTTATATCCATCTGGTCCATCCAAGTTCCACTTTTTTTCATCACTAAATATTGTTGAGAAAAAGCCATTTATTTCCATAAGACATCATTTTCTTTGCCCAGTTTAAACGTCCAGTTTTGTGGTGTACTTTTAAGCATGGCGTCTTCAACATTTTCTTGAAAGTTATTCGTTTAGATTCCAATATTCTTCTGTGAATGGTATTTTTTAACACTCCAAAATCAAATGCAGTTTATGGCAATGGTATATTTTTCTAGATGCCATGCTTAGAATGATTCTGTCAATGCGCTTTGTCGACCAGGTCTTTTCTTATTAGGCAACTTGTTGCCATTATGCAAAATTCTGTAAACACTTCTTAAAGATCTCTTTAAAATCTTGGATATATCTTTCCCATGATTACCTCCAAGTTTTAAATCCCAAACTTTGATGATATCCTCTTCGGAATCTCTTTACCTCTAGGCATTTTGTTGAATTTGTGAAAACATCAATTTGTTTGTCGAAAACAAGCGAAAAATGAATCCAAACCAATAAAAGTCAGAAAAGCAGACGTTAAATACTTTCAAGAACAACAAATAATATTCCAAAGAAAAGTCAGATGACGTCTGTATTTATGGGACAAGCAATTTTTAATTTTTTGAAAAATTTTTGCACAGTTTTTATTTATTTTCTAATTTTTTTTTTATAGTAAAACCAAATAAATCAATTAAAAAAATATATTTGAATCATTGCTGAAAATACATGAAAGATATTTTAGCTTGGGATGTCATTTTTGATCTGTGTCTATATTTTTGGGACAGGCTGTATCTTTTTATGTTTTACTTTCTTTTCAGCATTTTTGCCATTTGCGTTCATACCCCATCTTTGATCTGAACCTCTATTTCATGGAATTCATTCAGGTTATTTCAGTAAATATTTGTTAAAAATGGTTTGAGGATTGATTAAAGAATTTAAATATATCCTCTTAAACTATTTCGTTGGACTGGATGATTCTGAATTGTACTTGTGCAATGGTGTATTTTGATTAATGTAAATGGTGTATATGATAAAACCTGTAGTAGCATTGCATTAAGTAGTTAACTTTTCACGACATATTCAGTTAACTAATGAGACTGGAGACAGTATGGACTGGATTCGTGATATTTTCTCTCCTTATTTCCAGTTGTGTGAAAGTGCTATTTTTCAATTCATTCAGGTTATTTCAGTAAATATTTGTTAAAAAGGGTTTGGGGAAGGATTAAAGAATTTAAATATATCCTCTTAAACTATTTCGTTGGACTGGATGATTCCGAATTGTACTTGTGCAATGGTGTATTTTGATTAATGTAAATGGTGTATATGATAAAACCTGTAGTAGCATTGCATTAAGTAGTTAACTTTTCACGACATATTCAGTTAACTAATGAGACTGGAGACAGTATGGACTGGATTCGTGATATTTTCTCTCCTTATTTCCAGTTGTGTGAAAGTGCTATTTTTCAATTCATTCAGGTTATTTCAGTAAATATTTGTTAAAAAGGGTTTGGGGAAGGATTAAAGAATTTAAATATATCCTCTTAAACTATTTCGTTGGACTGGATGATTCCGAATTGTACTTGTGCAATGGTGTATTTTGATTAATGTAAATGGTGTATATGATAAAACCTGTAGTAGCATTGCATTAAGTAGTTAACTTTTCACGACATATTCAGTTAACTAATGAGACTGGAGACAGTATGGACTGGATTCGTGATATTTTCTCTCCTTATTTCCAGTTGTGTGAAAGTGCTATTTTTCAATTCATTCAGGTTATTTCAGTAAATATTTGTTAAAAAGGGTTTGAGGATTGATTAAAGAATTTAAATATATCCTCTTAAACTATTTCGTTGGACTGGATGATTCTGAATTGTACTTGTGCAATGGTGTATTTTGATTAATGTAAATGGTGTATATGATAAAACCTGTAGTAGCATTGCATTAAGTAGTTAACTTTTCACGACATATTCAGTTAACTAATGAGACTGGAGACAGTATGGACTGGATTCGTGATATTTTCTCTCCTTATTTCCAGTTGTGTGAAAGTGCTATTTTTCAATTCATTCAGGTTATTTCAGTAAATATTTGTTAAAAAGGGTTTGAGGATTGATTAAAGAATTTAAATATATCCTCTTAAACTATTTCGTTGGACTGGATGATTCTGAATTGTACTTGTGCAATGGTGTATTTTGATTAATGTAAATGGTGTATATGATAAAACCTGTAGTAGCATTGCATTAAGTAGTTAACTTTTCACGACATATTCAGTTAACTAATGAGACTGGAGACAGTATGGACTGGATTCGTGATATTTTCTCTCCTTATTTCCAGTTGTGTGAAAGTGCTATTTTTCAATTCATTCAGGTTATTTCAGTAAATATTTGTTAAAAAGGGTTTGAGGATTGATTAAAGAATTTAAATATATCCTCTTAAACTATTTCGTTGGACTGGATGATTCTGAATTGTACTTGTGCAATGGTGTATTTTGATTAATGTAAATGGTGTATATGATAAAACCTGTAGTAGCATTGCATTAAGTAGTTAACTTTTCACGACATATTCAGTTAACTAATGAGACTGGAGACAGTATGGACTGGATTCGTGATATTTTCTCTCCTTATTTCCAGTTGTGTGAAAGTGCTATTTTTCAATTCATTCAGGTTATTTCAGTAAATATTTGTTAAAAAGGGTTTGGGGAAGGATTAAAGAATTTAAATATATCCTCTTAAACTATTTCGTTGGACTGGATGATTCTGAATTGTACTTGTGCAATGGTGTATTTTGATTAATGTAAATGGTGTATATGATAAAACCTGTAGTAGCATTGCATTAAGTAGTTAACTTTTCACGACATATTCAGTTAACTAATGAGACTGGAGACAGTATGGACTGGATTCGTGATATTTTCTCTCCTTATTTCCAGTTGTGTGAAAGTGCTATTTTTCAATTCATTCAGGTTATTTCAGTAAATATTTGTTAAAAAGGGTTTGAGGATTGATTAAAGAATTTAAATATATCCTCTTAAACTATTTCGTTGGACTGGATGATTCTGAATTGTACTTGTGCAATGGTGTATTTTGATTAATGTAAATGGTGTATATGATAAAACCTGTAGTAGCATTGCATTAAGTAGTTAACTTTTCACGACATATTCAGTTAACTAATGAGACTGGAGACAGTATGGACTGGATTCGTGATATTTTCTCTCCTTATTTCCAGTTGTGTGAAAGTGCTATTTTTCAATTCATTCAGGTTATTTCAGTAAATATTTGTTAAAAAGGGTTTGAGGATTGATTAAAGAATTTAAATATATCCTCTTAAACTATTTCGTTGGACTGGATGATTCTGAATTGTACTTGTGCAATGGTGTATTTTGATTAATGTAAATGGTGTATATGATAAAACCTGTAGTAGCATTGCATTAAGTAGTTAACTTTTCACGACATATTCAGTTAACTAATGAGACTGGAGACAGTATGGACTGGATTCGTGATATTTTCTCTCCTTATTTCCAGTTGTGTGAAAGTGCTATTTTTCAATTCATTCAGGTTATTTCAGTAAATATTTGTTAAAAAGGGTTTGGGGAAGGATTAAAGAATTTAAATATATCCTCTTAAACTATTTCGTTGGACTGGATGATTCTGAATTGTACTTGTGCAATGGTGTATTTTGATTAATGTAAATGGTGTATATGATAAAACCTGTAGTAGCATTGCATTAAGTAGTTAACTTTTCACGACATATTCAGTTAACTAATGAGACTGGAGACAGTATGGACTGGATTCGTGATATTTTCTCTCCTTATTTCCAGTTGTGTGAAAGTGCTATTTTTCAATTCATTCAGGTTATTTCAGTAAATATTTGTTAAAAAGGGTTTGAGGATTGATTAAAGAATTTAAATATATCCTCTTAAACTATTTCGTTGGACTGGATGATTCTGAATTGTACTTGTGCAATGGTGTATTTTGATTAATGTAAATGGTGTATATGATAAAACCTGTAGTAGCATTGCATTAAGTAGTTAACTTTTCACGACATATTCAGTTAACTAATGAGACTGGAGACAGTATGGACTGGATTCGTGATATTTTCTCTCCTTATTTCCAGTTGTGTGAAAGTGCTATTTTTCAATTCATTCAGGTTATTTCAGTAAATATTTGTTAAAAAGGGTTTGAGGATTGATTAAAGAATTTAAATATATCCTCTTAAACTATTTCGTTGGACTGGATGATTCTGAATTGTACTTGTGCAATGGTGTATTTTGATTAATGTAAATGGTGTATATGATAAAACCTGTAGTAGCATTGCATTAAGTAGTTAACTTTTCACGACATATTCAGTTAACTAATGAGACTGGAGACAGTATGGACTGGATTCGTGATATTTTCTCTCCTTATTTCCAGTTGTGTGAAAGTGCTATTTTTCAATTCATTCAGGTTATTTCAGTAAATATTTGTTAAAAAGGGTTTGGGGAAGGATTAAAGAATTTAAATATATCCTCTTAAACTATTTCGTTGGACTGGATGATTCTGAATTGTACTTGTGCAATGGTGTATTTTGATTAATGTAAATGGTGTATATGATAAAACCTGTAGTAGCATTGCATTAAGTAGTTAACTTTTCACGACATATTCAGTTAACTAATGAGACTGGAGACAGTATGGACTGGATTCGTGATATTTTCTCTCCTTATTTCCAGTTGTGTGAAAGTGCTATTTTTCAATTCATTCAGGTTATTTCAGTAAATATTTGTTAAAAAGGGTTTGAGGATTGATTAAAGAATTTAAATATATCCTCTTAAACTATTTCGTTGGACTGGATGATTCTGAATTGTACTTGTGCAATGGTGTATTTTGATTAATGTAAATGGTGTATATGATAAAACCTGTAGTAGCATTGCATTAAGTAGTTAACTTTTCACGACATATTCAGTTAACTAATGAGACTGGAGACAGTATGGACTGGATTCGTGATATTTTCTCTCCTTATTTCCAGTTGTGTGAAAGTGCTATTTTTCAATTCATTCAGGTTATTTCAGTAAATATTTGTTAAAAAGGGTTTGAGGATTGATTAAAGAATTTAAATATATCCTCTTAAACTATTTCGTTGGACTGGATGATTCTGAATTGTACTTGTGCAATGGTGTATTTTGATTAATGTAAATGGTGTATATGATAAAACCTGTAGTAGCATTGCATTAAGTAGTTAACTTTTCACGACATATTCAGTTAACTAATGAGACTGGAGACAGTATGGACTGGATTCGTGATATTTTCTCTCCTTATTTCCAGTTGTGTGAAAGTGCTATTTTTCAATTCATTCAGGTTATTTCAGTAAATATTTGTTAAAAAGGGTTTGGGGAAGGATTAAAGAATTTAAATATATCCTCTTAAACTATTTCGTTGGACTGGATGATTCTGAATTGTACTTGTGCAATGGTGTATTTTGATTAATGTAAATGGTGTATATGATAAAACCTGTAGTAGCATTGCATTAAGTAGTTAACTTTTCACGACATATTCAGTTAACTAATGAGACTGGAGACAGTATGGACTGGATTCGTGATATTTTCTCTCCTTATTTCCAGTTGTGTGAAAGTGCTATTTTTCAATTCATTCAGGTTATTTCAGTAAATATTTGTTAAAAAGGGTTTGAGGATTGATTAAAGAATTTAAATATATCCTCTTAAACTATTTCGTTGGACTGGATGATTCTGAATTGTACTTGTGCAATGGTGTATTTTGATTAATGTAAATGGTGTATATGATAAAACCTGTAGTAGCATTGCATTAAGTAGTTAACTTTTCACGACATATTCAGTTAACTAATGAGACTGGAGACAGTATGGACTGGATTCGTGATATTTTCTCTCCTTATTTCCAGTTGTGTGAAAGTGCTATTTTTCAATTCATTCAGGTTATTTCAGTAAATATTTGTTAAAAAGGGTTTGGGGAAGGATTAAAGAATTTAAATATATCCTCTTAAACTATTTCGTTGGACTGGATGATTCTGAATTGTACTTGTGCAATGGAGTATTTTGATTAATGTAAATGGTGTATATGATAAAACCTGTAGTAGCATTGCATTAAGTAGTTAACTTTTCACGACATATTCAGTTAACTAATGAGACTGGAGACAGTATGGACTGGAGTCCTGATATTTTCTCTCCTTATTTCCAGTTGTGTTAAAGTGCTATTTTTATTGATTAATTGGAATATTTCGTCGAATACTTTTATACAAAAAATATTGTTACCATTTTTGGTATTTTCATGCTATAGTGAAATTTTGTAAAGTACTTAGTCTGATGACGCATTCAGTGTTTCATTACTCCATCTAAGTTATGCGTGTTCAGATTTCTTGCGCTTGTTTTTTTTCCTTCTCAATCTGAAAATGCATAACATAGGGTTTCCACGGTTATTTAAAAGTGTTTAATATTTTTGTACTAGTTTTCCAGACCTTAAAGGTACTTGAAAATACTAAGAGGTTCTTAAAAGTCCTTAATTTTCGTTGATGTTGTGTGACCGACTCGTTGAGGACACATACTTAAGAATAGTGTTTTGGGACTAAAAAAAAAGTTAGCAACCAGCAAGTTCTGTTTTACTTTTTTAGTTTAGGCAACTTGCAAATATTATGTTGGAATATTACGCACATTTTATGTTTTGTGTCTAAAGCACACTGCACATGAATAAGTGCTCAAATATTTTTCATTTGTTCATATTGCAAATTGTGCATGAAAGTCGCACATTATAGACATGATGCCTGAAATTTTTTCAAATGTCCTTAAAATACATTACTTTTGGACCTTAAATATCCTAGAAAAGTCGTACATTTTCCTTTGGGAATCATTGAGAATTTTTTTGATTTGGAACGTTCGACTTCATTGCATTCTTCGGCCATTCTATTTCACTCATGTATGATTTGAATTAGTGCAATTGAAATGTTTGCAGTTCGATGCACATTAAAAACACTTTCTTTCCTTGTGCTGGCATGATTACAAACTAATACTAAACAAAAAAAAAATTTCATTTACTAAAGCAATACTTTGGGCCAGCTTTCAGATGCAGGGACTCATTGTAGTTATTATGATCTTATCTTACTTATGTTCCTATTTCCAAAGAAATTTTTTATTGTTTTTAGTAGAATTTGTAGAGCTTTATCAGACTTAACAACCCCGCATCAGAAAAAAAATTCAGACTGCATCACTTTTCTGTATACACGTTAGTACACAAACATTTTGATTCAGGTACTTTAGTATTTCAAAATAATGCTGCATCTTTTTAAATCCTTTATATTAACTTAGATTTTGTGTGATGATGGGGGGTGGAGGCCTAATTAACCCACTTGCCGTCATCCAATCGAGCTAAAACTTGGCAGATAGATTCGTTGTCAATGACAGTGCATTCTATCAAATTTTGGGGCTGTACCTCATTAAAAGGTCGCTTTTAAAGAATGCTAATAAATCAACTTTCTATTTTACAATCACCCTAAAAAAACATTTAACCGACCATTGAAGAAACTCTTTCCTTTTGCCAAATTTTAAAAAAGAATAAATATAATAAAATTGTTTTAATCAGAATAAATAAATGCTTTTAGATATGAGTGCATAAATTCAAGTCCACTTTTAATGAAATTTTGAAACGTAGCTTGCGCACATTTTACTGATAGAAATATTTTTAATATTTAAAATTAGATGCCAACACCAAGAACACTCTGTTTACAGAATCAGCGCTGTGTTAACGAATATAAAAATACATATAAAGGATTTATATTACAAACTTTATTTTTTTATGGGTTATATTATTTATATTTTGATGGTTATCACTCCTGTTGAATAGAGAATGTACTGTTTTGCACTTGGTCTTAAACGAATAAGCTTGCCCGTGCAACCAAAAAATTGGGCCCGAGTCTGAAAAATTGCTTGTTAAGCTAACATAAAAAAATAAAATGATATAACTTGTTTTGTTATGCACAAAAACAAAATTTATTGACCTGTTTTAGTTGCACATAATTTTGGCTCAAATAAAAGCAGTGGTCACAGAACCGGGAAAACCTGGAAATCGGGGAAATGTCAGGGAGCTTTCTGATTCTGGAAAACATCGGGAAAATGTCGGAGAACTTTCTAAAATTTCATGGAAATTTTGTATTGTTTAAGGCACGTTCATCCATATTTTACATGGAGATTTGTAGTAGTTAGTCAGAAGTTTAATGTTACGGAATAATTTAAACTTTTCACTACAGCAAAACTATTTATTAAAAAATTGCATATCATCTCTTTAGCATACATGTTCTTTTTGATCAGGGTGTCTGGAAAACCTAAGAAAATTGGGGAAATTTAGAAAAGTTTCACTAAAATCAGGGAATATTTTAGAAATAAATCTGTCAGGGAAATCAGGGAATTTTTTCCCCTGAAATTTGTGGTCACCCTGAAAAAGGAACACTTTTGAAGCATCTTGAGTTAGAGCATCTTTACTTTATCCTAAACTGCTGTTGCTGACATTTGTTATGCTAGAAACCAAATTTGCTTTAACACCACTTCCACTTGGATGATTGTTTTTTGTAAAGGTATTCTCTATAAATACATCAATGTCATTTCAACATATGATTTTTTGTTGTTGTTTAGTTTTAATCTAAAGGCAATTATCTAAAACAAAAGCTAATGAACTGTATTTAGTATACTATACGAATTGAACACAATATTAACCGATTGGAAATTCTTCACCAATCACTCCCTGATCTTATAAAACTTAGGCCTTTTAAGCTGAATTGCTTTGCTTGAAATTTTTAGGTATTGGAGGCGTAATTGCTTTGAGTAGAAGGGCTTTGATAATGTTAGGTAGTGTTTTACCCTTTTCTTTTAACACTTTGAGGTCCGCATACGTATTAATACATGTTGTTTGTCACCAGTACCAGGTGGCCGCTCGCGTATTAATGCATGTTTATCTAGTCTCCAGTTTTTCTGGCCACGGGGAAATTTTATCCAATAGATGTGTGTTTTAGCGAATGCTTGTACATCATTCATGTCGCGGCACAGAAACCCCAAAGGCTGGTAAATTTAAAAGGCACACAAAGTGTTTAAAGGTTGGTTAGTTAATAAATGCTCAAAGATAATGAGATTTGAACATTTGAAACGTTCTGCATAAATTATAAAAGCAAATGTATTTATTTCATTTTTTTTTTCTTTTTATTTAAATTGCCAAACCAACAATTTTCAGTAAAGTATGATATTGTTCATATTTCAGTATTTGTCCGATAAAACTTTCATTAGTTGTATTTTTTAAAATTCCTCTGCCAGGTAGGTGGCTATGAAGCCTCAGAGATTGTCTTGTCAAGCATTTCGTCGGAATGTGCTTTTGGTTTCGTTTCCTATTGACTACAGTGAAACAGCGATCATATATATAGATATATATATATTTTCAATTTTAAATTGTTAGTCAGGTTCCTTTATATAGTATAAAATACATCTATAAACATAATTTTCATGAATGGGTGTAGGTGATCAGACAGGATGCTTACATACCTATCACCTTTCAGAGTCGTCTTTAGACACTTGTCCCATATCATCACAGAATCTGTACCAGCTTTAACAGTCCACTGTAGACATGTAGGGTCTATAGATTCATGAAGTTATCTTCATACCCTTGCATGTCCATCTGCTCAAATCAATTGAAAACGACTCATCAGATTAGGCAACGTGTTTCTAATCATCAACAGTCCAGTGGTGGTATTGGCGGGTAATGATGAGGCGTAAAGCCTTGTTTTGTATAGTCAACAACGGTACACATGCAGACTTTTGGCTTCAAAAGCTCTTGTAAATGATGGTCCTTTGAACTGATCGCACGCTGTCCAGCATTGAAATCCGCTGCAATTTGTGGAAGTTGCTTAAACAAGATAGACATGCAACATTCTCCTTAGTCATTGATGGTCCCGTTCTTTCAAGGTCTTTTCCCATTTACACCAATGTCTGAGATTTGAAACTTTACCTGATAATTGACACTCATGAAATGGTCTTGCGCAAAAATCTTAATTTCTTCGCTATCTGGGAGGTGCTATGTACCATCTCTCGTGTGGCAAATATATCGCCAAGTTCAAAGTCACTTAAATCTTGATAACAAGCTATTGTAGCAGTAGGAATCAGTCTAACAGCTTTATCAGACACCTGTAGTCTAACATAGGTGCTTTCGATCGCATTGTGTAAAAATTATTAGTTGCATATCCTCGTTATTTGCATACGCACACGTATACCAGTTTTTCTGGCTCTTCAGTGTATAAGATAAATTTAGCTATCAATAATTTTGCTTCCCTTTTGAAAAATGTCTCGGCATGCCACTGTCTAACATGGAACTGAGTGTAAGTTTGTTATCCAACTGGATGGAAAACATGTTAAGGGGTTGTAAACCATGAAGTTTATTGAATGTAACAGTTGTTTGAAATTTCAAAACTTTTAATTTTACATGCAACTTTGTTTTGAAAAGTTCTTAAACTATGATATATAACAGATTTCTGTCACAAAGTTGTTAAATACAATATATGTCGTGTAACAGGAACTTTTTTTTAAATGAGTGGCATTAAGTTTTATTTTTGTTTGAAACCTTTAAATTTTTTTTGAAAAGTTGTAAAACAAAATTATATGACCAGTTTTTATATAGGTTTTTCAATGCATAATTTTGTCATCATTTTACGAGATAAAATAGACAAGATCCAATTTTTAAAAAAATTCTGTGCTAATGCAAGTACATCAACAATTGAGAACTAGAAATGGAAAACGACCAAAGTCCAAAAAAGAAAATTTTTCAGGAGAGCCGAAAAATGAACAAGACTCGCATTTGCTACTTAGGGCGTTCTCTATTTCACTCCATCCGGTTCATAGTCTAACTTCCTTATGTTTAGTTCTTAAATACCTTCTTAAGATTATTGTTATTTTTATTGCACTTGGGACATTCTCCACTTCGCTTGGCACATACAACCAGCGTGATCTTTAGACAAATTTTTGAACTATTACTACTAGAGTTCGCACTTTGAGTGTTCTCCACTTTGTTTAGCTTAGTTTTAATGACATTTTTCCGTTAAAAAACTATTTTCAATTTTTTAGGTACTTGGGTCGTTTTCCATTTCTAGTCCTCAATTACACAAGTGTAGTAAAGCAAACTTTTATTAAAAGATTCTTCAAGAATAGTGCTTTATTAATGTGTGAAGAATGGTTGATTCAGTATGGAATCTTAATCTCATTCCAAGTGAAATTTTGCTAAACAGTTTCCATGGCTAAACCAACAAATCACTGAATATCCACATCGACCTCATTGGGGGGGGGGGGGGGGAGATTTTTCTATTTAAATTCTGAAGAATCATAGAGACAATTTGTGATTAACAATTATGATGTCAAACAGAACTTTGAATGTCTTAGCACTATGTAAATTAATACCAGCATTGTGCATGTGCAGATTTTCATTCCTGATAGTTGCCAACTGAAATATTCTAAAATTTAGGATCCTCTTTTAATTTGATTTATGAAAATATCATACATATAATTTCAATCTCCTTGATTTATGAAAATATCGATATCAATCCACGCATATTTTAAAAGTTTCTCCTAGACATATTGTGAGATATATATTTTAGATCAATTAGAAGTTACAACAGAGTGGCTGCAGAACCGGGAAAACCTGGAAATCGGGGAAATGTCAGGGAGCTTTCCGATTCTGGAAAAAATCAAGGAAATGTCAGGAAACTTTTCAAAATTTAATGAAAATCGGGGAAATTTTGTATTGTTTAAGGCACGTTCATTCATATTTTGACGCTATTTACATGGAGATTTGTAGTGGTAAGCCATTAGAAGTTTAATGTTACTGAATAATTTAAACTTTTCATTACCAGCAAAACTAATTTTTAAAAAATTGTTTATTATCTTTTTAGCATACATGTTCTTTTTGACCAGGGTGTCTGGAAAACCTAAGAAAATTGTTGAAATTTGGAAAAAAGTTGCCCTAAAATCAGGGAATATTTTAGAAATCTGTCAGGGAATTATCAGGGAACTTTTTTTCCTGAATTTTGTGACCACCCTGTATAATGGGATTCAGGTTGTATTCTTTAAGCTTTTTCATTTCCTCCAAATACCACATCCCTTATAATTTATTCCCCTTAAGTAAAGGCTCTTAATAATAAGTGCCATGCTCTCATTTTCTTAGTTTTCTTTCTTCTGCCTGAGGGCGGGCGATTAGTTGTTTGAAATTGCAAATGTGTGGAATACACGATTTTGTATTTCCTCTCTTCTGAACAGTTGCTTGAATATATTTGTCTAATTTTTTCATCTCAATTTACTCTGTTCATCAATTGAGTAATCCTATTTAATTCCTTACAATCTCTTTTCCCAGATTATTTTTTTTTGCCGACGAAACGGTATGGTGGTTAGCGTCTAGACCGCGAGATTGCGGGTTCGAGTCCTGTGTTAGGCATGGGTGTTTGTAAATGTATGTTGGCTTGTCTAATGACGAATGTTTCGGTGCATTATAGCCCTCGTGTTGCTGACGGCGCCAGATAATCTGAATACGACCCAGTAGATTTTACTGAAGGAGAAATTTGTGAATACGCAGTATCTAATATTGGGGATGAAATATCTGGACAAAAAAGAAATGTTCACCCATAAAGTTATTGCAAATAATCACTATTTTATTATTCTTCAAATTTTTTTTATAAAAATTATTTGGTAACACTTTTGTCTGACCTTAATTTTAATTAAAATTAGGGTTGCGCGATCCATGAAATCGTCACTAATTAACTATAACAAAATACTACTATTGACTTAAATATGTTTTACTCTTGAGTTCATTAGTGTGAAGGTGCTGTTAAGTGTGAATGGTTTTTGCCATTTTTAAGAGTTATGCACTTAGGAAATAACTCAAATTTGCTGTTTTTATTATATTTTAACATTAGGTCCTTTCATTTTAATATAATACGATTAATATATACGATTAAAATTGTGAATAAAATGATAACTTTTCATTTATATACCTATTTTTTCCCTATATTGGGTAAATTGGTAAACAATTATTTGTGTGCCTTAAATATGTTATTTACTATGTTGCATGAAATTATTCATTATATATTGAAAACATAATAATGACATTGTGATCCCTTGAAATTTTTTATTGTTGACTGGTAGAAGAATATGCACAATTTTAAATGAAAAAGATAGTTAAAAATTCATTACTGGATTTTGGCAAATTTATGCTCATTCAAGGTTTTGCTATTTAGACTAGAAATTTAGAATAAGTTTACCTCTTAAATATTTAATTTATTAAAGTCTCCAGTCAAAGCCAGTCTCAAGATTAAGGAATTTTCTGTTATGCCAAACTTATTGAAATTTTAGACATTTTGAGTCTGAATTTATACGTAGCCATGAGGTTTTGATATTGCATTCTCATTTACATACTGAAATTCATCCTTGCTTTCACTTTAGAGTCCCCCCCCCCCCCCTTTTAAAAAAAAAAAAATTAAATCTTTAAAATTTATCAATAAATTAAATTTTTCTTATTGGATCCAACAACATACGAAAACGTAAAGTTATACAAGATTTTTAATATTTCTAAGAGTTTACCAAACTTATATTTCGAAGGGGGGAAAAAAATGACTAATAATTCAGTTTGAAATGATTAAAAACTATAAATGTATCACTTGTATATGTAACTTGGATTTTTTTTTTACTTGTTGATTCAGGAATCTAGGTATTAGTAGTTTCCTTTTTAAATGTTGTTGCAACCTTCCTTATTAGCAATTGAATACAATTAATTTTTGATATTGAATTCATAATTGCGATTAAATCTATTAAATAAAAAGGGCACACACAGGCTCCAAAACTCAAAATATTAAAATCTAATTTTGTTGATTAACTTGCTTTTCATTGGAAGATTTAGATTTGTAGTTATTAATTCCTCCTATGAGTAAAATTGTCTCCATTGTTTTGGCATCACAGTTTAGACAATTTGTGTTTTAAATGGTGCGTATTTGTAATTGATTGGGTAGTTAAAAATTGTTAACTTAGTTGCAAGGAAAGGTTAGAACTGACCTATACATTATTTTAACTTATTCCCCAATTTGAATACATATTGATATGGTACTTCTAAAAACGCTTTTGTAATTGCCACTTGTTTAATCCTACTTTTGGCAACACCCATTTTTAAAACCATTTTTTTCAACTGTCACTTCTTAAAACAGACTTCGGTAAATTTTCCACACTTGGGAAAGTTATTGGTCCTCAATTTTGTTCTGTGCAAGAACTGGACCCCAATGTACGTTGACGAGCAGGTTACTGAAATCTCTAAATAACACTATTATATACCTAATAGTCATAATTCAAGTTTTGAACTTACTACAGCTTAAATTATTCATTTAAAAAGAACATTCTAGTAGACTGCTTAGATTAATTTCCAGTTGATGCATCTAATTATTGCATCTGGTTATAAGCTCCATTCATCCAACTAAATATTGTTACACTCTTCAAAGAAATAGTGTTTTGCAGATTATCTGCATATATCATTTTATATACAGATATTTTGATTATGCTTTAATTTAATTGGCCTTATTTGAAACAAAGTCACTTTCTTAGTTCAAAAATTATTAATCTCCCTATATTATAGTTATATTATAATTAAACATTTAATTGTATGATATTTTGATCAGTTTTATCTATCAAATTTAAAAAAAAATTTCTTACCCTCCCCATCTTTGTAGTCGAATGAAGCAGAATTTATTGGTTATACCTTCTTAATGAGAGCCATTGACAAGATTTCTTGAATACTTTATATTGGATATTCCAGCTCTTACTGAACAATTTTCATCCATTTCAATAGAATTTTTGAATATCAAAACTAATGTATGTGTAGAATATATCAATCTTTCTGAAATTTTGGTTTCTAATGGAATTAGATCAATTCACATTGGCATCTTATTAGCTCATTCTTTTAAGAAACCCCATTCTGCAGGATAACTTTTTTTTTATATCCAAAAGTTGGAAGTGACTTGATGCAAAATTATTGTTGGGATTGTTATGTTCAGAGGATTTACTGCAAACTTTTTGAATTGGAAGTTCAAAATAATCCAATCTCACTAAAAATCGATTTTGTTTCACTTTGGATATTTTACAGTCACTTTGTATATAGTTTCAACACTTTCTCATAAGGGTTCCCGTATCTGAGAAAATCCTTTCGTATGCAAACTTCGGCTTTTAAATCGTCATTTCACAAACACTCAGAACACCAAGCATCGAAACTTCAAACATAACATCACATTTTTGTTGAGGCATTACTAAGTGTGCAATGATAGCTCGGGGAGATATAAGTAAACCATGGAGTCGTAAGGAAAAAGGGCAATTTTAGAAAGGAAGGGAAAAATATTGTCAAATGTTGCAAAATGTTTTAATGTATAGACATTTTAACGAGAGGTATGGTATGCTTATTATTCTAGAAAAGTATCCTCTTTGGATTTGGCAAACTGATGTTACTTGGATTTAGATACGTTACAGACTCTTCTGTCGTATTGTGTCTCATTTCAAGCAACACATACTAGCTTTGATAACCTTTGATGCTTTCATCAATAGATTTATTTGTAACCTGCTTGATAGCGAATAAATTATTTTTTTCATCACATTGGTGTCCACTGATCATGCTTATAATTTCCAAGAGAAGATTTCAAATTGATCTGGAGATTGCTTCTACATATATATCTTGATAATATTTTTAGGAACGCTGATGATACTTATTTTATTGGTAATAGAAAACATTGTCATTTATCAACAAAATCTGCGAGAAAAAACCTCCCACTATGTACATCATACACACAAGGAAAAACTGCAAATGTTTTACTAATAAAATTATTTTTTAAAATACAATTTCGAATATCGGTATTGTAAATTCTGTTTCTTGCCATCGTATGAATTTTAAAATATCGTATGTTGAATAGGGATTCTTTTCCAATAATAAAATTTCACCATTATGGTACTAAGTAAAGTTCTTTGCACTATACTTCTTATTTTTGCATTGTTTTTATGCTTAATCAAACTTGCAATACTGTCTGTCGCGACTCTTCAAAGCCTTTTATTAATATATCTTGTACAGTGCATTGATTGCAAAAGCAAGTAGTATTTGAACTAAATTCCTGCAGTAAAAGTATACCTTTGCAAATTGTTCCCTGCAAGTATTTTAAGCACATTCACAATCAATATCTTAAACATGCATTGGTAACGTATAAAGTATTTAAGCGTTATTTTTTTTTTTACATGGATTTGTTGTAAAATGCAACAGCTGATTAAGTGACATTCTTTTCGACAGATGTTCACTCCTGAACTATAAAGTGACAAATTTGGCATAGTGTTCCATTTAAATTTTTTATTTTTTTATTTTTTTATTATGAACTTAAGGGAGAAATTATTTTGATTAAAAACTGTAGAAATTTTAAGTCGTATGAATAATTATAAATTATTTTGAAAAACTTTAGATTTAAATGCTATCCTTAAAATCAATAATAGTATAGGATTGTATTGTTATTGAAAAAGTTAATTGTGTTAAAAATTCCTCTTGCTCTTATAGCTTTATACTGGTCAACTTACAAGGCATTTTACATGGACTGTAGATTTTAACTTATTAATCTAGATTCAATGAAAATTATTGTTTCTAAGGATAATTACATAAATGTTGTCTAGGGATAATTACCCAAATGTTGTATAAAAGTGTGAATGTATGATGGATGTCGAGTATTCATGGTCCACACAGAACCCCCATATAAAAATGTAACATATAGAGCTCCTCTATATAGTCATCAGTATTTCTAAGGAGTGTTTATTATTTTCAAATTAAGAATTATCAGGTGTGCTTAACTTCTGTTTTTCCATAAAACGTAAACTAAATACACTACGGTTGGATGAATATTTATATTGAAATTAATCTTTCGCAACATAATTTGTTTAAAATTGTGTGGAGTCTTTCGAAAAGATTGCCATGGCTCTGAAATATTTGATTATTAAAAGTCATTTTAGTTTACAGGAAAAGGGTATTGTTCGTGTAATGAATGTTCATGCAATACTCTATTTTGTGCATTCTTATTGGATGTCTTTGTGCTGCAGTTTGGATGTGTATTAAGTACATGCATGTAAGTACAGCTTAACTGAGACAGTACGGAAATTTATATACTAGGTGAGACGGAGCAGTATCATACTTGGGAATGTTTCCCTTTGATACCCAATTTTTTTTTTGTCTCAGCACTTTATTAAGTTATCTTTTTTAGTGGAGCAAGTACTATATAGGATATCAAACTGTTTATTGTTAGTGTACCCAGAAATTTTGGAAATTTGACAGATTTTTTATCAAGGCACCCCCTGAACTCACATTAATTGAGATTTATTTTGTGTTAAGATAATAATAAGCAACATATTTGGGAATGTTTCCCTTTGTATATTATATCAAACTGTTTATTATTTAGAAACGTGTAATGTACTATGAAATTTTAGAAATTTGAAATGGATTTTTATCTAGGCACCCTGAACTCGCATTGAGATTTATATTGTGTTAAGTTAAAAATAAGTATCCTTCAGACCCAAACTACGACTGATTTGGCGTTTCCTCCTCCCCAATGCAAACAATTGCTATTATAGTCACTTACTTCAATTTTTCCACTGGTTATACATGGTAAGGATTAAATAATTTTAAATTTCTCATTTTACCTGTCAGACGCGAGACTGTAGGTCTGATGATAGTAAACTATTTAATTTCTTTAATTCCATTAAATCACATTTTGAGAACCATCAAAAACTGGTTGACACAATGTGTTTGAGAAACACTTAATCCAGCTTTAAGACCGCTTATCTACTGCACTTTTGTGTGGTTCATTGTGCATTCAACGAACCGATCCTGATTAGTTCTATAAGTAATTTACACTTGTCCCATCCCTAGCCGCCTACCAAATGGTATAGTGGTTAGCGTGCTAACTTCTAGACCACGAGGTTGCGGGTTCGAGTCCCGTGTTAGGCATGAGTGTTTGTAAATCTATGTTGGCTTGTCTAATGACGAATGTTTCGGCGCATTATAGCCCTCGTGTTGATGACGGTGCCAGATAATCTGAAAACAACCAACCCATCCCTAGCCACGAAGTGAAGTAAAAAGTAATATACATTTTTTCTTCTCTAAATTATAAAGTTTCATAAAACTATTTGAAAAGTTACCCCTTCCCCTCCCCCTACAAAAATAATAAAAAAAATTAAGAAAAAATGAAAAGGGGATTAGAATGAGTTTTTTTTTCGTGCTACCGAACTCGCTCAGATTTTGAATAATTATTTTCTTCAATGATGCAAGCGACTTATGTCGCTTAAAAGTCAATTGTGGTACTAATAAATGCTATATTTGTATCCTTCACAATTTCATATTTAATGTGGATAACTGGCTCATCCTTGCACAATGCAGCACGAAACAGGAATAAGCCTTTCGATATTAAAGGAAGGCAATATTTTCAAAACAGTAATGGCAAAATGGATTTGTTAGTTATAGTTTAATACAATGAATCCATATATTACCACACAGAACTCCGTTCTTCATTCGCAAAGGTGTTATTTTATTTCCATGTGTCAAGCGCAAAATTTTTAATCTATCAGTACCTTGTATTTCCATGATCAAATTAAACCTTATTAAAAAAAAAAACTTCATTTGCAGTATGGATATCTGAAACAAAGTACAGCATTAACTCTTAGCTTGGTACAATCCACCTATAATGAGTGGCAGCTTATTATTTTTGTATATAATATGTATTCTTTTTTATTGTAGATACTATTTGATTTGTCTCAAATTTTTACTCAGAATTGTATAAAGTTTCGTATTAAAAATTCAAAGCATTTTCTGCAATTTATTGTAAAGTATAATTAAAATTTAATTCTAAATTTTTAATTTTTATTTTTTAAATTTTTTATTAATTTAAATTTTTATTAATTTTATTTTTTTAATTTTTATTACTTTTATTTTTTAAATTTTTAATAATTGTAATTTTTAAATTTTTTATTAATTTTAAAAATATTTATTTTTTCTTTACCACAAGTCAAAACTTTTAAACAAAAATATGATTTCTTAATTTCAAGAGTAATTACATTAATTTAAAGATAATTTTTATTAATGCAATAATAAGTTGGAAATTTTTAGGAAAGGTATTAAAGTGATATTTTTAATTTTCACCCTTAATTTATACATACCATTCTAATAAATTAATCTGATAAATTTGTGGAATCGAATATAAAGATCACTGTCCACTAAATATAATTACGATTATATTCAAATGATTTTATTTACCTTTCTTTTTACGTTGTTTTTATACCATTGTATATAAAAACATAGTTAATTTTATGAATTTATTTAAAAACTAGCCTATTTATGAGTTTGCATACTTATTTGGGCTTTTATTATTCTTATTTAATTTGAGACATGACTATTTAATTTTTGTGTGCTAACTAATGTGCTTCTAGTTCAATTTAACCAAGTGCTAATTGATAATTAAAATATTGTTTCGTAAATTACCGTTTTACTATAATAGTAGAAGAGCATGTTGGAAAGTGGAGAGATAAATTAGAGACTCGTACAACTCGTAGTTTGAAAATACAATACTATTGAGAATACTTGATTGAATAGCTAGCTACAAACTATAAATATTGACTAATTTTGCTTTAGAACTTGTTCTTTTCTGTAACGAGTACCACAATGGAACATTTCAATTCTGAAACCTGTGAACAAATGTCAATTGTGAGGAATTGTGAACAAATTTGCTTAAATAACTACTGAGAGATGAGTTCACCATTTTCACCAGGATAACCATTCTGGTACTACTACATCAATGTTTAGAAAAAAAAAACTTCATTTGAATGAAACATCTCGAACCTTCATGTTACGACAAACTAAAACAACAACAAGGAAGGACTTGGCAAATTGTGTGGAAATACCTAATATCATTATGCTTTCTGCGTGTTCGATTTTGAATGATATCGTCAAACATTTTCAATACTTTGTCGATTAAGGGAAAAAAAAAGTGTTAGTGCAACAGTCTGTCTGCTGCAGTGAAGTCAAACACAGAGAACTAATATTCAAAGTGATTCTACCAAACCGACAGTGATAGTCACCTGCTGTAATTGTGTTAAAAAGTGATGGAAATGGTGGTATTTGTGTAGAACTTACCAAAGAATTCAACCCAATAAAAATGTATTGCAAAAACTGCATCTATTGCCGAAAGAAAAGTACATTTTAAATCGAATTACTGTTGTAAAAGTGTTTTCCAAGCAAACCCTCTTTTTGGAAGATTTCTCTCTACAGTGAATCGCCCTATCTGACTACGTTCAACATCAATTTTGAACCCTTCGATAGCCATTTCACACGAACACTTCCACCACCACCATACATGGCAAAGTCTTAATATGTAGATGTATCTCCAGTTTGCTAATTGTTTTTGGCAACATCACAATGAAACTTTAGTTCTAGGTGGACTCTGTGACAACAGGCTGCAGAATCATCATTTCACCAAGCCTGAAGTTCATGTGGGGCATTTAGGGATAAACATATGTATATCAAGTGCCAAAGAATCGTTCCAATGTCCTGGGATCTGCTCACAAATCAAAGAGACGTTCTTGCCACAAGAACCATTCTGGCTGGTACTGGTATAACTACCGCATATCAGATGTCACGAAAAAACAAAAATGCCATTAAGGTGGAAAATTTCCCCTTCTACTCTAATGCAAAGCATCTAAAACCTTCAAAAAACTAAAACAGTAACAAGAAATAACTCTTAGCAATTGGTGTGAAAATATCAAACATCATTTTGCAATTTGTGTGTCAGTATTTAAGGAAACCATCCAACATTTCCTCCATAGAGTAGCTAATCAAAATGTATTGGTGGAACAGTCTGCATTGAAAAGAAACACCAAGAACTGATATTGAAAAAAAAAGACTGATATTCATAAAAGCAGGGCAGACCACTTAGTCATTTTTAGGTCTGCTTGATTGCGAGGAGGCATACCATTCTATGAAATTGACATCCTCCAACAAAATTCTTTGTCACCGAACCGGCGTAGTGATGGTCACTGGCTTTGATGGTGCTAAAAAGTTAAGGTAAAAGCGGCCTTTGTTTATTGACCTGATTGAACTCTATTATACAAAAATGCATTGAGAGAACTTTCCAAAAGATGAGTACATTCAATAACTACCTACTGCTGTAAAACTGTTTGCCAAGTTAAAAACAAACTTTTTTTTAAAGATTCCATGTGATACTGAAATCATCTCCCTGGCATCAGTGATATAAGAACTGCATTGAAAACCAGTTTTTTCGTGACATCAGAGTAACACAAGAACTCCATTGAAAACCAGTGTCGGGCAGAAAATGTGCAGTGAAGAAAAAAAGAAACTCTGCACCGTTGAAGGTACCTGCCTTGAAGAATGCCTGGAGCCTGGACAGTTTTCTGGTAATCATCTCCCTGAGCATCAGAGTGACTTAAAAACTCCATTGAAAACCCGTGTCAGGCAGAAAATGTGCAGAAAAGAAAAGAAACATTGCACCGTTGGAGGTACTTGTCTCAATGAATGCCTGGAGCCTGGGCAGTTTTCTGGAAATCATCTCCCTAACCATCAGAATGACTTAAAAACTCCATTGAAAACCAGTGTCAGGCAGAAAATGTGCAGAGAAGGAAAAAAGAAACACTACACCGTTGGAGGTACCTGTCTCGAAGAATGCCTGGAGCCTGAACAATTTTCTGGAAATCATCTCCCTGAGCATCAGAACGACTTAAAAACTCCATTGAAAACCTGTGTCAGGTAGAAAATGTGCAGAGAAGAAAAGAAAAAAAGAAAAGAAACACTGCACCGTTGGAGGTACTTGTCTCTATGAATGCCTGGAGCCTGGGAAGTTTTCTGGAAATCATCTCCCTGAGCATCAGAATGACTTAAAAAATACATTGAAAACCAGTGTCAGACAGAAAATGTGCAGAGAAGAAAAAAAAGAAAAGAAACACTGCACTGTTGGAAGTACCTGTCTCAAAGAATTTCTGGAATTTGGACAGTTTTCAAAAAATCATCTCCCTGGGCATCAGAATAACACAAGAACTCCATTGAAAACCAGTGTCAGGCAGAAAATGTGCAGAGAAAAAAAAAACAAAGAATAAAAGAAACACTGCATTGTTGAAGGTACCTGCCTCGAAGAATGGCTGGAGCCTGGACAGTTTTCTGGTAATCATCTCCCTGAGCATCAGAGTGACTTAAAAACTCCATTGAAAAACAGTGTCAGGCAGAAATTGTGCAGAGAAGAAAAGAAAAAAAAAAAAAAGAAACACTGCACCATTGGAGGTACTTGTCTCAATGAATGCCTGGAGCCTGGTCAGATTTCAAAAAATCATCTCCCTGTTCATCAGCGTAACACAAGAACTCCATTAAAAACCAGTGTCAGGCAGAAAATGTGCAGAGAAGAAAAGAAAAGAAAAAAAAAAGAAACCGTTGGAGGTACTTGTCTCAATGAATGCTTGGAGCATGGGCAGTTTTCTGGAAATCATCTCCCTGAGCATAAGAATGACTTGCAAACTCCATTGAAAACCAGTGTCAGGCAGAAAATGTGCAGAGAAGAAAAGAAAAAAGAAAAGAAACACTGCACCATTGGAGGTACTTGTCTCAATGAATGCCTGGAGCCTGGTCAGATTTCAAAAAATCATCTCCCTGAGCATCAGAATGACTTAAAAACTCCATTGAAAACCAGTGTCAGGCAGAAAATGTGCAGAGAAGAAAAGAAAAAAAAGAAACGCTGCACCATTGGAGGTACTTGTCTCAATGAATGCCTGGAGCCTGGGCAGTTTTCTGGTAATCATCTCCCTAAGCATCAGAGTGACTTAAAAACTCCATTGAAAACCAGTGTCAGGCAGAAAATGTGCAGAGAAGAAAAAAAAAAAGAAACACTGCACCGTTGGAGGTACTTGTCTCAATGAATGCCTGGAGCCTGGGCAGTTTTCTGGAAATCATCTCCCTGAGCATCAGAATGACTTAAAAACTCCATTGAAAATCAGTGTCAGGCAGAAAATGTGCAGAGAAGAAAAAAAAGAAAAAAGAAACACTGCACCATTGGAGGTACTTGTCTCAATGAATGCCTGGAGCCTGGGCAGTTTTCTGGAAATCACCTCCCTGAGCATCAGAATGACTTAAAAACTCCATTGAAAACCAGTGTCAGGCAGAAAATGTGCAGAGAAGAAAAAAAAGAAAAAAGAAACACTGCACCATTGGAGGTACTTGTCTCAATGAATGCCTGGAGCCTGAGCAGTTTTCTGGAAATCATCTCCCTGAGCATCAGAATGACTTAAAAACTCCATTGAAAACCTGTGTCAGGCAGAAAATGTGCAGAGAAGAAAAAAAGAAAAGAAACACTGCACCATTGGAGGTACTTGTCTCAATGAATGCCTGGAGCCTGGGCAGTTTTCTGGAAATCAACTCCCTGAGCATCAGAATGACTTAAAAACTCCATTGAAAACCAGTGTCAGGCAGAAAATGTGCAGAGAAGAAAAAAAAGAAAAAAGAAACACTGCACCATTGGAGGTACTTGTCTCAATGAATGCCTGGAGCCTGAGCAGTTTTCTGGAAATCATCTCCCTGAGCATCAGAATGACTTAAAAACTCCATTGAAAACCAGTGTCAGGCAGAAAATGTGCAGAGAAGAAAAAAAAAAAAAAAAAAAAAAAAAGAAACACTGCACCATTGGAGGTACTTGTCTCAATGAATGCCTGGAGCCTGGGCAGTTTTCTGGAAATCATCTCCCTGAGCATCAGAATGACTTAAAAACTCCATTGAAAACCAGTGTCAGGCAGAAAATGTGCAGAGAAGAAAAAAAAGAAAAAAGAAACACTGCACCATTGGAGGTACTTGTCTCAATGAATGCCTGGAGCCTGAGCAGTTTTCTGGAAATCATCTCCCTGAGCATCAGAATGACTTAAAAACTCCATTGAAAACCTGTGTCAGGCAGAAAATGTGCAGAGAAGAAAAAACAAAACAAAAAAATACTGCACCATTGGAGGTACTTGTCTCAATGAATGCCTGGAGCCTGGGCAGTTTTCTGGTAATCATCTCCCTAAGCATCAGAGTGACTTAAAAACTCCATTGAAAACCAGTGTCAGGCAGAAAATGTGCAGAGAAGGAAAAAAAAAAAAAAAAAAAAAAAAAAGAAACACTGCACCATTGGAGGTACTTGTCTCAATGAATGCCTGGAGCCTGGGCAGTTTTCTGGTAATCATCTTCCTGAGCATCAGAATGACTTAAAAACTCCATTGAAAACCAGTGTCAGGCAGAAAATGTGCAGAGAAGAAAAAAAAAACAAAAAAAACACTGCACCATTGGAGGTACTTGTCTCAATGAATGCCTGGAGCCTGGGCAGTTTTCTGGAAATCATCTCCCTAACCATCAGAATGACTTAAAAACTCCATTGAAAACCAGTGTCAGGCAGAAAATGTGCAGAGAAGGAAAAAAGAAACACTACACCGTTGGAGGTACCTGTCTCGAAGAATGCCTGGAGCCTGGGCAGTTTTCTGGTAATCATCTTCCTGAGCATCAGAATGACTTAAAAACTCCATTGAAAACCAGTGTCAGGCAGAAAATGTGCAGAGAAGAAAAAAAAAACAAAAAAAACACTGCACCATTGGAGGTACTTGTCTCAATGAATGCCTGGAGCCTGGGCAGTTTTCTGGAAATCATCTCCCTAACCATCAGAATGACTTAAAAACTCCATTGAAAACCAGTGTCAGGCAGAAAATGTGCAGAGAAGGAAAAAAGAAACACTACACCGTTGGAGGTACCTGTCTCGAAGAATGCCTGGAGCCTGAACAATTTTCTGGAAATCATCTCCCTGAGCATCAGAACGACTTAAAAACTCCATTGAAAACCTGTGTCAGGTAGAAAATGTGCAGAGAAGAAAAGAAAAAAAGAAAAGAAACACTGCACCGTTGGAGGTACTTGTCTCTATGAATGCCTGGAGCCTGGGAAGTTTTCTGGAAATCATCTCCCTGAGCATCAGAATGACTTAAAAAATACATTGAAAACCAGTGTCAGACAGAAAATGTGCAGAGAAGAAAAAAAAGAAAAGAAACACTGCACTGTTGGAAGTACCTGTCTCAAAGAATTTCTGGAATTTGGACAGTTTTCAAAAAATCATCTCCCTGGGCATCAGAATAACACAAGAACTCCATTGAAAACCAGTGTCAGGCAGAAAATGTGCAGAGAAAAAAAAAACAAAGAATAAAAGAAACACTGCATTGTTGAAGGTACCTGCCTCGAAGAATGGCTGGAGCCTGGACAGTTTTCTGGTAATCATCTCCCTGAGCATCAGAGTGACTTAAAAACTCCATTGAAAAACAGTGTCAGGCAGAAATTGTGCAGAGAAGAAAAGAAAAAAAAAAAAAAGAAACACTGCACCATTGGAGGTACTTGTCTCAATGAATGCCTGGAGCCTGGTCAGATTTCAAAAAATCATCTCCCTGTTCATCAGCGTAACACAAGAACTCCATTAAAAACCAGTGTCAGGCAGAAAATGTGCAGAGAAGAAAAGAAAAGAAAAAAAAAAGAAACCGTTGGAGGTACTTGTCTCAATGAATGCTTGGAGCATGGGCAGTTTTCTGGAAATCATCTCCCTGAGCATAAGAATGACTTGCAAACTCCATTGAAAACCAGTGTCAGGCAGAAAATGTGCAGAGAAGAAAAGAAAAAAGAAAAGAAACACTGCACCATTGGAGGTACTTGTCTCAATGAATGCCTGGAGCCTGGTCAGATTTCAAAAAATCATCTCCCTGAGCATCAGAATGACTTAAAAACTCCATTGAAAACCAGTGTCAGGCAGAAAATGTGCAGAGAAGAAAAAAAAGAAAAAAGAAACACTGCACCATTGGAGGTACTTGTCTCAATGAATGCCTGGAGCCTGAGCAGTTTTCTGGAAATCATCTCCCTGAGCATCAGAATGACTTAAAAACTCCATTGAAAACCAGTGTCAGGCAGAAAATGTGCAGAGAAGAAAAAAAGAAAAGAAACACTGCACCATTGGAGGTACTTGTCTCAATGAATGCCTGGAGCCTGGGCAGTTTTCTGGAAATCACCTCCCTGAGCATCAGAATGACTTAAAAACTCCATTGAAAACCAGTGTCAGGCAGAAAATGTGCAGAGAAGAAAAAAAAGAAAAAAGAAACACTGCACCATTGGAGGTACTTGTCTCAATGAATGCCTGGAGCCTGAGCAGTTTTCTGGAAATCATCTCCCTGAGCATCAGAATGACTTAAAAACTCCATTGAAAACCTGTGTCAGGCAGAAAATGTGCAGAGAAGAAAAAAAGAAAAGAAACACTGCACCATTGGAGGTACTTGTCTCAATGAATGCCTGGAGCCTGGGCAGTTTTCTGGAAATCAACTCCCTGAGCATCAGAATGACTTAAAAACTCCATTGAAAACCAGTGTCAGGCAGAAAATGTGCAGAGAAGAAAAAAAAGAAAAAAGAAACACTGCACCATTGGAGGTACTTGTCTCAATGAATGCCTGGAGCCTGAGCAGTTTTCTGGAAATCATCTCCCTGAGCATCAGAATGACTTAAAAACTCCATTGAAAACCAGTGTCAGGCAGAAAATGTGCAGAGAAGAAAAAAAAAAAAGAAGAAAAAAAAAGAAACACTGCACCATTGGAGGTACTTGTCTCAATGAATGCCTGGAGCCTGGGCAGTTTTCTGGAAATCATCTCCCTGAGCATCAGAATGACTTAAAAACTCCATTGAAAACCAGTGTCAGGCAGAAAATGTGCAGAGAAGAAAAAAAAGAAAAAAGAAACACTGCACCATTGGAGGTACTTGTCTCAATGAATGCCTGGAGCCTGAGCAGTTTTCTGGAAATCATCTCCCTGAGCATCAGAATGACTTAAAAACTCCATTGAAAACCTGTGTCAGGCAGAAAATGTGCAGAGAAGAAAAAACAAAACAAAAAAATACTGCACCATTGGAGGTACTTGTCTCAATGAATGCCTGGAGCCTGGGCAGTTTTCTGGTAATCATCTCCCTAAGCATCAGAGTGACTTAAAAACTCCATTGAAAACCAGTGTCAGGCAGAAAATGTGCAGAGAAGGAAAAAAAAAAAAAAAAAGAAAAGAAACACTGCACCATTGGAGGTACTTGTCTCAATGAATGCCTGGAGCCTGGGCAGTTTTCTGGTAATCATCTTCCTGAGCATCAGAATGACTTAAAAACTCCATTGAAAACCAGTGTCAGGCAGAAAATATGCAGAGAAGAAGAAAAAAAAGAAACGCTGCACCATTGGAGGTACTTGTCTCAATGAATGCCTGGAGCCTGGGCAGTTTTCTGGAAATCATCTCCCTGAGCATCAGAATGACTTAAAAACTCCATTGAAAACCTGTGTCAGGCAGAAAATGTGCAGAGAAGAAAAAAAAAAAGAAAAAAGAAACACTGCACCATTGGAGGTACTTGTCTCAATGAATGCCTGGAGCCTGAGCAGTTTTCTGGAAATCATCTCCCTGAGCATCAGAATGACTTAAAAACTCCATTGAAAACCTGTGTCAGGCAGAAAATGTGCAGAGAAGAAAAAAAAAACAAAAAAAACACTGCACCATTGGAGGTACTTGTCTCAATGAATGCCTGGAGCCTGGGCAGTTTTCTGGTAATCCTCTCCCTAAGCATCAGAGTGACTTAAAAACTCCATTGAAAACCAGTGTCAGGCAGAAAATGTGCAGAGAAGAAGAAAAAAAAAAAGAAACACTGCACCATTGGAGGTACTTGTCTCAATGAATGCCTGGAGCCTGTGCAGTTTTCTGGTAATCATCTTCCTGAGCATCAGAGTGACTTAAAAACTCCATTGAAAACCAGTGTCAGGCAGAAAATGTGCAGAGAAGGAAAAGAAAGAAAAAAAGAAACACTGCACCGTTGAAGGTACCTGCCTCGAAGAACGGCTGGAGCCTGGACAGTTTTCTGAAATTCACCTCCCTGGGCATCTGAGTAACACAAGAACTCCATTAAAAACCAGTGTCTGGCAGAAAATGTGCAAAGAAGAAAAAAAAAAAAAAGAAAGAAAGAAAAAAAGAAACACTGCCCTGTTGGAAGTACCTATCTCAAAGAATGGCTGGAGCCTGGACAGTGTTCGGGAAATCATCTCCCTGGCATCAAAGTGACACCAGAAGTCCATTGAAAACCAGTCTTAAGCAGAGAATGTACACAGAAAGAAGAAGAAAAAAAAAAGCAACTTTGCACAACTCAATATGCTTATCTCAAAGAAAGCCTGTACAGTGTTGTGCAAATCATCGATCTGGCATCAGAGTGATACAAGAACTCCATTAAAAACCAGTATTGGGCAGAGAAAAAACAACTTTGCACCAGTCGAGGTTCCCGTCTCAAAGAAAGCCTCGACAGTTTTCTGGAAATCATCTCTCTGGCATCAGTTACACCAGAAGTCCATTGAAAACCAGTCTTAAGCAGAGGATGTGCACAGAAGGGGAAAAAAAAGTAACTTTGCACAACTCGAGGTGCTTATCTCAAAGAAAGCCTGGACAGTTTTCTGGAAATCATCTTACTTGCGTCAGAGTGACAAGAGAACTCCATTGAAAAATTCAGTGTCGGTGAGAGAGAAACGTGTGCGTCATTCTTAACTCGTAAATGCCTGTGAACATTGCATTTTCTTATGTTTGAACTATGAAAAAACATTATCTCTCCACTTCAACATTGACTGGTCAAATATGCTTCTGATTTATCGCAAAAAGTTTTATCCACGATGAATTTCAATACTATAAAATGTGCAATGACTTACTGTAATGATCAGATGGCTATAACCAGTACATGCTATGAGCTTTGCATTTTCTTATTATCACATGTTTGAACTATGAAGGACCATTATCTCTCCACACCAACATAGACAGGATAAAGCCACTTCCTGTTTTATCACTAAGTCTAAATTTACAGTAATTTTTTACAACTGAAGTTTTTTTTTATATCATACTTGAATTATTTCAAAACTGTAAACGTTGCATTATAGATTGAGTCAAAAGTCTATGATTTTAAGTTGGTTGTATTAGGATATCTTCAAAATGCATTTGTATTTTTCACATACTCTTTTATATTAACATTTAATATTGAGAAATGTAATTAAGTAGTTTTTTCTCTCTGTATTAGCATATTTGTCTAATGAAATGTTACATTGAAATGCTAATTCACAAATAGTCTAACTTTAAAGTTTTTAGTTTTCTGTACTTTTTAATTTAATATTTAAGCTCTGGTTTTCATTTAATTTTTTACATTTATATAATTATTTTTTATTAAATAATTAAAAATTATTTCAAATTGAAATACATTCAATCTTAATAGTTCTTAATTGGTTAATAGTAAGTGCGTTAAATATTACTAGTTAAAAAATACTATGTAAAATCATAATAATTTTTTTTATAAGGATACATTTCGAGCATCTTGAAAATAATTTTAATTGAGTTTTCGTTTTTATTAAACAATATTTAATGAAATTATAATTTTTTTTTTTATAAAATGCTTGATTTTGACATTTTAAAATTGAACTCCAATTAAAAACTTAATTTAATCTTATGGTATAAATCTGTTAACAAAATATTGTAATATTTTTAAATTAGCCACTGGGATGCAAATTAAAAAAGTATTTAATTTCTTTTTTAGAATGAAGCAAGAAGAATTTGTTTCAATAATAGTTATGAAATAATTTTTGTTTAGGTAGTTGCTTGATTTATTGGGATCTTTTTGGGCCTAACAAGTGTATACTTTTTGCCCTCAAAGTATTACTTATCTGTATTCTTTGTCATCTATAATATTACTTTGTTTTACAATATCTATTTTTATAATACCTTTGATTGTATAGTAATTTTTTTTATTGTTTAAATCACAAAAGTAATAAGCTGCTCTCTTAGGTTAAAACAATGTTTTTATTTTACATTTTCCATATTAGAAATTATAAATTTTTTTGAAATTTATAATTTCTTTTTTGAATATTTTAATTTAATTCACTTTGGGGGACTAAGTATATAACTTCTGTTAAAAAAAAAAAAAAAAAAAAAAAAAAAGAAATCGACAACCTAAAATGTGCAAGTGTTTGCAAAATTATTGTTTTTTCTTAGGACATTGTAGTTAGATTTATAAATCCAAACGCATAATACTTTATGCATGTTTTTAAAAGTTTTGTATTTGACATCATTTTTGCTAG
The DNA here is from genome assembly GCA_963978545.1 of Linyphia triangularis. NCBI lineage: Eukaryota > Metazoa > Arthropoda > Arachnida > Araneae > Linyphiidae > Linyphia > Linyphia triangularis. The sequence continues at coordinate 40,830 of CAXBTE010000242.1, read as the reverse complement.
GCTCCTTAAGTTTTGAAAAATTGTATCCAAGTTGAATTTTTTTTTTTTTAAAGGACTTAAAATACCTTTGGGTTTTGGGATAGGCAAACCTATCCTCCAAGCCCATTTGCAGAATTAAATTTCTTCGTTTCAGGTGTCCATAATATGATGGATGTAGAATATTCTTATTGTTGCGGGAGAATAAAAAAATCTAACTCAAATAATATTATCAAGGATAGTATTTGGAGTTGGATTTTTTTTTTCTGTCGTTCAGATGTTGAACCCTTCCTAAGAATTCTTTCTAGTATATCCACATTAGTTTTGTTAATTAACATGAATTCATGGACGTGGCATGAAATTGAGTCGCATCTCTCTAAAGGGGCTTATACACGAGGCGAGTAAAACGGTGAGTAGGACCTTGACAGTAAAATTCGCCATAGAAATCCATGGCGAATTTTACTGTTAAGGTCCTACTCGCCCTTTTACTCGTCTCGTGTATAAGCCCCTTAAGTTTCAAAAGCTCTAAAAGTTTTCGTTCTGCATTGTATAAATGGTGTGTTTGTAGTTTTCCCTACTCACTCCCCTTTCATTCAAAGTATATGATTAGATAGCCTTCAATTTTTTTTTTTTTTTTGGTCTGAGAAAAAAATTCATAAAATATAATATTCAGGTCTTAACTATTAATGTTAATGGTTTAATTTAGTGTATTTATCTTGTACATGTTTCCCAATTTAGAAAGCTATTTTTATTTTTCGAAAGATTATTTTAAAATTGGTTTATTCTAAATCTTCGACTTTTTTATTGCTTCATCGGTGTAAGTAGCGTGTTTCCTAAATTGCAGTCCCGAGTCTTTTGATGGTTTCCAAAATAGACTAAATATGGAAAATGCTAAATATTGGTATTTATTGGCAGTTTCTTATGCTGGCCATTGCAGTTACAATGACCGTTTCAAGTTTTACGTCCTAAGAGAGATAAAATTAGACTGCAAAATTTATATCCTATAAGTTCAATACAAAATTTACCATTTAGAATATTTGAACTACACACAACAGTGATTTACTTTTAAAGAACCCATGATAAATTCAAGTATTTTTTGCAGTTTTTAAAATAATTTTTATAAAGTTGCATTAATCAATAAGTAGAAGTAGTCTCTGATGTAAAAGCATAAACGCTTATGATTAGAGGCCTTCTGTAAAAATAGCAGCATGCTTTGCATTGGGAATTGAGTTTTAGACTGGATTAGTCTGAAGATTACCCAGTTTAATTCATTTTTATGTTTTTTTATATTCCATTATGTTCGAGGAATCTGGTTCGAAAGAACTATGGACTATATAGGAGTTTTTTTTTCTTTTTATAGTTTATTTCTCCAAATTCAATATGTAATTGAAGAATGGGTCTATTAATAGCCAACAGTTTGCCTATTGAATTCAGGCTATCTGAAGCGGTAAGATCGAAAAAGAGAGCCATCCATGACTGCGTGCGTTTATTTAGCGAGCATTTAAATTAGAGAATGCTGAGCAGCGTCAACAAAATGAATGTCCATTTGGCGATTGAAATCTCTCTTGCTCCAGACAAAAGCATAAATGAGCTTCGAAATTAATAATAAAGGGCGATATTGTATATTGGCAGATATGTGTTTTGGAATTTTTTTTTTGACCACCCCTTTTTACAGAAAAAAATTACCCAATGCTGATTTACAAGATTTTATGAATTTTTTTTTACAAGTCTTATTTTGTTAATCACACTCATTTTAAAATATTTTTTTTAACTTGCATTCAAAGAATTATTTTCAACATTTATATTACATCCAAGCAAGCTGCATAAGTGAGTTTACATCCAATAAGACGTTCAATAGTTTACATCCAATAATGTTCCAATATACATTAAGACGTTCAATATATTATTGTTATATCTTTGTCGTTCTATTTGCTCATGATAAGACGATTCCTACTTTTTTCTACTCTTAGCAACTGGTAAAAATCGGTTGACCTCTCCGCTATCCAGCCTGAGTCAAACTATAACTTGTAAAAGAACGTTATTTTGACCAAGTTCGAAAGTTTATATTTAAAGCGTTCACTACATCATCACTTTGGCTTATTGTCCAGTGATACATATTTATTACCGAATTGAGAACAAACACTACTCTAGTTTACGTCAGGAATAATAAGTGATTTAAAACGTTTCTGCAGTCCATATTTGCCTTACGTTTGTTCTGCGCTTTTGTCGTGTTTGACTTTTCACACATCTCGTGCTTTTGTGGTTATTTTACAGTAAATGAAAATTTAACCTCTAGAACTTCTTAATAATCATGAAGAAGGAATCCCCATTCTGATGGAAAATGTCAAATCCACATAGTGATCGTTCACGTTTTTCTCTGGTTATTTTCCAGTCACCAAAATTTATTTTTAATGTGGATTGGTATTAAACCAAAGGCTAGAGCAAGAGGAATTATCGTAACAATAACAGGGTTCGCCCGGTCTTTAAAAGTCATACTCATTTTTGGCAGGTCCTTAGAAAAGGGCCATTAAAGTCCTTTAGTTTTCATCTTGGGGCGCAAAAATAGCAAATTCCAATTGCGATTTTTTTTCCCTTCATCTTTGGATGACCCGTTAGACATAGAAAAAGGTAGCCTTACTTGTTAGAAATTAAATTATATTTTAAAGTTGTTTAAGTTGTTCGTCATTACTACTTATGTACTACTTTTCAAAAGGTGTATGAACGGTGAATAATGGAAGATCAAAATAATGCAATTTTAAAAGATAAAAACTTCACTTTTTAAACGATAGGTCAAAAATTAATGCTTTTTGTAGCACTTTCATCATTTTTTAAATTTAATATTTTTAGACTACCCTTTTTAGTCTTAAGATCATGGATGGGCTATGCATTATTTGTCACTATAGGAGCCGCTATTTGTCACTAAAATCTAAATAAACAGATGACCATCTGATGGCTGTGCGGTTAGCGCTCTTGCCAAAGGTGCCGGGTTCGAATCCTGGATTAGGCATGGATGTTAGTTGTGGTTCGGAATCCACTTTAAGTTGTAGGTCCCGGCCTGATTAGCCGTTGCTGTGCATAAAAATAGGTCGCTGAGTGAACAAACCAACCTACTAAATAAACAGACCGAAAGTGATTTTCCTTATAGAACTGTCACTTACCCAATGCATGCTTGCAAGGCCTTTTATTAGGCATATTCGACACATTCAACTGTTATTGGTCATGATTATTTGAGTATTCAAAACAAACCAACATTAATTCAAAGCATTCGAATGTTTTTTTTTTAATTTGTGAACCCTTAGGAAGTATTATTTAAACCTTTAACTTAAAAATAAAAATACTTAATTTTTCAAGGAAAATAGTGTTATTTATACAATGTTGAAAATTTGTTTTGTATTAGAAAAGTATCTCCATATCAAATAACTAGCTTTTTTTATTTATTATTTTCCTTTCATCTTCATAGTGGTAATTATAGATGGCTATTTTAATCTGTTTTTTAAAAAAAAAAGTAATTTACAATTTCGCTTTAAGCTTCCAAATTTCTGCTTTTGAGAAAGTGCAATTGTGTGTGTGGTGATTTATTCAATTAGTTCATCAATTTTGTACTGCTGCATCAGTTTGGTTTAAAATATTTACTAAATAAGCATTTTTAAATACATCAAGCTCTTAAAGAGTTGTGTTGTCTGAACAATAGGTGGCATCCCTATAAAATTCATGAAGGTGCGATTGTGCCTAGGTATGGCCCCTTCCCCTCTCAGACTAATATCAAATACGTTGATTATGTGCTGCTATATATAACGTTGAAATCTTCTCTATTGGTGTTTAACATAAGTGTGATCATTGTGTTCCATCAGTTTAAGGGTTACTACGATTCTTAGAAATCATATAATCTTGTGCTGAACGTTCTAAAAGGACCTTGAAATATACTTGTTATTTTTACATCCCTTATAATTTCTTACATTTGTTTAAAATGGCCAGTTTTTTAGTGAACTTCAATATTTTGAGCATTTTGTCGACTCGGAGTATTTAGAATTTTCCCACAAGCCCTTTTAAGAGAGAACTCAGCAACTTCTTTCGAAGCACGGAAGGGGATTTTTTTCGAGTTGAATTTTTAAGAACAGTCTAATATCTTTTTGGAAGAAGCTATTCCATTAGAGCATTCCCCCCCCCCCCCCCATTAAGCTATCATTGTTGAACAATTGAGTGATTTAAAAGCATTTTACGCACTTTCAACAAAGTTACATCTTTAGTGTTTCTTAGCATACGAAAAGAATTTTCAATGTTGCATAAACTTGAAGTCTGCTCCAGAGTTGGCGAGAAAAGATAACTTTATTAGAGTAACATTTTGGAAATACAAACCGTAGTAAAAGTTAAAACGAATAATATTTTATTTCAGTGTCTTTTAGTAATGATATTACACAAAATAGTATAAAATAAAACACTTCAATTTCATAAGGAAAGGTATATTTCAACTGCAATATTTTTAAAAAAGCATCCATCGCAATGACGTTTTTCATCAATAACACACTGCTTTCAAAGTTTCTGCTGAAGCCTTTGCTCGATGAATAGGAAGAGAGAACATGTTAAACTTGATCGGCATGTTCTCTGTTAACCAGAAGGATAGACACAATAATTCTTTTCATGTTTTGCACGTTCTTTGCATGTGTTCTTCCTAATATGATTGTTGCAAACTGCTCCAATTTGTAAATTCTACTCCAAGGAGCCCCAAAAAAATCAATTTCATCCAAATTGGCTAAGAACTATTCCCTTTTTCAACATTCTGTTTTTGTATTTTTTTACCAGAAGGATTGACACGAGAAATCTTTTCATGGCTTTCATATTTATTACATAGGAACGTTCTTCCTAAGATGATTGTTGCAAACTACTACAATTCATAAATTTTGCTCCAAGCAATCCTCCCCCCCCCCCAAAAAAAAAAAAATCATTTTCATCCAAATTGGTCAATAACTGTTTTCTCTTTTAAAAATTCTGTTTTTTTATTTTTTTCTTCTAATATCCTAGTTTGTTCTGTGTTGACCAGAAGGATACACAAGAAATCTTCTCTTGGCTCTCATAATTATTGCATAGGAATGTTCTTCCTAATACGATTGTTGCAAATTACTCCAATTTGTAAATTCTGCTTCAAGGAACCCTAAAAAATCAGTTTGATCCAAATTGGCTAAGAACTATTCCCTTTTTCAACATTCTGTTGTTTTTTTTATTTTTTATTTCTTAATACATGTTTTGTCCCTGAATTGCTCTTCATCTTTTGATTTTGAGTTTTCAATCACCTTAAAAAACAGCGTATCTTTTCATTAAAGGAAAAATGGTGTTTTTAATGATATTGCATTTCTTAGGACAACATTGACCTTATAGTATCTTTAAGGTAAATTTTGTTGAGTCTTTAACATCTCGTCATACATGTTGTGATAGTTGTACTGTAAATTGTTCACATTTTCCTTAACTTGAGTATCAAAAAACTTCAACCGTCAGATTTGCCCTATAGGTATGATTTATTTCTTGATTTTGAACAATTTGCAATGTTATCTAATCTCAAGCATAAAGTTTTGAGACGCCTCTTTTAAAATCTCATGCAAGTCACGTTTTTTATGTGTTACCATGGTATAAAATAGGGTCCATTTACTGTCCCATAACAAATGTAAGTTTATTTAAAAGGTTTCCATAAAAACTACCCGTCTTTTAATATCGTCAGACAACGGCATGTTAACACCAACCATCCTTCACTTACATCTATCTAACGATCAACTCCGCACAAAAATCTTTAATTTTTTTTTTGTGGCATTGGAATTTATCACTTGATTTGAATATTTGCTTTGTCTCATCTTTGATTTTTTTTTAAATTATAATAGAGACCTTTTTAAATTTGATTGACTACGCTGGTTGACGCTGTGTAGTCTACATGTTGCCCTTTCGCCGTTTAACTTCAACCAATCAATCCCCAAAAACTATTGTGAAATGAACAGGGTACTTTGTTCATGAATGGTATATATGTGTAGACCCTTGAATTTAATTTTTGTTTATTGTAGTAAAAGCTTGTGTGTGTAATCCATTCTCTTTCGTAAATAGTTTTTATTTTGACACGTGTTCCCTTTACACGTATTATTGTATCATTTCGGTTAGTCGAAATTTGCGAAAAATTTATTTTTATTGCTATTCATTAAATATTGACTAAAACAGGGACTGAAAGTATTCCTCACATTTTGAAACAACCTGTGTGCCCGCATTTTTTTTTTTACATACTCATTTTTTTTAAGTAATACGTTTTTATCCTGGAAGTTTTGTTTTTTTTCGAAATTATAATCTTTAAGTAAGTTGAGTGAATTAGTGTCAATTCAAAGATTTGTTTTGTGATTTGTAAAATAAAGAGGTTTTTTTTTGTATGCTTATCACTCTGATTTAAATGAGCAACTTTTCTCGAAACTAAAATGATTAATACAATCAAGTTTTTATTTAAAAAAAGTTATTGGATGGATTTTGGTTAAATGAGAATGCTATTTGAAAGAACAAGATCTTAAGGAATTGTTGAGGATAGAATGTAGAATAAGCACAAGAATAAATGTGCGTCTTCATTCTGATTGGTGGTTGTTATTCTATCTATTTTATTTTGGCAAACTCTTCCCCTTCAATTGGAAGTTTTTATTGGGATAAATACAAATGAATTCAATATTGTACTTGAATAACTGATTTTGAGAATATTCTTAAAATTTTTTAATTAAATAATTGATAATTTTCGATTTTTCTCTTAATGTCCATTTGGTTATTAATATCAAAATTATGATTATTGCTGATAGAAAGGAACAATATCTAATTGTTTTGAATAACTTTCCTACCTACAGTATTTTTTTTAAACCACTTTTTGTGTTACTTTTGTTAAACATGTATTTCTTGTCATAATAATTGCTTCATGGGTGAATTGTTTCTATTTTCGTCCAGGGCTTTCTCCCGAGATCTATTTTATGACGGCATTTGTGTCATGTATTTCTTGACTATTGTGTTACAAGTTTCTACAAGTGCATGCCTTGTTACTTTATCAAATTTATATGATGGCGTGTCACATTATATGATATTTCCATCATAGAAATTGCACCGAAAAAAAATGGGCACTTGATCGTTGAGTATTGTACTTACTTTTCGTCTTAGTTACTTTGAACTTCACTTCTTCATTCAGCTTAATATTGTCGGGTGAAAATTCTCCGTGTTTACACGGATTTCCGCTTTTTTCTGAGATCTGCTTTATCTATAATTTTATTATTTTTACTGGACTTTATAAGGCTTTATCAGACTAAACTTGCCTAAATCGCCATCGGAATTGTTTTAGCTGCACCACTGCAAACATATTAGTGCACAAATATATTCTTTTTTGGCTACTTTTGTAGTCTACACTGTGTATGTATCCTCTTTTTTTTATATTTTGACTCTTTTCACCTCTGTATTGTTGTGTACATTTAAAAAGTTATTGCATAACTTATTTTGCCATTTATCATAGTTCAAAGTCATGACCATGTTGCAAAGTTTTTTTTTTTTTTTTTTTACATTTCAAAACCTATTTTTTTTCTTTTGTGTTGGTTTACTCATTTCATGCATTTTTGTTATCTTAGGTTAATTTTAAACTTGATTTATGAATAGTGTTTGCTTTCACAGCTTGGTTATGATCATTACGCTATAGAACCCAATTTAACTTAGCAAATAAAATCGTTGCACTGTATCATATCTGAATGATAATTGCCTGTGGAACTTAATAAACTGTATGAATAATGAATCTTTAGCAATTAGTATTACGAATGTATTTTCCAAAGTCATTTTGACCCATACACCCCTGTGGTTGAAGATCTAATTGGTAATCCTCATTAGAGTAAATAATGAGTCTCAAGAATTAATTGCTATAGCAATTACTAGTTTATCAGGAATGAATAATCTGTGCATCTTCCATAATACCACTGCCTAAATGATTTTCAGTTACCATCCGTACTAAAATTAAAATATTGCCTTCTCGCTAAGGGGAGTTTTTAGGTTTTTGCAAACAACCCTGAAAATAATCCTTTCTTTAAAAGTAAACATACTTCCCTTAAAAATAAATAGGCATGGATTTTTTATTACTCTTTTGTTACAATTACCAATCAATCAAAGCCTTTGACAATCTTATTTTCATGCTTTAATTACATGCCCATCTTTTGATGTTTATCTCTAAGTGAGTCTATGTAAAAAAGTCCTGAAAGCAATAGATAGTACACTTTATTTGTGATTAAAATTCTTTTCAGTCATTTGTAATGAATCCAGAAAAAAAACTGTCCACCTCTACTCTAGTTACCCGTTTTTATAATTTTTTTTTATTTGCAGTAAATTTGTAATGCTGCTTGTAGTAATGATAGTACAAGCTTTTGATATTTATTGATATATTATTATTATTTTTTTTTTAATTCCGTGCATTTGTATTATACCTTTCGGATTTTGAAACCATATTCCCCTTTACAAATTCAGCTACTTACAAAATTGTATGAATTTCAAGATTATTAGCCACAATACACAATGTAATGTCAACTGTTTCTAATATTAATTTTATAGGCTTCTATTTCAATTTTATCATATTATCTCTAACTTAAGCATATCTGAAATCAGCCCATGAAGCTCGTTTTGCTGACCACTTGTTTAACTACAATAATTTCAACAAGAAATAAAACTGGTTTTACTAATTTGTTTTTATAAGCTTTGAAGAAAGTCACAAAAAATGCCACGAAGTAATGAGAAACAAAGTTGCAAGTAAAACTGATTGTCACTAAGTTTTAAAACAAACTTCTATTAATATTCAACAAATTTTATATTTTACAATCTTTTAACTTGTCTTCCATCCATTTGGTTAACTTGTTGCATTTGTAGCATTTTCTCTAATGCAGAGGTTCTTACCTATTAAGTTGTGTGGACCACCTATTTTGTAAAAAAAAAAAAAAAGTTTTTCAGGTTTTTTAACTAATAGAATACGTTCGTGTGTCAGTAGTTAGAAAAAAACATACTCCACAAAAAGAATGAAATATTCTTTATAAAGAAAGGAATTTTATTGCATTTACCTTTGCTGTCATAACTACAAGAAAACTAAAATGGGATTTTTGTCATTGTTTGTCTTTCGTGAGAGTCAATATCTGAACTGGATAGTTTTACCCTCAAATCACTCTCAACATTCAATTTGTTCCTGAATTTTTCAAAAAGAGTCTAGTTGAAAAGGCTCGTTCACATAGGTAGGTTGTCGAAAAGCGTATCAGTAATTTTGTCGATTGACTAGATACTGAATATTTATCCAGAACGGGACCAATGATGTTGTTTTTAAAAAACGAATTTAGAGTGGTCACATGATTAGTTCAATTGTCGTTAGAATTGAAGATATTTTCATTCCACCCCCCCCCCCCTGTGATCTTTTTCAAAGGTTACCAACCAGATTACCAATTGTTGCTAACCCTCGAGTGATTCGATTGTTCTCTACCCCTGAATCTCCTATAATATTTATCTTGCCTTAGATTGTCGACCAAGGTCCTCGACCCGTACAACGCTCGCGACCCATAAGTGGGCCGCAGCCCAATGGATTGGGTACCGCTGCTCTAATGTATAATATCTAAGTATATTATATATTAAATATACTAAGATATACTATACTAAGAAAATTATATATTGCAATACTATACTCTTCTTTTAGAAACTTTTATTAATTTTTTTTCTACAAAATTTTCTTTTCGATCATGCACGGCAAGAGTAAACAGATTTTTATTTAATTAGAAAACGTTAACATTAAGGCAGGTTTCTAGAAATGTGATTTCTTTTTTAATGAGTATTAATAAAAATAAAATAAAAAAATCATTTAAAATATGCTATATGATATGGCAAATAATTATTTATTATTGGAAAAAAAAAAACACAATCTAATATCGCACATTTAAATTGCAAATTAAAGGAATGAAATATTCATTGCTCTAGCATACAAATGTCAACAAGTCAAAGCAGTTATTTCATCTTATTATTTCAGTTATTTTCATCCTATGATATTTCACAGAGTGGCCACAGAACCGGGAAATCAGGGAAATGTCAGGGAGCTTTTTGATTCAGGGAAATGTCAGGGAACTTTTTAAAATTTCATGAAAATCAGGGAAATTTTGTATTGCTGAAGGCACATTCATTCATATTTTGGCGCTATTTACATGGAGATTTGTAGTGGTAAGCCATTAGAAGTTTAATGTTTCGGGATAATTTAAACTTTTCATTACCAGCAAGACTATTTTTTAAAAAATTGCATATTATCTCTTTAGCATACATGTTCTATTTGATCAGAGTGTTTAGACATCTGGAAAAACTAAGAAAATTGGGAAAATTTGAAAAAAAGTTTGCCCTAAAATCAGGGAATTTTTTAGAAATCTGTCAGGAAAATCAGGGAATTATCAGGGAATTATCAGGGAACTTTTTTCCCTTAATTTTGTAGCCACCCTGTTTCATTAATTGAGGTTGTTGTGTGTACTGTTGTTGATGCTCTCTGAAAGTGAAGACTTCTTTCTAGTCATTTTTAACCCTTTGCCCTCGAGGCATTCTTTGCTGACCAGCAACTCGAAACTTTTCCTGGCACTTTTAGTTTGGTTCGTGGTTTCAGATCCCAGGGTTCCCACGGTCATTGAAAGTCATTAAAAGTGCTTAATATTTTTAAACTTATTTTCAAGGCCTTGAAAGTGCTTGAAAATGTTTAGAGGTGCTTAAAAGTCCTTAATTTTTGCCGATGTTGTGTGTCAAAATGCAAAATTTATAAAAATACAACTTGGGACTTGCTATTCCCGAATGACCGCTACTTATCCGCACCGACATATTTGTATTAGGCATTCACCAACTTGTAACTTTTTTTGGTAGAATAAATTTTATTAAAAACAGACATGTTGCCTGAAAACAAATTTTCAACGGTCCTTAAAAACATTATTTAGGTGCTTTAAAAGTCTTTGAAAAGTCATTGATTTTCATTCTGTGATTTGAGTGGGAACCCTGGATCTGCTACAAAGAAACTAAATACAGTTATAGTCTTGCATCAAATTTTCGCATCAAACCTAGTGGTCCTCTTGAGTTGCGACATCCAATCATGAGGCGCCTCTTGAGCGCAAAGGGTTAAATCCTTTACATTAACTTCGATTTTGTGTGCATGTTTGTCGATGGTGGGCAAATGTGCGACAGCCTAACTAACCCCCTTGACGTCACCCAATCGGTCTGAAACTTGACAGATAGATTCGACGACAATGCATTGTTATCAAATTTTGAGGTCTGCGACTGTCACTAAAAGGTTGCTTTTAAGGAATACTAATAAACAACTTGCCGTCATCTGATCGTGCTGAAATAGCATTTAACCGATCATTGAATTAACTCTTTCCTGTTGCCAAAATATTTTTAATAAATAAATAATAAAAATTGTTTTAATCAGAATAAATTAAAGATATCTGGATGAGAGTGTATATGTTCGCATTTGTTTTTAATGAAATAAAATTTAAAACGTAATTTACCGCATATTTTACTGATATTGTGTTTGCATCTAATTTTAAGTATTAAAAACAAGCATACGTTGCAAAAGAAACGACGCCATGTTAATGAATGTAAAAATTGGCAATGCATATAAAGGATTTATATTAAAAGATTTGTTTTTATGGTATCTTTGTTTTAATTTGAAAATCACTGCGTCCATCCCGATCAATTGGATAAATAGTTGAAAACTTTATTTTCTTCGTGTATGTTCATGCTATCATCATTTGGGATGATTGCGCATTCAATCGTTGATGCAGTCTGAAAAGTAATGAAAAGTTCTCGTAGGACAAAACTCCCAACTTGTTCACAATTATTTAGGGGGTTAAAAATGTTTTCTTTACTCTAGAGATGCAATTGACAATAAATCTTACGAGTTCTACAGTTTTATATCTGTCCTATGATATTTCATTCTCTGTTGTTTACCAGTTGTTGAACTATCCCCACTTTAAATGTCTAATTTTGTGGTTTTTGGTGTTGAGAAAAAACAAGAAGGCCTTGAATTTTGGAAACTAGCATAATATAAAGGCCATTTTCAAAGTCATTTTTTAAATAAATAGAACTGTTACAACACATTTTAACAGTTTTTCCTGTTCTCTTACAGTTTTATTTTTGTTCCATGATACTTCATTCATCGTTGTTCACCATTTGTTGAACTATCCTGTTCCGCATTTAAACTTATGTTTAATTTTGTGGTTATGGTGTTGAGGAAAAAAATAGGGCCTTGAATTTTTGAAACCAGCATTGTTAAGGCCATTTTTAGTCGTTTTTAAACTATGAAAACTTGTTTAATTCTGATCATCCAGTCCTTATTAACTTATGAACTGATTCACTTAGCTACAATAAAAAAAATTAGTTGGGGTTGCAATAAAAAAAGTATCGAGTCATTTTTAAATTAATTGCATTTGTCAAATTCTGATCATCCAGTCCTTATTAAATGATTATAGTTTACTTAGTTACAATTAAAATATGAGTTTGGGTTACAATAAAAGAAGTATTCAGTCCTTTTTAAATAAATAGCATTTGAGGAATTCTGATCATCCAGTCCTTATTAACTTGCACTTATCAACTGATTACAGCAATTAGTTACCTACGATTAAAAAATTGAGCTGAGGCAAATATCAAAAAATATTATATTTATGCTTTTTTTACACGCTCAGTGGCTTTATTTGTAGTGTGAAATACTTGGTGTTTGAAGTTTAAATTTTAAGGTTTGCTTTCTCTGATAGTAATGGCGAAGGCAATCTAGCTCATAAATTTATAGGAAATATTTAAAACTCAAATTTGGGAAACAAATTTGAATGTTCGGAATTCGGGGCTAAAATAGGTTTAATCAGGGAAAACAAAAATAAGTTAAGGACAAACTAATTTAATAAAATTCTGAGTTGTTTTTATCGTTTATCAAGGCAAAGTTAAAAAGCAAACAAGTATGTGTAATGTTGAGATCAACTTGAGGTATTTTAAATGTGGTAATCAAGCTGATAATTCAATCTTTATTTCTTATCTTTATCAGCTGAACACGTTGCTGAGGAGCTGAGTGATATTTATTTGAGCACTGTTTATTTGCGAAATAACTTGCTTTAATTTTTATAACTTTTCTTTATACAGATATTTCGCATGATTTTTACGAAATAGTGGATTAAATGTGAAGAAATTGTCTAATAATCAAATTTGAGATTGCTTTAAATGAAAAATATATAATAAGTAAGCTGTTAAATTAAAAAAAAGTGACATGATTTTGTATTTTTAAGGATATAGTGTTGTTGAAGATGTATGGACAATTCGTATTAAGCCAGCATTCTAGTGAAACATTTGTAGGTTATTTAATCCTAGTCTCAGAATTTGTTGTAATTTATTTGACTTCGTCTTATTTTTTTTTGGTATCTTTTCTAAGCAATTAAAGCCTCCCCCCAATTTTTTTTCAATCATTCGAAAAACGAATTTTTAATGTTCAAGCTTCTTTTTATAATACTACTTCTAAAAATAAAAATTCTTCATTCAGGATCAATGTTTTTTTTGTTTTTTTTTGTCTTAATTTTTCTTATAACAAGATACCCTTATTTTGTAACGAAACTCTTACTTAAAATAATCTCCGCTGTTAGAAAACGCAATTCATAAATTTAATAAATAGAAGCGTCGTGATGCGATAGTTCCAACCAGAGAAATTTCCCACAGTATTTGGTGGCGCAGCATAGCCATCATTTGCTCTTGTGCTATAAAAAACCACTTAACCAACCAACCACAGTATTTGGACTCATTCATTTGAAACATTTTACCCTTTGTATTCGAGGCCTTTTTCGAGCGGAGTTACCAGCAACTCGAGAAGTTTCGCAGCATTTTTGGTTCGGTCCGCTTCATAGAAGCAACACAGTCATTGGCCTTGCATCGAATTCCCGCATCAAACCTAGTGGTCCTCTCGAGTTGCAGCATCTAATCATGGTGCCTGAGAGGCACCGCTCGAGCGCGAAGGCTTAATAAAGTAAATTTGAAGGTGTCTTTTTTAAACTGACCTTCTCTTCAATTTAGATATTAAGATAAATTGTAGAATTTTGACGTTTGGTAAAAATGTATTCGGTTTTACGGGAATAGAGTGAGCAATATTTTACATAATTTGTGAATTTGACAGATGTCATTTTGGGGTTAAGTCCCTTTTTTTTTTTGTAATAGAATTAATTGCAATTTAACAATCACTTATACGCAACACTGTAATCTCGATCTTGAGATAACTCTCAACAATAGTTGTAAGAATTATTCTGTATGAATTATAACTAGCACTTGTAAAATGTGCATTAATAGTATTAACTTCCAGTTTAAAATTCATGTATCACCATAACATACAAATCTAAGGTTTTAGTTAGTAACACACGAAATGATCATTAATTCTTGAAAGCAAATTTGATTTTTTTTTTAATTTAAAATTTACATCTTGCAATAGTTTATTTTCAAAATGAACCTTTTTTTTTATTCTTACAATTTGCATGAACTGTATTAGAAGAAAAATTATATCAAATTGAAATTAAAGATGTAAGAACAGTAACATAATTTTGTTATCAATAGATAATTTAATTAACAATATGAAACACACTAAGAGGCATCTCAAACTCATACTGGATTCTCCACTTCTCCTTACAGAAAAAATGGAAGGGGGGGGGGGGGGAATTATCTCAGAAATGTATTGGTAAATAATAAAATACACTACACTAACAAATTTCAGTGTAAGTATAAGGAATATGGCGCTGCTGTAAGTTATTAAAAAGTGTAAAAGATCAAAAACAGTTTTATAACACACACATGGATGTAGTGCTAAAAAAATGTTTGCCGGTACCCAAGCTTTCTGATCGTGGCGATAACCCAAACTATTGCTGGAATTTTTTAATTATAAAGTGCAAATTTACTATATTTCATATAATTTTCAATAAAAAAGCTAAATACTCTTAATTAATGTGTTTATATTTTCAATAACTTATATCACAATACATACATAAGGGTTAATGAGTTATTATTAATTAGTTTCGAAAAGTGTCAGTTCGCCGTGTCAGCTCTGAAAAAGGTATCGGTACGTCGTACTGCACCTACTACATCCCTGCCTGTAGACCAGTCCAAGTGTCGGAATTAGCTTTAATTTGTTATTATTTCGTTAAATTTAAAACCGCTAGTAAAATACCGAAAACAATTTACAAAAAATATTTGAAAATGTAAAAAAAAAGAGAAAAAAAAAATTTCGAGCCGCAAGACTGACCGCAACTTCTCGCATTAAAATTTCCTGACAATCACTTAACTGCATACGTTCGGACTACCCCAAATCACCGATTGGAATGATTACCTTTCCCCCCTCATTTTCCCCTAATGTTATTAGCCTTTATTGGTATTATTTACGTTTGGATGTGATGGTTATTTTTCTGAGCGCTACGGCGATAAAATGGCCGTTATTTTCGTGATTATGGCGGGCACTAATCGCTGTGAATTGTGTGATGCTCATTTTCGTGGGGTGTTATGATATAATAGTCACTGACAGTATTTCAAAGATTGCACATGTCAGACATGACACAGTTCTGCTGAAACACGGATTTCAGCTCTTATTTGGCTGAAATTTTGATCATTCCTGGGATCGATACAAATCTGCATTACTATTTTATTGAGTTTACTTGCAAGTCTGACTACCACGGAACCTGCGTATGTTCAGACTTCCCCAAACTTCCGATCATAAGTGAAAGTTTTAAGTATTACGGCTGGATTTCCATATTTTTTTTTTTTTATTTTCAGTTATGTACAATTACGGTAGTGTCTTATTCGAAAAAGTTCCTTTTTAAGTTCATGTTTTTCAACAGCTAACAAAGAATTTAAAACAATTCAAACGGAACCATTTGGTTTGAGTCGGTGCAGAATTATTAGAGTTTTTATTTAATTTTGGGCAAGAAATTGTCCCCAAATGTCCAATTTTACTGTATATCCTTGTTTAAAATTATAATTTTAACTGCTATTGTATGTAAAATTCTTTAAAAAAAATTGAAATTTTTTGCATTTTTTAAAAACTTGGATACTTTTCCTAAACAGTGGCTGCAGCTGAACTTAACCCCTTGGGTACGGATTTATTTGGGAAAATTCTTGCGTTTTGAACGGTTGGTTCAAAACAATAAAGGAACTTTAAAGGAATACAGCCAAACAAATTATTTTTTTAAAGTATAGGTAAACCAACCGATGTTTGACTTAACCAATCATGGCTCTTGTGACATTAAAATCCATCCAATCAAACTAGTTTGAATGACGAATTAGGTTCGTCATTATTAACAGGCAAAACAAGTGCATGACAAATCTCGGCCGTCAAATGTACCCAAAGGGTTAAACAAGTGTAAAAAAGAAAATTGCAAATGATGAAATAGAACAATTAGGACAGTAAAATTATGCAAACTGAAAAGAAAATGAAAATGGTGCAACTCCCTCAATCCAGCCGCATTCGAAGACAATTTTTTAGAATACACAAATTAATATTTAATTTTTTACCAATTTTATTTGATGTATAAAAGTAAAAAAAAAAAATTACATGACGAAAAGTTTTTTAAAGTAGTAATTGATTTTTTAAAATTAAAATTTCAAGTTTTAGAAAACAAAAATAGTTGATATAATGTAGAGTATTTGTTGAATGTGAGACTGCAAACTCCCGCCACTGGACTTAAATATTTCTAAACGAGTTTTAGGAGAACAATTTAAAGAAATCTGGTGGCTGATACAAATGCAATATAGATATAATATGGCAATGAGAGAAACCAGCTGCTGTGAAGAGCTTGATTGCCTTAAAACCCGAAACCTTTTACCGTGTTGATCCAACTGGTATAATAGCATACTGGTTTAATTAGCAGTGGTATTGTGTAAAAGAAATGGTAGTGGAAAATTATTCCATAATTGTTTTGGTAATTCCTGAAAAAGAAAATTAAAAATGAAACACCACTGAAAATTTGATTTTCTTTCATAGCCCGTTTAATTTCCCTGAGGTAGTTAGGCATCTGGCAACAAAGCCTACACAAAATTTAAATTATAAAAGACATGATTGCCGCAAAATACTAAATATTCAAAGAAAATTCTAAAAATGCACATTATAAAATGCACACATATAATTAAATACCACTTTCTGTATCTTATCTTTTTTAAAAATCTTGTTGTTAAATGTTTGCACACTTTTATTTTTTAGAATAAATTTCAAGAAAAAACATAAGTATTCTGAAAAGAACATATTACATGCAATAAAAAACGAGAAAAATATTTAATGAAATAATTCAAAATCCTTATTAATAAGCAAAAATGTATTTGCACATTTAAAAATATATTCATATAAATATACATACACACGTTTAATTAAAAGTTGTAAAAAAAAAATGCTAATGGATGTAATTCTATTTCCTTCTCTCCCATGCTTCAGGGTGGCTTTCACTAAGGCATTGTTTAGGGTCAGCAAATATTTGTCTTGCTCTAATTTAAAAAAAAAAAAAAAAATGAACATTTTTACAGTTCACTTGGCCTGCTGATGTGAGCTCGTTTTAACTTAAGTCAATCTATTTTGCTCATTTATCTGTTTGAACACTCATTTAAATACTTCAGCTTCATGCTACATCACCTGTTAATGTTTCGGAGTTTATAAAAATGTATCTTCCGATATTTCTCTTGCAAATCGAAAGCATATTTGTTGCCAAAATTTTACTTGACATTATCAAGATTCATTTGATAAAACTCAGCCTATTTGATTGAAACACACGAAGACCTCAAATTATGTATAACATTTTTTTTCTCTCCTGTCAATTCATCTAACCACTATCCCCTGAGCGCAAATATTTTTCTGTATTCACTGTATATCTTACTTATAAATGAAATATTATTAGGTTTATCTATTGTCGGATTGCATCATTTTTTCGAAAGATGCAGTTTGTATAGTTTGCCACTTTTTCAAAACTGAAGTATTTCAGTTAAAAATTATTTTATTTTTTCTCAACTCCATAAAAATAACTGAATTTTTCAGTTATATTCGTTAGCGATAACTTGCTATTCAATTACAGCACAACAAATTAAGACTGATTGTGGGTGGAACAATTAACAATCTCTCTTTGAATTCAGAAATTAATTGAGAAACTTGCATAATTATCCCAGAGTGTTAATTGATTAACCATGAATATTTATTGAAAGTTCTGAACAAATCAGATGAAGTGATTATACATGCTATATGGGATTAACAATATATATTAAATTTCGACCTCAATAGTTCACATAGACAAGACGTTTCCTTCAACTTGCTTTGAGCTATACTGTATTATACTCTTTAGTTACAGCAAGTACATCTAACTTTTAAAAAACTGTTTTGAAAGCGGTGAAAGAATAAGGACTAGGATTATTTACTTATTTTCAGATTTGGTTTTAACTGAATTTTACTTTTCCAGAAGTTAGATAACCCCATATTATTAAAAACGAACATTTTGCTAGTTTCGGTTCTCTCCCCGTCTTGCCTTAGTTACTCATGGAGAAGATAAAGTAGGACCAGTGACTGTTTACAAAATAAACATCTAGGACATAGGCCTGATTACACAGTATCTAGGGAACTTTATTTTTTAATACTTAAATAATACTTTTTGATTTTTTTAAAAATAAAGTCATTTCAATTTTTGACTGCTTTTTGTCGGTTTGCTGAGCCTATTCGTTGCGAAACATTTCAGAAAATCCCCTACATAATGGTCTGTCATAATTCCGATTATTGAAACTCTTATGTCTTATTCAGGCTAAGGTTATATTTTATTTTTAGTGTGCAGTGTTAAATTGTGGCTTGTGATAACACGCTACTGGTTTATGACGATTAGCTTATGACATAACAATGCAGTGCAGTACAGTGGCAACAACAATGCAGTACAGTATAAGGAATACAATTCAGTACAGTGGTAACCTAGATCTCGGTGAAAAGTAACTGGTAACTGACAAAAGTAGACTCACTGTCCCACATTATATCTCAGTGATATCTTCTGTAGCAGAATTTGTTCGGGTTTTCAGTTAAAAGGCTCAGATAGCGTGTTTGCTCTGCAGAAAACTAGCATAACATGCAAGATTTTTACCGAATATCCAATGTGATAATATTTATATATTTAATAGGCAATACATTTTTTGGGGTTAGTCCGTCCGCCTAAACTGCTCAACCAATTTCAATAATCAATGTGACATTTTAAAGGAAATAAGCTGTAGATTTACCAAAACGTGCCAAAATAATTTATTAACACTTTATTAATTAGTTAAATTTCAATATTTTTCATCATTAAGCTACTACAAATCCTCAATAATTTTGAATATATGAATGGCAACATCCTTACGTATGTAAACAACAAACCCGTTGCTAATTTTAAAGCTCTTTTTAAACTCTTTGTTTCAAAGTTGATTTTTTCTGTTTTCCTGAAGCATTTTTGTATTAGAGTAATTATTATTTTGAAGTATATTTCTATCCAGAAAATGCCTCGCGTTGGACGTCTTTCTCTAACGGGGCGGCGTGAACGAAACAATCACTCTCGGCGTAATATGTCAAAGCCGCTCAATCCGAGTGCAGCGAAGCATTTGGGGGTTGGCGTGCGTTAGCGAGCAGGGGGGAAGCCACCTAGTCCATGTTTAAGTAAGAATGATGCAGTGTTACTATTAAGTAAATAGTTGGGTGCTAATGTTCCTTCTTAGTGGGGCGTGCTTGTCTAGGATAGGGAACATCATTTGGGGAGAGTGGGTTGCATGAGCAGAGTGGTCACATAAACTGGAAATACTAGGGAGCTTTCTGATTGTGGAAAATGTAAGGGAATTTTTTTTTTTAGATTTCACAAATCGGGGAAATTTTCTTTGTTCTGTAGTTAGGTTTCCCTGTTCATCCGTTTCTTCGCGCCATTCCCCTCCCCCAGAAAATTGTGGTAGGCAATCGTTAGAAGTTTAGTGTTACGAAATAATTTTAACTTTTCATTATCACCAAAATCGGGATTTTTTTTTTTTTTCAGAAATCTATCGGGGCACATTCGGGAAACTTTTTTTTCCTGAATTTTCTGGCCACCCTGATGAGGGAGTTATTTATTTCTGTAAATATTAGGTTAAAGCTAAAGTAAAGTCATGTACTAATTGTGTTCAGCCGGAAGAATGAGACCCAGCAAAATCAAAAGGTATCTGTTCAGATTGTCTGGCTCTAGCTACTTGGCTCACAGAAAGGATAAAATAAAAACAGTTCAAAGGCTTGTTTACATGGGTAGAGATATTTAAAAGAAGACTTACTCTTCCCGCGTTGAACAGTTTCTAGAGTATATAGCTGCTGTAGGAGGAGTAGAGTGGAAACTCTTGCCAACTATTTATTCCTGTCGATCCGCGCAGCTTAAACAATATTGGCTCTTGTGCCATTAAAACCCACACAACCAACCTGTCAATCCCCAAAACTCATTCATATATATTATGATGTCAAATTGAGTTTGGGGTATTTGAGGTTTTTTTTTGTGTACTGGCAGTGAATATTTTACCCGCAAATGAGTCGTAACAAATCCTTTCCACTCGAACAATATGTATTTATTCATATACCGAAGAAATATTCCTTCATGTCAACACAAATGGTAGAGCAAAAAAATATCTGCCGTTTCTACCGTCCTCATTTTCTTTACCCTTGGAAACCTCGCTAATATTAAATTTTCGGACACTTGGAGCACAATATCTGTGAGCAGCAACATCTTTTATTACTATTGGGTGTTCGAAGGTTATGATGTCCCTAATTTGGATAGGAGAGTTAAAAAGAGTAAGAAAAATATAAAGTTAGGCACAAGAACTCCCGAAGTTTTTAGAAAAAAAAATGGTGCACTTCAATGTGATCTTCCTTGGTAATATTTAAGTGGTTGTCCATTTTCAGCCATGCAGCCTTTCCGTGGTCACAGTAGCAATAGCAGCGGTTATTGAGGAATAAAGGTCATCACGATTGTTCCTTGAGTAGACTTTGTCTTTGATGACTTAACTTTTGTAGTTGTGCGGACCACCTATTTTGTAAAAAGACTGAGGCATAATAGCTTATAGAATATGCGCGTGTACGTGCGTGCTTCAGTATTAAAACATACTGTACAAGAAAGAAACAATAAAATTTTTCTTAACTTAATTGTGTTTAATTTGCCTTAAATTCTAGACCAGCGTCCACAGCTACTTGCGGCCCATGGGTTGGAACCGCTGTCTTGGAGGTTTTAGTGGGCAGAAATGGGAACTTCGCACCCCGAAACGTAGATACGGTGGAATCTGGAAATAAAAATTAACACCAAAATAGCCGCCTTAATTAACACCAGTAGCAAAATCAGCATCCAATTTTACCTAATATCGTTAATAGATTTTGTAAAAATCGAATGTTTAAATTAGGGTCATTGATTCACTCACCAAATAGTTTTACTTCTCATGAGCCAATTAGTTAGAGCCATACAACAAGCTAGCGTCAAGATGGGGAAGAACTTGGAAGCTTTCTTTCTCGACAATTCGGAATCTGATACCACTCCTATGTCATCGGTGAAAGCACTCGAGATCTTCTCATCTCTTGCTCCCTGAAACCCCCCGAATTCCAAATCGCACCTCGGGGTTTGTCCGGAGTCACCCGAAATTGCTTCCTTCCTTTCTTATCCTTCGAAATCTGCGTACAGATCATTTTGGTGCAGAGTTCCGCCCGTGTTGACATCAGAAAAACGTTGCTTTGGAAATGGCAAGGTGTTTCTGGGGCCGAGTTGGGAAATGCACAATGACCTGATGAATTGACCTCAGTTTGATATGCGTTGCGTTGACTCTGCCGCGAAGCATGCGGGAAAAGTTCTCGACAGCTGTTTAATTTCCTATTCCAATGCAAGAAGGCGACGCTTGGTTTTCTTTCTTGTCAGCAAGAAAAAAATTGACTTGTATAATAGAAAATGTCCATGTAATTATACTCAATTGATATTGTTGATGAATGGGTTGGAATGTCAGCTGTGATTCTGGTGATGAAGTGCCCTCAGTCCAGTTTTCACTTTTTCACAATTGTGTAAATCAGCAACTTAATTACAGTTTTATTTATGTATATATAAAAAAAGTTTTTTAAATCTTTTATTTGATTTTTAAACAATTCTAAGTTTTTATCCATTTAATTTCTTGAAATTCATTTACAGGAACTGCCAGTGGCGACTAAAACAGCTTCTTAACAATTATTTTAAGAGTCAAAACTATAGACACAGTAAAAAAATTGCAACTGTTAAAGAAACATACTAAATTCAACCATAAAAAAACAATTGGTATTAAACCATCTAAAGTTCTGCTGGAAAAAAATAGAAAATTTTGTTTCTTGTAACGTACAGCTTTCACATTTTATATAAACAATTAATAATTCTATTAACTATGTTTTTTTTAAACGGCAAAGGTTGAGGCAATTTGTGCCAGATATTTCTGATTGCTGCCATTTTTAATACATACATCGATTTTCTCGGCACCTCAAGGGGTTTACTTTCTTTAAGTGAGCACGGGTTTCACAACCCCGAGGTACCCTAGTGACCTATCCTCCTTTTCTTTTCACTTGCTTTCTTTTACTTCCTCCATCGTTGCGGGCACAATTAACCAACTTCACACCAGTGATGCCTCACAAGGAGTTGTACCGAAGAAGTCATATACGCTAGTAAAAAATGAAAACAAAACCTGCGGAATCTTTAAAAATCAAAAAAATAATAAATAAGTTGAATCGATGACGGAAAAAGTTGGATCAAAGTTGAAAATTTCAGATTTCCTGAAACATCAACCTGATTGATGATGGCTCCTCTGTTATTGAAGATCTTTTAAAAAAGGGAAAAATCCTTCAAGTGCAATAAAAAAACCTACAAAAACGTTTAAAATGGAAAAGAACAGCTAACTCGCCAAGTTATTTTTCTATAGGAATTGCCACGGATGTCGAACCCATATTGATGATATCAGAACCTTGATTGATGATACCATCCAGTTTGTCTCGATCTAAAGAAACGTCCTTAACTCCCACAATATACACAAAAATAAAAAAGGTATTGCATTACAAGGAAATACTTGAAAATAATGGATTTAATTCACCAGCTTCCAACTCCACTTATCATTCTTGGTGACACGAATGGACACAATATTATATGGTAGCAAGAATACAAACTCAAGTGGAATACGTATTGAGCAGTTTTGTTCCATACCATAGCCTCACGGAAGAAGTACCTCAACTTTCACCAACCTACCCGGTGCCCGGACCTTCCACTGCTTAGACCTTACACTGTTTTTTCTCCGGATCTTCTGGGATTTCAGTGTAGCAAGTGACCACAATGTAGTGAAAACTTTTTTATTTGCATAACTTAAAATGACCCCCCACCTTGTTCGACTAGTTTGCTAAGCCAATTTGTTGTGTTTTACAGTAAATATAACCCAAAAGACCATTATAAAGGCTGCAAGCACAGCAGCTCCCAATTCATCAATTGTCTGAAGTCTTAGTGGAACGAAGAATGTTGAACTAAATTTTAAAAACTGATAAAAGCTGGGGAAAATATTTCGTTGTTCAACACAGATTTTAAGACGGTCAAAGCAAAAAATTCTCTTGGAGATCTTATGTTGATAATGGTTGAAAATTTGTTAGGCATACATTACCGAGTCTCCAGTTACTCTCTTGTATGCTTTGAAGACTACAATATTAAGTTATGCATTTTTTAATTCATAAAATTAAATGTCATCCAACATCAGCTGGTCGTGAATTTATATGTAAGAACATGCTGAATCTTCTTGGTTCACCTTTATCCTCTCTTCTCAATTTTTTAACAGGATTTGGCATGAACAAACATTTCCAAAAATGTTGTTCCCTTCTTGAAACCTAAAGAAAGACCTACAAAATCCTAACAGCTACAGACCAATAGCCCTAACCGACCGGCTGCAATTTTCTCCATTTAAAGTTCTTCCAGCATGTTTTTTTTCACTTCCATTTAGTTTTGGATGATAAAACTCTATAAATATTACTCAAGAATCTTTCACAATCTTTGCGATTTCTTCAGCTGACTTTTCCATCTACTTCTAATCTTTTTTCCCCATCTGTCTAATAATGTCTTTAGCTCTTGTTTTCGCGACTACAAATTTAAAAGGATCCAATTTATAAGAATTCTCAAAATTAAAGTAAATAAAAATAAAGTGCTCCACAAAAGTATAGATCTATTTCGGAAAATTGTATCCTGAAATTATTTATAGGTAACTATATACGAAAACAACTCAAAATCAATTGAAATGCAGGTAGAATGCCAAATACAAATACATATTTTGTTTACAATCAAATAAAAAAAAAATCACTTCACCTTCCACATAATTATAGGTCCATGTAGTTTTATTAATTGGGCCACCATTTTTTCGAATTGCAGCAAAAATTCTGTCTTTCATGCTATCGACGAGGGTTTTAAGTATGTTTTTGTCCAAATTCTTCTATACACTTTTTTAATAGTTTGCTTTAAATGAGCAACTGATTGGTAAATCCTATTATTCGCATAAATTTTTGCGCATAAGAAGGCCACAAACATGTTTAATTTGATTGCAGTCAGGTGAGCGTTCTGGCCAATCGATTGCATTCACTTTGTTACTATTTGTTACCATTGCTTCGTGCTTTTACTGACATGTACTGCTGCATTATGTTATTGGAAGATGGGACGATTTCGTCGAAATCGACGTAAATATGGTAAAAGATTTTTTCGAGCATGATTTGATATGCCTTGCTATTCATTTTAGATGACGCAAAATCCAATGAGACAATTCATCGGGCAATAATGGCTCCCCACACCATACAGTAACCTCCTCCAAAATTCCACTTTGAGAAGTATTTCTTCTCCTTTCTGAGGTCATGCCAGTAGGAATTGAACCTGTACGGGCTGTCCAGTTTTAATTTTTTCTCATCACTGAAGATGACCTAAATATATTTAAATGAAAATAAGGATAAATTTGATAATGAGGTGATATTTATTTAAGGATGGAAATCCTACCTTGCCTCAATCTCTGCCCATGTTTTTTCGGGCAAATTGTAGCCTTTTTTAACCTTGTGTTTACTGGTCAGATGAGATGCCTTCAATTTAGCGCTAAGTATGCGTGGACAAGTTCTTATAACACGTCTTAACAGTCTCGGAAGGAACATTAAGGTTGCAATCATTTCGTAATTCACGTGCTGAGACCATCGAATTAGAAGCTTTTTTCAAAATTATTAGTTTGTCTCTCTCAGAAAGTAGTGAATAACGTCCAGAACGCTTTTTCTTGCCATACTCAGATTTTTTACGCAAGAAATTTCCAACAACTTTACGAGATCTTCCAATCGCATTTGCAATATCTCCGACAACACCTTTGCTTGAGTGATTATACGCCTCAATCATTCCTTTCTCCCACTCCGTCAATTTTAAACCTCTTGGTATTATAGGAATTACAAAATAAACCAAATCTTTGTTAACCACCTACGGATATATGTGCTACCGGTGAACAGGGTTTTCACGAATTTGCATAATGCACGTTTTTAAACCAATCAAAATGCACCAATCAGTTTTCATAACATGCATATTCCTATCGGGAAAGCAAATTTTTTTTTTGCGTTTGAGAATTACTAAATAAATGCAAGTTATGACGGACTTGTACTTTGGTGGAGCACTTAATTATGAGGCTAATGCTGTCAAAATGTCTGATTTTATCATAAAAATAGTAATTTAAATTCATAAACATTCATAGTAAATTATATTTTTATAGAAAGTCAATAAAAATGTCTAGTTATGAGAAATTATTTTTTTTACAATTTAAATAGTGTAATTGTAATATTTTTTTTGCAGTAGAACTTTGATTAATATATAATGGTTGGCTTTCTCATGAAGTTAAGATTTTTTCTGCTTGAGAGCTGCACCATCTGTTTTATTCAATAGAAGAATCTGGAAAATATTTTAAAATGCATTTCTCAATTTATTCCAGTTAAGCAACCTGTTATGTTATTAAAGAAATTAAAAGAAGTATTGAAGAAATTAAGTTACGAAAAATGAGCAAGTTTTTGGTTACAATTTTTTAATGTATGAGACTACTAAAGCAACTGTTTTCAAAGCTGAACAGCCACTGACAATCCTGCATTTATTAAAAACGTTACAACTAATTATAACTAATAATAACTATTATAACTACTAACTATTTAAATTAAGAGGAGGTCCTAGTAAGGATCAGTCCCTATATTTGCTACGTTACTTTCTTCTAGTCGGTGCATTTAGAAACTACTTTATATAAAACCTTGAAATTTGGCGAGTAGGTACGAAAATGATCACTTAATAAAATGACATAAATTATTTTCATTTAATGTCAATCTATTATAAATTAAAATAGCAACTCACCAAGCCAAGCGGAGTCACTGTACGAATTGAATTGACGTAAGGCTTTCAAATATAAAATAAATATTATCGGACCTATTTTTGAGTTTTTAATTTGTCATTTCGTGGAGTGATCGTTTTCGTACCAAACGTCAAGGAGGTTTTCCGCAAAGTAGTTTCTAAATGCACTGGGTTAGGAGATTGTCACGTAGTGAGTGTAGAGAATGATCCTTACTATAGGACTTCTTCTTAATATCATCGATATCAACTTATGTCACTCTCGTCACCAAAATCACGATAGATGTTGCAATTCTTCGTCACCGACGTGGTTTGAGCATAATTGCATAGAAAGATTTTTGAAGTGTATAATTTTTCTTTCTTTCTTGCTGGCTTTCAGTTTGTTTGGATGTTAGCGAACAAATTATCAGAGAGTATTGAGAGGTGCGAAACGGGCAGCACTAAAGTCAACATTTAAAATTTAGAATTAAAAAAAAAAAATAAAAAAAAAAATTGGTGGTTTGATTTTCGAGCAGATGGAATGATTTTATTTTTTACTTTGGTATAACAATGAAAATGCCTTAAGATGTTCTAATGATATTTACTCCCAAAAGTATTTAGCTCTTTTGCAAGTCATGCAAGGTAAGTTATTATTCTTTATATGGTTTGCAAACTAGGTCAAACAGTTGTTTAAGTTTCTTGAATAGTTAAATTTCCATCATTTTGCATGATTCAAAATTACAAGTATTTGACAAGGTTGACTAAAAAAGTTATTGCCACTCGCAATTCTACGAATTAAAAAAAAATATATGTGCATGAGAATTAGAATAATCTTAAGAATAGCAATAGATAATGTATTAAATTCCAAAACGATTTTGTGTATGGAGGCATTTTGGAATTTATTTGAATTTTATCAGTTTTCACCGATTCCTTTTCAGTGTAGATCCATGAAATTAATATATAAAATCAGAAAAAATTAATGTCGGGAATAATAGCCAAAAAGTCATCCAACTTAAAATTTAAAATATGCTATAATCAGATATGCTGCAGTTTGAAATTTTGAAATGTAGCTTAAAAAATAGAAAACTAGATTTAGGTTTGTCTGATTCTCTACTTTGTTGGCTGCTGAAGAATGTCATTTGTTCTTTTCTCAAGCTGGAATTCCTATGTTCATAAGAAAAGACATAAAAGGCTTTCGGGCCATTTTAAACGTTCTGCTTTGTGTCTTTCTTTCAAATTTTTTTTTTCGTGCCATTCTCTTATACGCAATAGTTCCATCAGCTTTAATTCTTCCATTAACAGTGTTATTTAGAACTGCAAATGTTGAGGATATTTTATATTGCCTTTGCACTCGAAGCCTTTTTCGCGTGGCGGGACGAGCAGCTCGAGACATTTTTGGTTCGGCTGGCATTTACGGATTTGCTTCATAGAAACTAATCACAGTCATTGGCCTTGCATCAAATTTTCGCATCAAACCTAGTGGTCCTCTCGTGTTTCGGTCTTCTCGATCCCTCAGGGGGTTTACTTTCTTTAAGTAAACACGGGCTTCACAATCCCGAGGTACCCTAGTGACTTATCCTCTTTTCTCTAACTTTTTCACTTGCTTTCTTTTGCTTCTTCTCTTGTGATTGTCTTCTTGGTGGTGACGTCACGGACACTTAAGCCCCCACAAAAATGGAATCCTGGCAGTTGACATACTGTTCCAACATAAGTATTTTAAATTATATCAAATGGAAAAATATGTACACAGTTGTATAGGAGGATGCATTTAACGGATGTGTGCTTGTCAAAAAGCAAACGCCTTAAGTATGCGTTAATGGGATATGCTACATTCCAGTGGTAATTAGATTGATCTGTTTGTCAGTATACTAGTATGATTGTATTTACTTCCAAAATTGTTTGAAAATTTGATGTTTTGTATTGATTTTCATCCCTTTTGCATGAAGTTGAGCTTTTTAGCTTGAGGTCTATTGACCAGGTTTTTTTTTCTCTCTCCCCCCCCCCCCCCCCATATATGCGCTTAATCTCTTGTGAAATAGTTTGTTGCAGATAAAATACAACTGAAACTGTTACTTAAAAATTATCTAGGTTTGTTAAACCTGCATAAACAAGACTGTACAGTAACAGTACAATATAACTAATCATACCATTAACGATTTCTTTTTGAAATATCCATTCAGTAGGAAATTTATAAAATTTGAAAATTACTTTGCTAAACTATCTTCACAGTATTTTTCAAGTTCGGATACCCCAACCCCCCTTTTTTATTTATTATAATCAAAACACTTCTACTTTTTGTATTACGCTAAATTGTGCAATTTTTTGTTGCACACTTAAATGCTTTAATGTGTTCATTAAATTTAATATTGCCTGTTTGACCTAATTTGTGATCTATTAACATTTTACTTGTTAATGTTGGTATGCAAAAAATTTCACTTTGTTTTGTAAGTTTACTTATTGTTACTCCTATTGTATGTAAGTGCTCATGAAGTCTTTTGTTTATGATGAATTTTCATTTTAAAAATGATTTTTATTACCTTTCTCATGTTTTCTCTTTCAGCCAAATTCACTTAGTTTCAATCCCAAGAAAGAAAATGGAAAATAATAATAACTTAATATTGATGCTTAGGTAATGTAATGAAAGGTATGAGATAAAAGGTTAAGTATGTGCAGGATTGAAGTGTATGCATGGGTTGTTTATTTTGGTGGTCGTTGTGTATGTTTGTGGCTGGTCGGTGTGTGTGATTGTGGCTGGTCTTTGTGTGTGATTGTGGCTGGTCTTTGTGTGTGATTGTTGCTGGTTCCTTGTGTGAGATTGAGGCTGGTCGTTGTGTGTGAATGCGGTGGTCTTTGGGTGTGATTGTGATGGCCATTGTGTATGAATGTGTTGGTCGTTGTGCGTGTGTGTTTGTGGTGGTCGTTGTGTGTGTTTGCGGTGGTCGTTGTGTGTGTGTTTGCGGTGGGCGTTGTGTGTGTGTTTGCGGTGGGCGTTGTGTGTTTGTGGTGGTCGTTGTGTGTGTGTTTGTGGTGGTCGTTGTGTGTGTGAATGCGGTGGTTGTTGTGGATGGTCGCTGTGTGATTGGTGGCTGTAGTGTTTGTGTGATTGGTGGCTGTAGTGTTTGTGTGATTAATCGTAGTGTATGCGTGATTGGTTGTTCAATTATCCAGTTTATGTTTCATTATTTAAATTTCAAATTTTGGCTCTAATTGTACATAAATTGTGTTTAGTAATATTAGCTCCAGAAACTATATATATTCAATTTTATAAGTTTTTATTTATAGTTTTATGTTTATAGTTTTTTATAAGTTAAATTTATAAATAATTATTTAAGCTTCAATGAATTTAAAGTTTTTTCAGTTCTTTGAGACAGAATTCGATCTTTCACACCTAAGGATGCTCTTTCCATGGAAGAGACAGAAACTTTCTGCTTAAGGTACAGTTCCTTTCTGATAATTCTTTCCTACTAATATATCGTCCGATAATGCTACAACCACAAAACCCTATTTTTGAGTAAAATGCATTTAAAATTTTCAGAGCATTGAAATCTCGCTACAGCTTAATGGGATTAATATAAATTGAATATAATGGGATCTTGCTTATTCACTGGTAGCAATAAAGGCGATTAGTTTATGATTCATCGTGCAAATAAAACACTAAGTTTGTAGTTATCTAACTATAGCATGAGGTGATGCCTAGATTAACCAATGTAGCATATATTTCCTTTGAAACAGAATTCAGGTTCCAAGTGTCGCATTCGCCCTAAAATTCCTAGTTTTCTTTAAATTGTTTTTTTCTCTCTAAAATTCTTAAAATTGTTCTTACATTTTTCGATAATGCCTAATTTAAAAAAAAAAAAATCTCTAATTCCACGATTTTCCTCTAAATCCAGCGAAAAAATCCCCCCGATATTCCTACGGTTGAGGGAAGTGGATTTAGTTAAATTAGCACGTTTGTCAAAATAAATGTTATTTTGCTAAAAATTTGTTTAAAGTTGAATTTTTTCCCAGTATTGAGTCAAGCTTTGGAAAGGATGTCTGAAGCTGGCATAGGCTCTGAACACAAGAGAAATATACATAAAAATTTGAAGATCCATGACACTTATAAAGTTCTCCCTAAAATAAACTTAAAAAAATATTCCTAAATTTTTTTAAATTATCTCTAAAATTCCTACCTACATTTTTTATAAAACTCACTGCATCCCCTGTATCGGGCGTGAAGTAATATGTTATGATTATATGAGTAATATTATGAGTAAGAATTGCTATAACATTAAAATTTCTGGGATTTCTTATATTTTTTTTTTGTTTATCCCTAAAAATTTTACTTGGATCATTCCATGTGAAGTGACCTAGGGGTTTCTGCTCGACCCTCTTTGGTTTTTTAAAAGTTATTTAAGAGACAATTTTTTTTACTTGTTAAATTGCAAAACTGATAGTAAATACTCAGTTGGGATCTTAAACAATTCATCATATATATAGATGTATTGTTTAAGATTTGAGAACCATATAAATACTTATTTTAAGGCTTGGACACCATTTAGATACTCATTTAAAAACTAAGCCATTGACTAACTTATTTAAAACAAACCCATGCCTTGTCTTGCTTAGTTAATGGGTGTTACTGTGGTAGCAGAGGTATTAACAAATATTACAAATTGGCCTAGAAAGAGATTAAATAACTAGTAAATGATTAATAGAATAGGGTAAACTTCAACCCACTTGTGTAAAATAAATATTGAATTCTTGGAAGTGTTCCGGGTGCTGCTGCTTTTTTTTTTTTAAATCGGAACAAAATAATCTGTATTCTACACAAGCATTTTCTGAATGGCATTTTTTGAAATTCTGAATCACTATATTTTCTTGATTTTTCAATAATAATCCTCTTCTTCACCTCTCCCCTTATTATTCCTGCTTAATCACTTGGTGTTCTTTGGGTGCCATGCAACTGGGTCCAATTAAATTTAGGGGTCGCAGACGTCCTGTATGTCCTATATTTCTAAAAAATCGTAAAAAACGGCCCATATTGTCTTGTAATTTATAACTGCCTTATATATCGTATATTTCTACGTTGATTCGAACTATATTTTCTTTGAATTTGTAATAACGGCACAGTTCGTTGTGATTTTTTATATTTCGGATTCTTTGCCGTGATCGTAAGTGAAAGAAAGAGACCTGACTTGATGTTTGTAAGCGGCTGTGTCTTATCTCTTGTGATGTCACGGGCTGCACAACCTACAACTCAACTCTACTCAATTCAACTGGACCGGCGAGCGCGAGAGTTGTAAAGTGTAAACAAGTGAGCTTTTTCATAGCGTGCGGGCTTGAATGTGCCGACTGATTTTTAAAAGTCACATTTTCTATTGGAATTTTTACTGAATGAATGAGATGCTAAGAATTATATCTTTAAAAATATAAATTTCTTTCCTTCTATTCTCTTGTGTACAAAAATTTGGGAACTTTTGGAAACTAGGAATTTAATTCTTTAGCTTCAATGTTCTAAACACATTTTTTCAGTTTATTTGTATTTCACTATAAGTTGTTGAAAGAGTAATTCCAATAAAGCTACATCAATAATTAAGCTTTTTTTAAGAAGATAAAAAATGTTAGACCCTAATGATAATAAACACTATCCATCCTTCTTAATTCTAGTGTAGAGTCAGTCAAAGTAACATTCTTTCATTGCTACCCTTTAGAAATAATCCAGGGCTGTGGGTACTTTTTTGACAAAATGCTTAAGAACTTTCTTGCATGCTGAAATTAAAAAGTGGTTTAGATCTTTTGCAAAAATATTTTGATAAATTTCCAAAATCCTCGAAACAAGTAAGCTGAAGTTTGAGAAATATTTTCCCATTTGATATTAGGTATAAAATAGCTTTATATTTAAAGTTAATGATGATTTTATAACAAGTGTTT
The DNA here is from genome assembly GCA_963978545.1 of Linyphia triangularis. Lineage (NCBI taxonomy): Eukaryota > Metazoa > Arthropoda > Arachnida > Araneae > Linyphiidae > Linyphia > Linyphia triangularis. The sequence goes on along the minus strand of CAXBTE010000242.1, from coordinate 8,563 downwards.
TAAATGTGTTAACAAGAAATAGAGCTCGTAAGCACTTTGCTAAAATAAAAATTGTGATCTTAGCTGTTTTTGCTGAAGAAACTTTGTATCCCAGCTTAAACACTGAAATGATAAGTTATTTATGAGCTGGTGTTGCATGCAGCTCTTGGCAGAAATCATGAAACATACGTATATTGCAGGGCTGCCACAGGCGACTAAAAAGGCTACTAAAGCGACTATTTTAGTGGCCAGGCGACTATGGCAACTATTTCAATGAAAAAAGGGCCCAAAACGACTATTTTTAACAAAACCTTCAACTATTTTTGGGCTGAGGCGACTATTTTTTAAGAAATTGGATATTGTCCGATAGTAGCACGAAAAAAAATCGGCATTAAGTTACTAACAATCTTCTCAAAACGGTGATTTTTTTTAAGGGGGGGGGGAGAGAGAGAGAGAGAGCAAATACTACCGAAATAGTTGTTCATATTCGCGGGTACAGAGGTTATTTTGTAAGTCCGACGATAGTAATCGCTCAAGCGAGATAGTTGTTTTTGACGGCTACGTCATTTTCGCCTGCCTGTTAGGGTCCTATGTTTTATCTTGAAATATCAAATTATTTTGCTTTATTTACTCTACTTAACAAAAATTAATTTGTGGTGAACGCTGAAAGAAAATGCTATCAGTATGGACAGTATTGATGTTTTATAGACGTTATGTCCGAGATTGGTACTGATGTGATGAATGATTTCGCCGTGTAGGTCAATCGATGCAGAATGATTAGAATTTCAATGTTGTAGCTAAATTTATAAATAATAAAATGATTTAAATTTTGAGGCAATTTAATTACTTTGAATGTATCTTAAACAGGGTGGCGACAGAACCGGGAATTCAGGTAAATGTCAAGGTATTTCGTAAAATTACTCTTTAATCAGGGAATTTTGAAATTTTTGAGTTTCCTTTTTCGCATTCCCCGTGCGGACATCTCTATCCCGGCTCGCGTCACAAGAAGTGGATGCCCGGTGCGTTGAATAATGCAAGTTTCTTTTCATGTGCTTTTTCGTAAAAGTCATACCTGGCTAGTTGGCCGATTTGGGGGTATGAAGTTTCTGACCTTTTTCTACCCTCAGCAGCTGAGCCAAACTGGCCAATCCCCTCTCCTCGGCCCATAACCGCATGTTCATGTCCCCATTTTTTTAAATTTTTTTTTTTTTTACTTTCTGAGATCATTGTAATGCTTGGAACAATTATTTACTCATTATTTCTGTTAGATTTTTGGTTATCTTATAGTTTCGCGACCGCCGGCGCATTATTGTTAAAAAAATCCTCTAACTTAAATCTGAGTGCATCTTTTACAGATATAATTGTTTTCTTCTTGTCTTGTGTTTTTTGTCAATAGAATATATTGGAACCCTAAATTCCTTAATTGATTCCATCATATTTTTTCGTTTCTATTAACCCTTTACAGCACTGTGTTATAGATGTGCAACAAATCTGTAGGCTTTCATAAGCAAAATGAAAACTGGCCTTAAGGAAATTCGATTGTCATTGCCAATATATAGTGTAATTGTTTAAACATGATACTTGTTTTTCTGAAAAAAAATTGTTTGACTTCGGAAGTTTAAAAAAAGTATCTTGTATTGCCAATTGTTTTTTACCGTCGCTTTTGCGTGAAGTTTGGCTTTTTTTTTTTGCTTAGGTGCTGTCTGGGAGTAAGGTTAAGTTGCCAACTTCCATCGCAGTATATAAATATGATAGCACCTCCCCCAAGGCACATGCCTTTTACCGCATGGGATGTAATGTTTTAGACACTATTTTGAATCGAAAGAAGAGTGTTTCTGGATTTTCGTGTTTTATGTAAATCAACAGTTTTATTCCGATCTTATTAAAAGTTATGAAAAGTGAGGCTACTATTTTCAACGTCTGAGATTACTATTTTCAATATCTGAGACTACTATTTTGGCTACTATTTTTAACATCTGAGGCTACTAAAGCAACTATTTTCAAAGCTTACAGTCAGTGGCAGCCCTGATATTGAGAATTAAAAAAAATTGGACTTTATTTTAGTATAAAAAGGACTTGAATGTTCAGAACTGAGGGTTGGTTTTTAGTTAAAATTTTTAAGTATCTTAAGTCTTTTATATTAACTTCGATTTTGTGTTTGTAAATCTTTGGAGGGCTAATTGACCAACTTGCATTTATCCATTAGATCTGAAACTTGACAGATAGACTCGTTGTCAATGACAATGCATTCTATCAAGTTTTTGTGGTAAGGAAAAAATATAATAAATGATACGGCTTGGTGAATTTCTATGTAACGGTGAGATACTATGAAGACTTTACCAGAGCTGAAAATTGTTTGAGTTGCAATTGCACATAAAAGTTGGTAATATAAAGAATTTATAATGCATATAAAGAATTTAATAGGCATCCATATAAAGACTTTATAATAAAAGTTTTGTTAATGGTATTTTTAATAAGTAATTTATTGTAATTTAATAAGTAATTGTAATTTTTTGGCCATTTTATTAATTGTTTATCAAAATGGCTATATGGAGGGGAATGAGAATATGATCAACCTAGAAGTAGATTTTATAGATTTTGGAAATAATGAGCTACTTCTTACTGCGTCCTGCTTTACTTCTACCTGCGTTCATTTTTGTAAAAAGTTTTTTTCAGCATCTAACGTAAATGCAAATATCATTATCGCAACCTTTCTTCATTAACTGAATAGTATGAATGTATGATTGACAATGAAATGTATGATTCACAGATTTTCTTCAGGTAAAGCTCGTAACTAAGTTGATATTCACGAATTTCTCTCTTTCTTCAGATAATGAGCGTCTCAAGTAGGCAGATGCTCTTCTTTGAACTTGAAGGTCACAAGAATCAGAGATCAACTGAATTCTGTTGAATGACCAGGATAAGTAGAATTTCATTTTATACAAGCTTTGTGCTTCAAAGTATGACTGTAAAGTAATACTGCGAGAGTATGTGACTGTAGAGTGTTATATGCATTACTAGCTGCATTGCCTCGTACTGCGGAGACCCGCCATTGGTGTCCAAGTCCCAACTTTTGGCGCTTATCGATCAGGCTAGCTTTGCTTGCTGAATGGTTCCCTGCTACACAAACAGCTCACTTTGCTCACTAAAAAGTTAATTGGCACATAAGCACTGGTTCACTTTGTGTAGCAATGAATTCTTCAAAGAACAATCACAGGCCTGCTTCGCTCATTGAAAGGTTTATCACTGCGCAAGCGTAATCTTGCTTCACTCTTTGGAAGTTTAATTGCTGTGTAAACCCTTACCCCTGTTGAGAAACAAAACAATATCCCCTGTTAATACAATAATACAACACCTCTTACCTCTGAGGATATTTTAAGTGTTTGCTAAAATCCAATTGGAACGCCAAATTTATTTATGTTGAAGATTTCAGAGCTGTAAGCTGATTAGAAGTTGCTTTGTAAAGAAAATGTATTAAAAAGTTAAATTTTAAAATTCAGTTTTTAAAAAGTGAAGACCAAAACTACTTATGTTTGTTGAAAATTTCCTAGCTCTACACCTGTTTTAAGTAGCTTTTATAGAGGGAAGATTTTATTTTATAATTATTGATGCAATGTGAGGGAACTCGGATTTTAATAAATCTGTATCAAATTTGGAATATAATATGCTTCGGTTTTTATTTGGTTGACATGGAAAGTAGCAAGTCCAATCAACGTCTCGAACCTGTTAAAAATTGCGTTAGTGTCGTAACTAAATCTTGTGATATTTCCCCTCCCCCCCCCCCCCCCCTTTTATTTCAACAGTTTTTTCCGCCCCCTCCAAAATCTTACTGCAGGCTGGTAAAATATTTTTTGTTACCATACAGGAAAGAGAAAAAGAAACCTCCATTAAAACTTGGATGCATTTTACAATTCTAGTTAATATATTGTATAAGGGATTGGATGTATGTTCGGTGATCATTTTCTGGCATTTTTTGTGTGTGTGATAACTTGGGACTTTAAACCTAAAATATCTTCACAGTAATGTTAAATATTTTCGAAAACAATAAAATAAACTTAATTTAAATTTACTAAACTTAATAGTGTAGAAAAATTATATTCATAATCAATAAAAGAAAATATAGGTTCTTTTCTTCTGATAATTTTTTTTTAATTAGGTAATCTTTCAAGATGTATTTCAAAATTAATTTAAATATTTAAATAAAATAGTTATGAAAGCTATTATAAATCAAAAAATAATTAATGAAATTTTCAAAGATTAAATATATAATGTAATCACTTGATTTATTAAATAAACTTTAAAAAATCTTCTGAACATTACCAAGTTCTTAGATAAGTTTGTCACAAAAAATGTACTTTTTGCATATTTCCAAAGCACACGTAGGTTCAACGCAAGAGAAAAGGTCATCGACAATGCTGCATCTTCCAAAGGAAAAGCTATTGTATCATTGTTTTTTAAGTATTTAAATTATATTTTAAGTGTTGGTCCTGAATGTTGCAAATATTTATTTGTAAATTTTTTATCAATTGTAAGCAAAAGTCACACAACAAAGCAAGTAATGACCAGAAAAGTTTTTTTTAAGTCAGTTTTGATGCTAGGGCCTTTTTTTTCGTTGTTAGATCAATTGTTCAAAATTTTAGATAGTTATTAGTAGCAGGGATAGAAAGCTAAGAAGAGACTGGGTGGGAAGAGGAGAGCATTAGAGGAGAGCAATGCCTCCTATGCTACTCTCTTAAGGATAAACCTCATATTTGCAGTTGGCTTTTCTATGGATCATCCATATTAAATCCGATTGCAGATACGACGTTTGTCCTTAAGAGGGCAGTATTGTCGGCCGGACAGCAGACAACACGAAATCAGTTCATGGACTAGGCCCCAGTATAAACAGACTGAAGGAGGTTATCTCTGGACCTGGGGCCTTTATATCTCCTTCTATTTCAGTCCGTGGTCTGTTGTGTTGGTCTGTCTTTTGAGCGACGCCTGACATGGCAGGTGGGGGTTTCTGCTTCCAGAGACGGATTCCTCCAGGGTCGTCCGCCTGTCCAGAGCCTTGCAAATCAGGGTACCTGTGGCCTGTCTGGGTGCCCAATCACGACGCGTCTGGTTTAGACGCCCTCACCCTTTCTCTTTGTGCTTCAGTGGGGGGTTGGGGATAATTTCGGGTAGTTTGACAATATTGCTGTCTGAGTTTTTAAGCAGTTGCTTTGCTGTGTGGTTTTTGTCAATTGGAGGGTTAAATGGAGGAAGGGAGTATTTAAATTATATATATTAAAAAATCTGAGTTTTTGCATTACGTAAAATTGTGTTTTAGAAAAACTTCTCTACTCGTATTCTGGGTTTCTAAAATACTTTATGAAGAAGGGTAGTATTTATAAATGAGTATTAAAGGGAAAACATTTGAGAACTAATATCTCAAAAGTTAATCCATGATATACACCCTATTCCTCCACTTAGTCCTGCAATTTATTGGGTATTGTTAATGTGTTAATATTACTGTTTTTAAAAAGCATATTTTTGTTACAATTTGTATTTTAAATGCGCAACTAGTTGTCTTTCAACTATGTACTTTTCCAAAAATTAAAAATTTAGTATTTTGATAGAGAATATAAATTTTGTTTAATGTAATTAATTTAATGTACAACTATTATTAAAAAATATATGAAAAAAAATATATGATTTTTCATTTTGCATGGTATTTATTATTTTGGGCTTTTTAAAATTTTAAACTAATTCTAATCTGGTTTTAGCACCTACTAGTTGTACTTATTTTACACAAACCTATTGCAAACTGTCTAGTACCAGCAGTGAAAGTTGTACCTTCATAGTACGGGCGACAGTATGCAATGGAGGAATGCCAATGTCATTTAATTATTTTTAAAAATAATCTCTTGACAGCTAATATATAATTAATTTATGATGCATGCCATCTTCATTCACTTAGACTTTCAATTGCTAATTCTTATTAAGTTGTGAGGGTTTATGTATTCTATACTTTGTATTTGAATTGTACAACAGTTTGATTTTATCTATAAATTAATTTTCTTTAATTATTATTATTCTGATGCAGAGTCCAAGAGCTCTTTGTTCAATAAGAACTGTGAATATTTAAATGTATTATTAATAGAACAATATGAACATGAAAAAAAAAAATTGTGATAACCTGTTAAAAATTATTTTTTCCTACATTTTGAATAATATGTAATATTTTTAGCATTCTAAATATTAATTTTATCTTGGTTACCTTTACCTGCAATTTATACTTACTTTGCACAAACCCATTGCAAGTGTCTAGTACCAGCAGTGAAAGTTGTACTTCATGGTACGGGGAGTAGCTTTTGGAGACTGAATGCATGGGAGGAGTGTCTATACATATGTTCATATTATTAAGTTTTCGTTAATAATTTTACGCATGCCCTTTGCAAAAATTCTAGTACCAGTAGTGAAAGTTGTACCTTAGTGGTACGGGGAGTAGCCTCTGGAGACGAACTGCAATTGGGTGATGCCATACATATTACTTTTTTAGTCATTCATTTCAACTGTTAGTATATAAAAACTTAATGAATTACAACCGATATATGTTAAATTTTTTTTGTACTAAATATTTGCAACATATTATTTATTAAGTTCCTCTTTCAATTAGCTTTTAATGTTTTTAATTTAATGTTTTATGTTATTATAATTATGTAACTTACTGTAAAACTTAAGAGGTGCCGAGAATCCCTCTTTCAATTAGTTTTAATGAGTAATACTAGTAAACATTGTTAAGGAAAGTTAAAAAAAAAAATCCTGCTTAATGTTTTTAATTCAATTCAATTAATTCAATGCACTTAATTTTTAAAAAGCATTTTTGTAAAACTTAAGATGAGCAGAGAATTGCTCTTTCATAATACTTTTATTTATGAATAGAATTTGAAACATTGTTTAAGGAGGGAGGAAAAAAAAAAAACTTCAATTTTTCCTTAGTGTTAAATGTTCTTAATATTAACGTTCTAAGAAAAAACGGTTATCACATATTGAAAAATTGTCAGATTTTGAAAGCACATAAATACTTGTATATGTAGTTTGTTAAATCAAAGTAATATAAGTGAAAATAGTTTATTTTTTCTATGAATTGTATAAAAGCTCTAGGTGAATGAAGTTTCTTTTCTTTTTCGAGTTTGGGCGGTTAACCTATTGGAAAAGTTTGCAGAAATATTTTTCTTCTTATAAAGTTAATGGGAATTATTTTAGAAAACCTTCTTTATCTTTCACTTCTTTGTTATACATATCAAACTAATCATTTTGACTTAAAACCAAAGAAAAGTATTCATTTTTTCCGGAAATTAATCTTTAAAAACTGTTTGTACATGGAATTTTCTATTCTCAACGTTTTAGGGTGTTTCTAATAATAAGTTACTTCTAAAAAGCGAAGTGGTCTAGGGTTTGTGTGGAATTGAACCTTTTAGGAAATGAAGTGAGCCTGGTTCACAAAGCAACAAAAGCTGGGACCAATACATAATGCTGGGTATTCGCATCATGGGACCATGCTGATAGATCTTTAATTTTGTTGCAATTGAAATTTTAAATTTTTTTTTTGTACTGTGTTGCCTTTCCTTTATTCTATTATGTTCATGATTGAATCAGACAGTGAGTTACCTTCCCATTAAGAAGTTGATGCAATTGAAATTGAAATAGTTTCAACATGCTATCTATATTGGGTGACACATTCGCCTTTCAATTCCTAATATTCGTTAAATTTTTTGTTTCTCCCTAAAAATCCTTAAATTTTTGTTTCTCCCTAAAATTGTATTCAAATTTTTCTATAACTCCTAAATTCTTTTTAAAACCTCAAAATTTCCACGATTTTCCTTCAAAACCAGTAAAAAAACTCCCGATATTTCACCAGAGGAGAAAATCTTTTATGAAATTTTAATTGTCAATTAATTTTTTGGAAAATTATGTCAGCTTCAAAAGAAGTATCCCTATAATATTTGGAATTGCCCTAAAATTCATACCTAATTTTTTTAGAAAATTCACTGGACCCCTTTGTAACATGACATTCGAATTTCCCTTTCATCTATTTGTTGTACTTGCCTTGTATGTGACTTTATGATCAAGGTTTCTTTTCATTTAAAGCAGGTTCTTGTGGCCCAGCGATCGTCCCGTCTTTTCATGGCTTTTGTTGAAGAGGTTTCTTTCCTGTGTTAGCGCCATCCAGCAGTAGCTATCTCTGGAGTACAATGCCTGGGGAGTAACTCTAGACAAAAGGTTCCCTCACTGAATTGGGTAACAGTTTTCACCTTATTACTTGTCACATTACTGTTTTTGTGTAATGTTCCCTATTATTTAGTTACGGGTTCTCTTTACCTATAGGGGCTTTTATGTGTATCCAAAGAACTGCCTCTTGAAACTTCTTCTAACTTATATCAAACACGGTGTCTTTTCCTCTAATGAGTATGAAATAGCTAAAACCGGATAATAATCAACACTTATGAGCCTGCTTACATACATTATTCACCTTCTTGCACGCATGAGTATTATGAACTTGTAAAAGATTGCGAACAAGACTCAGACACTGAAGTTAATGAGGCATATGCTTAATTTT